>CM073737.1:35108061-35617488 GCA_037113605.1 Calophaca sinica
TCCTCTCTTCATCCGAGTAGACAGGTTTTTGAGATTAAAGGAAGAAAAGGAAAGATTTGATTGAATTGGGGAGGAAATCCCCAAGATCCGTTTTCTGAAAGAGGAAGGGGATGGAGGAAAAAAAGGAAAGAAAGGGAGAGGGTTGTGGTTGATCCCTCTCTTTTAGGTTTAGGGTTGGTTTTTTGGAGAAAGGGATTAGAGGGAGAGAAGGCGACAAAGCAAGAAAGGAGAGAGAGAGATTCAAATTTTTTGAATCTGGCAGTGAAAGATGAAAGAAGGAGAAGATGATGATGGAAATCTACTTTTAATATAAGAATTTGGATACCATTGGAAAAATCAAAACTACCCATTCCTAATAATTTGACATATGTCCAAAAATAAGGGCAATTTTGTATCTTTCATTTTTTATTTCTTCTTCAAATTTGTTGTTCCCGATAAAGTGAAAGATGGTTTCAAAATTCTTATATTAAAAGTAGATAGATACTATTTTTTTCTGAATAATCAAATATAAATTTTACTTATTTAAGTTTTTTAATAAAGAAGGTGCGACCCCACCGAGTACGTGTTCTGTCCAATGAGAGAGGAGGAAAGCACGAACGTTCCCTTACAATTACTACAGTGAAACCGGGTCCGTATCTGCTCAAAAATACAGTGAGCAAATCTAGTTTACCACAGCCGCGCCGCTCTTTAATATAAGAATTTTGATACCATTGGAAAAATCAAAACTACCCATTCCTAATAATTTGACACATGTCCAAAAATAAGGGCAATTTTGTATCTTTCATTTTTTATTTCTTCTTCAAATTTGTTGTTCCCGACAGTGAAAGATGGTATCAAAATTCTTATATTAAAAGTAGATAGATACTATTTTTTTCTGAATAATCAAATATAAATTTTACTTATTTAAGTTTTTTAATAAAGAAGGTGCGACCCCACCGAGTACGTGTTCTGTCCAATGAGAGAGGAGGAAAGCACGAACGTTCCCTTACAATTACTACAGTGAAACCGGGTCCGTATCTGCTCAAAAATACAGTGAGCAAATCTAGTTTACCACAGCCGCGCCGCTCTTTAACCCGTCTCTCTCTCTGAGTTTCTTTTCTTTTTTATCAAAACACAGAGAGAGAGCAATCGAAGAAGAAACCCCAAAATGCATTCATTCGGTTACAGAGCCAACGCTTTGCTAACCTTTGCGATTCTGATTAAAGCCCTTATGTGCGCCATGGCCTCTCTCTCCGACACCCTCGGTTCCCCCTCTCCCTCTGCAAGTCCAGGTCTCTCCCTTTCTCTCTTCTATTCTCTTTTTACAGATCTGTCATTCAAGAACTCTTGCAACCGTTTTAACTGCGTGTTTACGTGTATGCGGATGTAGGTGTTGAACATCAATCGGTTTGAAAGCTTAAGCGGCAATGACGAGGTAATTCCTCGTTATTTTCTCACTTCATTGTTAAACCTCTTTAAGATTTTTGGATCGTGTTTAGAAAATCTCTGATCAGTTCTTGATATTTTGTTGGATACAATTTATTTTTATTATATGTATGGCTTTTCGGCTGAAGGTTTTTAAGTTTCTATGACCCAATTGCAATTATAAGCTGTGTTAGTAGTATTTGTCAGTAAATTTTCACAATACAAAGGGTTTTGATATAATTTCAATTTAAAACCATGGTTATATGTTCCTTCTTATGGTATTAACTCAGTATGATGAGCCACTACGTCTTCATCGCCAAAGACTCTCCATAGGTATTTGTGGTGTTGACCCTGTTACTCTGTGCAGCAATGGACCCTCTTTTTGGAGTTCTTTCAAACTATGATAATTTTACTTGTGAATACCTCATTCCTCACCTGTTCTTAACTCACTCCAAAGTGGTACCCTCGTACAAAAGACAAGCATCGCATCCTCTTATAACGGAAATAAAATGTTTTCTTTCCCATTAAAGTTGTTGCCCCCCCAGCATAGGCCTTTCTTTCTAATAATAACCGTCTCATTTTCGTTCTGCAGTCAATTTTTCTCGGGGGATAGTCTAAGTGAGAAACAGAAGTTAGTGGACTATGAAAAATTGAAAATGATATAGGTAGCATTTCATTTGTTAATATTAGGACAGATATGGAAGCATCATATTTAGGTAGTAGGTACCTAAATATGATAAAACACATAAATTTGTTAATAGATATCATTTACGAACTCATACGAGCTCAATAGTAACACAGTAGGTCTTTAATTATTATGTTAAATAGCCTCATATTATAATAGCATCCAGAGAAGCGAGTGATTGCTTTGGTTTGAGGACTCACCTACGAGTTGTGATGTGTTGCATGGATCCTCATCAAAATCTATCATGGTGCTAGTAAAAGAAGTGCCAATTAAGGTCTTGGCGGTGGGCGAAGATCAAAAGCTTCTTCCTTAAGGCAAGCATTCTCTTGAAGAAACCCGTCATGGGGCTCGACACATGGTTCGATTTGTCAATAAGGTTGTGGTTCTCAGTCCTGAGTCTAAGAACCTGTGACAATAGTTCATCTATTCCTCATCCTTGATCTCTGTTAGATATCATTCGCCGCTGTTTCCTTTCATCGATTACATTGAGTTGGTATATCACAATTTTTATCAGTTTTTTCGTTTATACCGGTCACTTAATCAATGTTACAGATCATATTTAGTTGTGTTTCGTATTTGAGTAGTTACAAGCTCTAAGACAAATGTTGCTGCTTAGGCGACTTATTCTCGCATTTAGGTTTATGGTAATTGTCTCATGTGTCAAGCAACTTAAGTTGTTCTTTGACTTGCTATTAGTCCAGGCCTTTGATGTAGGAAAGATCCGATTGATCCAACTTCCAACCTAGCCCTCAATACTTAAATATGGGTTAGTTATTATCAGGAAAATCTTTGGTTTCAAACTTGCAAGGATTTGTGGTTAAAACATGGCATGCTATGGTTACTTTTCTTTGTATATTCTTATGTCACGTAGGAAAGACCTGCATAAGTGAACTTTCTTGAAATGAAATGAAGGAGAGTAAATGTATTCCATGATTGAAGATGTTTAGGGGTAACAACCCGGTCGAGTCAAGTGTGTACTTCAAACTTAGGCTTCAATTGTGAAAACAAGATAATGCTCAAGCTTGGCTCATTTCTTTAAACAAGACATATTGAAAGCTTGAGTTTGACTTGAATAAAAATGTGAAGCTTAAGTTTGGCTTGTTTGTAATTTGACTATTTTCTTTCCATTTATCAAATCTCTTCTTAAAGTATTTTTAAGGTTAATAATCTAGTATTTAATAGATTTCATGCTTGAAGATAATGTAAAACTATGAATAGAAAGAGAGTGAAATAATCTCTGGACATGGAAGTTAGATAGTTATAATTCTCTAGATAGAATTACAATTCACAAAGTAGTACAAATATATAACTTTTATTTAATTATTTTCTATACCCTTTTGCTTATAAAAAAATTAAGTATACAATTCATGAGCTTTTAGCTTGAGCTTGACTTATTTATAAATTGAACCTAAAGCCAAGCTTGACAGTTTTACACCCCTAGATATACCATTTGCTTGTTTCAACTTTCAAGGTATCAACTATACTTCGATTCAAGGATTGTTTAAAGCATTTAAGGTATTATACTCTGGATGTGGAGGAGGGCGAGCAGTTGTGAATGTCTTCAATATATTTTTAATTGGAGAAATTTCCATAATAATGCTGAAGAAAATAAAATTTGTAGTCAATGTCTTCCAACATCATGCATAGGGTGGATATACTTGTGAAACCGTGACAAGAACAGATCTTTGTAGCAGTTTAATAAATAAGTTTTATTTAAGGATTGCTTTTTCATGTGTATAGTCCTCTTGCTTTTAAATCTTACTAGGTTCAATTTGTTAGTTGTACTAGGAGGTTTGGCCAAAGGATGTCACTGGTCGAATCTTTCCTCATTAAATAATGGTAGGCTTTGATCTCACCTAGATGAGGCAGCTAGCCAAGTTTTATGAATTTGTAAAACATACATACAATCCTAGGACAGTGAAATTTGTTATTGCAACCACTGGGATAATGAAATGGTCAACATATGTGATCATGATAACTTATAGGGTCTGATAAAATTTCAAATTCTTTGATTTCTTATTCAGAGATTTTATGATTTAATTTGTTGATTTTTTTTAACCTGTATGTCTGTGAAATGAATGTTTTTTGATGAACTAGTCATGAAGTTGATAGGAAGTAGGAACTGAAATTTTATTAGAACAGGCTAGTGAAGAATTTCCTTGATTACAGTATAATTGCAAAACTTCGAGGGTCTATGCCTCCCTAGCCAAAGACCTCAACTCTCTTTCAAATGACAAGATATCCCTCTCTCTCGATCCCTCCTCTTATTTGTGGGAAACATGCACTATTTCTTCTAACTATCTCCCTTACTAACTTGCTAAGGAGGTTACCTATTAGAAATCATCAAATTGCTTTCAAATTATTGGGCTCTCTATGTAATTGCTTCAGATACAACATACAAGGGATACTTATGTGTTGTTGAAACCGGTCAAGTTCAAAGCTAGAAATAATTGGAAACATCATGCTGGTTCTAGTCCATAGAATGAAATTTTAAACTGGCCTCATGGCAACATTTATAATTACTTGTATTGTAAATATATTCCTCTGCATATGCTCTAAATTTCAAACTGACCACATTATGATCTGAATACCATATTGTGTCTTATACCAGCTTGTTGGGATCCCTTTCTCTGATATTAAAATGTCATCTTTATTTATTGTTCAATCTGAAGCGAGAGCCTTTCTATTCTTGCAGGTTAGCATGACACTGAATATATCAATGATTCTGATCCACTTTTCACGTGGAACACAAACCAGGTTCTTGACTTCAATTTGCTTTGTTCATTCTTTTTGCATTTTCCTTCTAAAAAGTATACATACTCTTAACAGTAAGTTAAACATCAGGACTGGATGGGGAGGAATGAAAACTAATTTTGCATGGCTTGGCGCATTGTCAAGTTAATATGTACTTCGCTCTCTCCGATCTTAATGTTTTGATGTTTAAGGTGCCTTATCTATTGTTATATCTTGTTTGATTTCGTTAAATATATATTTCTATTCTTGCCTTTTACATTTTTTGTTGCGTACAGCTTGTACTTCCGGTGTTGGAACTACGTAATATTACATACCCGGGATCCTAATTTTTAATCAATTATTCTGAATCAGTATGGGAGCTAGAATTTGGTCATCCATAACTTAGTTTTGCTTCTTTTGTATGCTTGCAGGTTTTTGTATTTTTAGCTGCTGAATATGAAACACCAAAGAATTTCTTGAATCAGGTACGATGTGGTTAGTTAGTTTGCATCTTCATTTGAAATATAAACACTTAAATTGCCAACTCCTTTTTATAAAGAAAGAATAAAAGGAAGCCATGGTAAAACTGGGTCGGTGGATCTCGAACGACGGCTTCAATGTTTGTTTATTTCATGATTTCATGTCACTCAGATAGCTGTGTCATTGCATGTTATGCTGCTTCTCTGTCATCTTCCGTATATGTTGTGTCACATATGTTGCTTAGGCTCTTGAGATGCCATTTTTGATTTTACAGATATCCCTGTGGGATGGTATCATTCCTTCTAAAGAGCATGCGAAGTTTTGGATTCACACATCAAATAAATACCACTTCATTGATCAGGTATACAGCTCTTATGATCTCTTCCTGAACCAAACATGAATCTTTCAATTCATATGGCTCTCACACTCAATTCCTTATAGGAAACTTACCTGTCTTTATTATGGAATGAGCCTATCCTCATTACTCTATTTCTAGTTCTAAAAATCTTGAAAATGATTACCAATACAAGACCAAAATATTTGGAGGACTCTTCTGACCAAACAAATAATTGTCAGCAAAGTTGTTTTTTTTTTTCAAGTCCAAAGAATTCTGATTAATTTATACGTAGGTCGTCGATTCCGCATTGTATAAAAGGAGGTGTTAACCAATTTTTATCGTAAAGAGAATTCAAGCCATTTTATCGACAAGGATATTGTGTCTAAGTGAATTGCTTGAGATTTCTTTAGGCCTTAATTTTGCCATTTTTGTGTGTCCAGGGAAGCAATTTGCACAGTAAAGAATATAACTTAACTTTGCCTTGGCATGTTATGCCAAAGGCGGCAAAATGTTTGCAGATAAAATAGTCATGCCAGGTTACCGATTGCCGAGGAATACAGATGATGCCTTCTTGTCATGTAATGTTTTTCTTTGTAACTTTAGCCTTTTCTATAGCAGACATAAAAGGTTCCTACAAGGAACTAGGATGAGGGAAAAGGAATTCGTGCTTTGGATAGTGGAAATGAATAGTGTTTAAATTCTCGAATATCCGAAATTTACTTGTGGTGTGGTCTTCAATTGTCTCAAGTTTATTGTTTCTCCGATAAAAACATATCATGCCGTCGCCAATCCTTTGAGCTTTAGCTATGAAAAATTACTGCCGATTCACCTGGAAAAGTTTAAAATTGTGACCGAGCTTTCTGGTGATTAAAAGCGATGTCTCTCTTCACCTTGAAGAAAATAACAGCTTTATCCCCCCCCACAACAAAATCCCACAAACTTGGCTCCTTTGGACCCGTCATGAGACTTATCTCCGAGTTGATAGTGGGACATTTGGTTTTTTACACCCAAAATTAGACTACCTCTCAAATGGGCATTTTCATGAATCGAACCCGGATTTTTTTTTGTTGTTGTTGAGAAAGAGCTATGTTATCAACTCTTCCAACACCACCTTGATAAATTACTTAAAAACTTGATAAAACTATAAAGGCTTCTAACCCAAATGTTAGGTGCGAGTGGTTAACGCACTTCATCTAAATGGACGGATTCGATTGCTATCCAAGTTTAACAGGCCAGACTTTGCTTATTTCTCAGCCGAATTCTGGATTACTCAGACTTTTTTCTTTCTTTCTTTCTTTTTTTTTTGGTATATAGTCAGGACCTTTTTTTCTAAACACAATAGTGGAGTCAAAACCTCTGTAAAAGGGGGGGGGGGAACTATAAAGGCTTCCAAAATAATTTATCTTGAATATCGTTTTATAGTTTTGGTTACTTTATAGCCTTTTGATCCCATGGACTTGGAAATGGAATAAGGAATCTAGTCAAATTTGGAGAGTGAAACTGAAAAACTAATCAAGGATTGACTTTTTTTTTTCCTAAAACAAAACAAAATGATTATCTTCAAACTACTACAAAATTTATAATTTGTCATTTGAGATGGATAACTAATTATACTTTAATGAAAAAGGGCATGCTCATTTTTACAAGTTAAACCCAAAAAAAAAATCATCATTAATAATTGGCATGAATTCTTCGGAAAATGAAATAATTCTAATTAGCAGCTAAAGTTCAGTAACAATAAATTCTTAAAAAAAAAAGACAAACAAAAATGCCGATGGGCCAGCTGTAGAATGCAATTTGTTGAAGGTAATTGCTAAAGGCACCCAAAGAAACATTTGGGGACTTGACTATTATACCCCTGGTAAAATTATCAAAAGTGATTTTTTTTTTTACTTTCATTCTTTCCCTCACAATTTTTTAATTTCAGAGACTTGAAATTTTTCTCTGGTTACTTGCAAATAGCAATATTTCACTCGCAAATTTAGTGTTCACTCACAAATTAGGTATTTGCGATTCCCACTCGCAAATACCATATTTGCGAGTTTGTTCAAGCACTCGCAAATACCAAATACCATATTTCCTTTTCTTTTTTTAATTAACTTTGTGATTTTAAATTTTTGTTTTGTTTCAGTTATGCCACACATGAGAGGAGCGGGCCGGGTGGCTTATAGGGAAGGCCGAGATGGAGGCTCTTTGCTCGGGAGGTTGAGTGCGCAAGAGCGTCGCGAGAGCATCGGGAGGCCATGACTGTGTCACACCATCGGAGACTTGTTGACGGTGAGACAGAGTGGCGGCGGAGGGGGTAGACGGCGTGAGACGGCAACCTCAATACGAGGAACCTCGATGCGTAGAACCTCGCGCATGAGGAACCTCGGCCGAGGGATATCAGCATGAGGTTCCTCACGAGGAACCAGTTGAGATGCATATAGATGCACTGGCATAGGAGAGACCATTTCTTGGAGGACCTTCTGATACATCGCTGCTTAGATCATTTAGGGACCACATCGCTTACCACTTGTGGAGTGGAGAAGTAATTATTGTTTACTGTCTTAAAACATTTAAGGGTTTTCTTTTTAATTGTGTAATTCATGACAAATCTTTTATTTTTATGTGTGCAGGATCGGGTGGAAGCAAAAAGTGGCAGAAGTGGTTTAGGGATCGTCGGCCACTACCACTGCGATGCTGAGAGCATGTTGATCGAGCTGGTCTTTCAACTCTGATGTATTACAGCTACAAGATGATTCACAACTCGCTGCTAACTGCGTTTGCTGAGAGGTGGCACACAGAAACTAGCTTGTTCCACCTTCCAGTCGGAGAGATGACCATCACGTTGGATTATGTGTCATGCATACTGGGCACACCGGTCAGAGGCACCCTGTTCATAGCCACTCATATGGACACATATATTGCTATATTTGTTTTACAGTCATTGTTAGGGGTATCACATGCGGAGGCCTCGGCGGAGGTTACGGGCCATGGGTGGGCCGCTGTCAGTTTATCTTGGCTGTAGGTCCTTTATGATAGACAGAGGGATGAGGGTCGGACAGACAAGGCAGCGAGGGCGTTCAAACTGGTGCTACTCGGGATGACTATTCTGACGGACAAGACTAGCACCTATATTGACTGTAGATATCTCGAGCTGGTGCGTCACTTGGGCCAAGTTGGACAGTGGTCATGAGGAGCTTTAGCCCTTTACAAGTTGTACGATTATCATGACGACGCCAGTAGATTCGAGTGCCATGGGTTAGCGGGCTACATGACACTCTTTCAGGTACCACTGTGTTATTAAATAAGAAAATTAAATTTACAATTGTTTTAACTCTAATACAATTTCGTAACTGATTCGTTATTATTATTTGTAACAGGCGTGGATCTACGAGTATTTTCCCACTACTATAGTAGATCAGAAGCTTGTTGACGGTTACACCGGTGAATGTGTACGCTTAAGCTTCTTTGGACACCTAAGAGGGTCGGGAAGATGCTTCCATACAGGCAAGCACTAGATGCGCTGACCACTGATGATGTGTGTTGGACATCGTGGCCCCCTATAGGCAGCGCTGCCCACTCGCTGATTTGGCATTCTTTTCGGGGTACATCTGGTGTGGGAACACCATAGTGTCGTACTTGTTGTAGAGTGCTGCGGCGATTCAGTGCAGTAGGACATTCCTCGGCGACCACCACGACGTCCCTACCGAGGATATTAGTCTTAATTGGATGTCATCTCACCTGTACTCTATTAGATACATCTTTCAGTTGAGGTAGGCCGCTCATCCAGCTGAGTGCGTCGAGAGACACATGGATTGGTACTATAGGGTCTCGCATCCACTGTTGATACCTCCATAAGCTCCACATGATCCACATGATGATGTTATGTGTCATCGAGTAAGGAATAATAAGTTCTTGAACTGTATATATTATGTCCATTCGTAACATTATCTAATTATTTGCTATAATGTATTTATGTCATTTGTAGGCGGATTGTGTTGGTGCGATACTCAGGTTGGATAGAATTGCCGCCATGCTGCATCAGGTCGTTAATTACGCATAGGAGGGAGATGAGATGTGTGACTACCTTCGGGCGGTGCTTCGGATAGCGGAGGGTCACTGCGTAGTTGCATTTTTATGTAATTTTTTTATGTGAATATTTGTTTTTGATGTTGGTGTTGTGCATAAGTCTCGGACATCAAAGGCACGGGTTCGATCCCGCATGCCCTGCTTCCAAGCCCCCAAGTGGGGTTGTTGTGGCCACTAGGCCAAGTCAATAAAAAAAAATGAATGTAATTATTATTATTATTATTATTATTATTATTATTATTATTATTATTATTATTATTAGTGAGTTTAGAAATACAAAATAATAAAAACAAACTTAAACGTGACTATTTATAAAACGCAACTACTCATTCAACAACAACAAAACAACATTACATGATCATCAAATGTAACTACAACACCCAACTACAACATTAAAAAAACCAAACCCAACTATTTATTAAACGCAACTACTCATTCAACAACACAACACAACATTACATGACATAGTCACCAGTGCTAATCCTTGGCTATGGTTGATGACATGCTGCAAGGATCTCATCAACTGTTCTTGGTGCACGATATGCTGCAATGATCTCGTCGATCGATCTTCCAAGCACAGCATACGACTCTATTGGGCCATGGCTAGAATGATCACTGAATGTTTCCCTTATACTTTGTATATCGCCGTCGTTTAGAACTGTCATATTCATATACTAAACACGCCTACTACCTAACAAAACATGGCATCGATAGTAGAGATCTGTCACTCTACGTAATCCAGCTCCGAGCTTTTGCCGAATCCTTTACTTGAGTTCTTCAATGGTGATGGATGTCTTTAGCCTAAATATTTTTGGAACGTCGCATTCAAAAACCACACCATCAGCACTCACTAGTGCAAAATAGGGATTCTAAATCGGAGATTTTAAATCAGTTATTAGAAAACTGATTTAAAATCCTATGTGGTGACCCTTTTAAGTCGGTTATTAAGAAAACCGATTTAAAAACAACCCTTTTTAAATCGGTTTTAGGAATAACCGAGTTAAAAAGTGTTCTTATGAAACTCTAAAACATTTTAACTCAGTTTTTAAGAAATGCGATTTAAAAAAAAAACTTCTAAACTCAGTTATTAAAAAAACCGATTTAACAAATATGAAACTCTAAAACATTTTAAGTCCTTTTTTAAAAAATACGATTTAAAAATATTAGACCTTTACGTTCACGCGGGAGTCCCAAAAGGCCAAAACCCTCGCTCATCACTCCCAAACCCAACAGACCCTCTCCTTTCGCTCCCAAACTCATCGTGCCAACAACCCTCGCTCATCACTCCCAAACCCAACAGACCCTCTCCTTTCGCTCCCAAACTCATCGTGCCAACCGAACACGCTGTTCTCCCAAACCCGCCGTTCTGATTCTGAATCGCGCGCTGTGACAAAAAGAGTGCAAGCCTCCGCCGTTCTGCTTGCCGTCATCGACTCACCGACGCACCGCCGTTACGCTTCTTTGTGCTTGCTCAATCGCATTCGCTTGCTTTCCAAATCAGGTATGTAGCTTTCCAAATCGTGCCTTTATGAGTTCAGAAAATACAATTGCTCGATTTGATTGCTCGTTATACATCAAAAAATCGTGCCTTCTATTCTGCTCGTAAAATACACCCAAATCGTAAAATATCCAATTTATTTTCTCGCTCAGATTTATTGTTCTCGTATTTATTATGTCCAAATCATGCCTTCTATTTTCTATTCTGCTCAGATTTATTATGCTCGTTATATATCAAAAAATACAGTTATTTTTTGTTCAGATTTGATTGCTGAGTGCACAGCATGCCGTATGTTGACTCAAACAGAAGCTGAAAATCTGCACAAACAGGCAGATTCAAATTTATTTATTTTTGACTCAATTAGGTCCTTAATTTTTTTTTTCAATAATTGTTATGTTATGGAATATGGAGTCTCTAATTTCTTTGTATCTTTTTGCTTACAGAAACACTGGAAAAACAACATCGATAGTAGCTCTGGACACACAGGATCAATTCTTTGAATATTGAGCTAGTCAAGTTTGAGGTATATTTTACTCATTTAATTCTTGTTTTAATAATAATAAGTGATTATACCTATTACCTGTATTGAATTGAATACAAGTACAACTTGTAGATAGAGATTTTTGTTCCCTTCAAAGTAATGCCAACAAAATCACAGTCATGGAATTATCACTAAAAAACATATATGAAATCTGAAGACTAGCACAATAACACAGAGACAGATAGGAAAAATGTCACAGTCATGGAATTAGAACAAAAAACTATGCTAATTTGATCAGTGTAGAGTCTCTTTCAAGCAGTATGCACATGCTTTACCCAACCATGAAGTGTCCATCAATGGAAAAAGAGATTAATTTCCCATAATGTTTTCTTATTTGGTGACTTTTCAAGTGCTCTTGACCCATCCATCACTAAGATCCACTATAAAACATTCATTCCTTGATGTCTGTGTAATAAACTCATGCTAGAGTATTTTGTGAGGACCAGCCCACAAGATTCAAGTAAAAGTCATCTTGAAGTTAAGGTGCATCCAGAACCTGCACAACCTTGTTTAGTTTTAGTAATCAACAATCATTATTAAGTTTAATATTTTTTTGGTATCAATGACAAACTCTCTCAAATACTTGAACTCCCAAAAAGTTGAACAATGCACAAGTTTTTTTAATCTAGAGTTGAAATTCAGCCTTATTTATAAAGAATCATGGAATCAAGTATGAAATCCAACTCATGGCCACTTAGAGAAACTCTAATACAATGATTGTTATTTTAAGCTTATTAATTTTTGTTATTTTGAGGCTTGTCTTCTTCGGTTTGCCATTTGAATGGTTGAAATAAAGACAAAAGTAATAAGATTGATAAGCTTCTTATCACATTCTTGGTTCTCTTTATTCTTTTACAAAGGAGAGGTTTAATTGAATGATCGCAATAACCAGATTAATAATTTTGCTAGTCCTTGCTTTTACTAGTTTTCCTAGGCATGCTAATTCATGTACTAGTCCTTTTGCAATCTTATTTTGAGCTTATTAATTTTGTTTTGTGAAACCATTGCAGGTTCTTGCACTGCGAGGAGCGACAAGCAAACCATTGTCAAAGTGGCTTTAAGGGTTAGTGTTTTGAAAATTCAAGTTGATTATGTTTTGCTTTAAGGGTTATCATCTTTAGCAATTAGTTTGAAAATGCATGATCCTACTGTTTCTTTAGCATTCACCAAGTCTAGTTTGCCACTAAATTTTATTAGGAACAAATAGTCTTTGGTGCTGGTTTCTTGGTTGCTTTTATTTTGATTTGGAGACTTTGGTTCACTTGCAAAAAGAACTGAAATTTCTCTTATATAGTTTGCTGATGCAGATCATCAATCAATTGAATTTTCACTCGAGCATTTCTTTCATCTTTGTGCTTTGTTTGTTGCATATCGTTATGATGAATAGAAGTTTTTCTTGCTCAAATGCCCTGCATTTTACTCATGGTTTATTGAAACACTTAATATCTGTCAGTATGTGTATAATACTAGAATCTACATTTGGGTGCTGGTTTGGCTAATTTTATCTAACTAATATAGAATACAAAAATATATTTTTTTGGTCATTGTTCTTTCTTTCTCTTCTATGTAACTAGCTTTGTTTGCAAATAAAACTCCAGATTTATGTATGCATGTTACTGTCCTATTTGTAAACAATTTTTTGGCCTTTTATATTTTTGTATGTGTGGGACTCAAGTGAGATAAGCATTCTTGCAGTAAACTTTTTAAATGAGCATGTATCAAATTTAGGCAAATGGTTCAATTCAGAACACTGTTAATAAATTCATTCCTTGATGTCTCCAACCTGAAAAAGAATAATACACAGAGTTTCATGCTTAAATTAAAGTGAATGAGTTCTTGTTAATTTTCTGTATCATTAATTATATCTTGTGTTTATATAAATACATGGTGCACCAACAAGTTTTATCTAGTTGATATGCTAAAGAATTTGTTTAAGAAGGACTTCATTTTAAGAAGGACTCATATATGCTTCATGTGTGTGTGTGTCTGTGTGTGTGGTGATCAATGGTAACCAACATGTTAAAATAATCTACACAGTTTATATATCAACTATAATTGGTTAAGCTAAATAGTTTGAAAGTTTTTTTCAATGAGTCTTGCTTGTTGTTTGAACAGTTGGATCCTTAATGCAAAATCTCGATTTTAAAGCCAACTTAAAAGTATCTATCTTTGAGTGGGACCTCAACATAGACAAGCTTAATACAGTTAAGGCTTCAATCAACTAAAAAGACAGCATCAGAACATGCAACAATCAAAATCCTAGGATGCCAACTAAATTCACAACTCAACCAAGCCTTGTTTTCAGAATAGTTCAAATCATTCTTCCATGGTACTCTCAACCATGAGACTCCAAATCATACAAGAACAACTGACCACTTTCTAGCAAAACCAATTTCTAGTATCTGTAATTCATAAATTTATACTCTCTTCAAACTTTACAATTATTAAACTTTTCAAATGGAAAATCCTCCTCCTTGTTCTCCTCATTTTGGGCTAGAGGTAATGACAATATTTAGGAATGTCCTCGATAATCATTCTTTTAGACAAGGGCTCAAGGATTTTCCATTATTTTAGACAAGGGCTCAAGGACAGCTACATCCTTTTACAAAACACCATTTCCACCATATTATATTTTTAATACTACAAATTTATATACAAGCATTCCTAAAAAAATTATATACAAGTTTGCCCCCACAAGTTAAAATTTCTGGGTCCGTCATTGTCTACAATAGGCTTGCAAGACAGCTGCATTATCTTAATATTATTGATGCCATATTATTTCTGAACGTAGATATGGATCGTAGTTGGATGCAAAGTAATCGCATGAGTGAAGAGTATGAGAATGGAGTGGAAGAATTTCTAAAATTTGCTGAAAGAAATCTTCCCAATAATAATGGAAGATTTTACTGTCCTTGTGTTAGATGTTTTAATCAGACACCACTAAATGTTGATGAAATAAGGAATCATCTTCAATGTTTTGGGATTTGCAAGAGTTACACGACATGGACATGGCATGGTGAAGTGTTGGATATGCCAAGTGTGTCCCAAAGAGAGAAAGTTGATGTAGATATGGACGATCGACTAGAGGACATGATCCGTGATATTGGAGAAGAGTCTTTCCAGCGAGCACATGTGTATGATACTCTATGTAGTGACAAGGAACAACCATTGTATCCGGGGTGTACAAATTTCACACGGTTGTCAGCAGTGTTGAGATTGTTCAATCTGAAGGCAAAAAATGGGTGGACTGATAAAAGCTTCACTGAATTGCTTGAGTTGTTGAATGACATGCTTCCAGAAGGCAACACATTGCCGAACCGTAACTATGAGGCGAAGAAGATATTATGTCCGATGGGTGTGGAGTATAAGAAAATACATGCATGTCCCAATGATTGCATATTGTATTGGAAAGAGCATGAAGACAAAGAAAAGTGCCCCAAGTGTACAAAATCACGCTACAAAAAGAAGGATGGTGATGATAGTTGTGATGTGAGCACAAAGGGTCCTCCTGCAAAAGTGTTATGGTATCTTCCAATTATTCCAAGGTTTAAACGATTGTTCGCCAATGTAAATGACGCAAAGAACCTTAGATGGCATGCAAATGAGAAGAAATGTGATGGAAAGCTTCGCCATCCGGCTGATTCTTTGCAATGGAAGAAAATTAATTCTTTGTTTCCGGATTTCGGCAATGAGCCAAGAAACCTTAGGCTTGGACTTGCTACGGATGGAATGAATCCATATGGTAACTTAAGTAGCATCCATAGTTCATGGCCGGTTCTCTTGGTAATTTACAACCTATCTCCTTGGTTGTGCATGAAGCGCAAATACCTTATGTTATCCATGATGATTTCGGGACCAAAACAACCAGGAAATGACATAGATGTTTTCCTCCGTCCCTTAATTGAAGACTTGAGAACGTTGTGGGAGGAAGGTATTGATGTGTTTGATGGGTATTCCCGTGAATATTTCAAGTTGCGTGCCATGTTATTTTGTACCATCAATGACTTTCCAGCATACGGTAACTTGTCCTGATATAGTGTTAAAGGACATAAAGCGTGCCTATATGTGAAGAAGGTACATGCTATCATCAATCAAACATGGAAGGAAGATCGCTTATCTTGGACATCGGAGATTTCTCAGGCGTAATCACCGTATCGTAAGTTGAAAAAGGCTTTTAATGGATGTCAGGAGAATGAAATTGCTCCAAAAGCCTTAACTGGAGAAGAAGTTTATCAACGACTGAAGGACATCAATGTTAGTTTTGGAAAGAAGCAGAAGCAGTCTACTGAGAAAACCATATGGAAGAAGCGGTCAGTGTTCTTCGATCTTCCGTACTGGTCTAGTCTTGATATAAGACACTGTATTGATGTGATGCATGTAGAGAAAAATGTGTGTGATAGTGTAATCGGTACGCTTCTCAATATTAAGGGGAAAACAAAGGATAGTGTGAATGCCCGTCTAGATCTGGTTGCGATGGGTATAAGAGAGCAGTTAGCTCCACAGCCAAGAGGTAACAAGACATATTTGCCACCAGCATGTCATACCTTGTCAAAACAAGAGAGAGGAAGTTTTTGTGAGTGTCTCCGTGGCGTGAAAGTGCCACAAGGTTACTCTTCAAATATCAAGAGTCTTGTCTCAATGAAAGATCTCAAATTAGTTGGGTTAAAGTCTCATGACTGTCACGTCTTGATGCAACAACTACTACCGGTGGCTATTCGTGGTATCTTACTAAAAATGTTCGGCATGCCATAACTAGATTGTGCCTATTCTTTAACGTCAGATGCAGTAAAGTCATTGACCCTCACAAATTGGACGAATTGGAAATTGAGGCTGCTATTATCTTGTGTCAGTTGGAGATGTTCTTTCCTCCCTCATTTTTCGACATCATGGTTCACTTAATTATTCATCTAGTGAGGGAGATTAGAGTGTGTGGCCCAGTTTATCTAAGATGGATGTACCCTGTCGAGCGATACATGAAGATTTTGAAAGGTTACGTGAAGAATCAATACCGTCCCAAAGCATCGATTGTTGAAAGGTACATCACAGAAGAAGCCATTGAGTTTTGTACAGACTACTTGTCAGAAGCAGAACCTGTAGGGCTTCCCAAGTCTCATCATCAGGGACGATGTGACGGTAAGGGTACACGAGGTCTAAAGGTTAAGAACATGGGTCGAGCGGAAGTGCTTCAAGCACATTTGTATATATTAAATAACACTGATGAGGTTGAGTCATACTTGTCTGCTCACAAAACCATTGTCAAGGCCAAAACCCTCGAATGAGCGAAAAATGGGTATTGAGCAGGCATAACAAAACATTCCTAACGTGGTTTAAAGATCAGATTATGAATGATGATATCGCTTACGATACATTAAAATGGTTAGCACATGAGCCTAACTTCAATGTCTTAACCTGGAGTGGATATGATATTAATAAATATTCCTTTTATACAAAGTCACAGGATGATAAGAGTATGGTACAGAACAGTGGGGTTATGGTCATGGCTTCTTCTATGCACTTCTCTAGTTCAAAGGATAAAAACCCCGTTCTAGCATCTATAGCTTATTTTGGGGTCATTGAAGAGATTTGGGAGGTTGATTACAGTAAATTCAGAGTGCCTCTTTTTAAGTGTAAGTGGGTTAACTGTAACAGTGGTGTACAAACCGATGATTTAGGTTTTACATTGGTGGACCTTGACAAGGTAGGTTATAAGGACGAACCTTTCATTATGGCGTTCCACGCAAAACAAGTGTTTTATGTCAATGATCCTTCTAGCAAAAGGTGGTCTGTGGTCCTCCAAAGAAAAAACATGCATGAGAGTGATGAAAGTCAAGATTCAACTCTAGATTGTGAAACTCCTCTTTTCTCAACACCAAGATCTACTTTTACTGATGATAATGAAGTTGATGATGTATATGCCACGCGTGATGATCATCAAGAAGGGATATTGGAGGACATTCAAACTTGACCATCAAAGACTTTATAAGTTAATACATGTTTGTTATTTATAATTTATAAGTTAATACATTTTGTTATTTATCCGTTATTTATGTTCTGACATTCGTTCTTTTTTGTATAAACAGACACTATGGCTGATTCATCGGGGAAAGACTCACCCAAAAAAAAGACTAGACGTGCCACGACCTTATCACATGTTGGTGCTAAGCTTCAGACTGGTGAGAAGTACAGTGTAGAGTTTGATAATGTTTCTGGCCACCCCATTGGTAATAATGCAGACTTATTCATTAGTTATGTGGGGATGCTTGCCCGAACCAAGGCTAGTATTTTGGCCGACAAATGGAAAGACATTCATGGGGACATAAAGAATTTGATTTGGCAAGATATCTTGGTATTTAACTTTTATTCTCCATGCTTTGTAATTATATTGTATTTAACCATATACCTAATCAGCAATCTAACACCACCATTTTGTTGTGTATTGTAGTTAAAATTTGATATTCCTGATACTAAAGAGCTTAACAAGACATGGATTTCTTTTGCGGGTGAGCGTTGGAAGGCATTTAAGACCGTACTCACCAGGGTGTACGTTTTTGGACCTGGAGATAAACATGGTAATGCATCGCCTTGTTCTATGTATAGTTTCATTGATGAGGAAACATGGCGATTGTTTGTTGCCAGCCGACATACACCTGAGTTTCAGGTTAGTTGGAATTATAGTTTTTTAGTTGGTCATTCTAATTTATTTTTTAGCTGAATTTTGTGTTGTGATATTTGTAAAAGATAAAAAGACTTAAGGCGAAAAAAAACCAGTCAAACAATCAATGCCCCCACAGATTGTCTCGTGGGGGTTATCGAAGCTTAAGCGTGATATGAAGCAAGAGTCTTTGAGAGTATTGCAGAAGAGGCGGGTGATCCAACCTTACTTTTAGAGCCTCCATCTCCACCGCGCTATGAGCAATGGAAGAGGGCAGACAAAAGCCATCGGGAGGTTATACAAGTGAGGCGTCAGCCTCAATTGCTGATAAGATTGTAAGTAAAGAGCTTCCACATTGTCTCATTTTATCAATGTTATTGTAAAAAGCTTACACATTGTGTCAATTCATCGATGTTATATGTTGTAGGAGTCCTTGTTGAAGAGAGCCAAGAAGGTGCTTTTGTTCCGGATGGGCGACAAGATATCTTGACCACCGCCATTGGAACACCGGAGCATCCTGGCCGTGTTCGCGGTGTTGGACGAGGTGTGGGCCTAAAGAAATTCTATGGAGGACCTTTGTGCCGCCCCGCAGGAGCTATATATACTGAGGAGCAATTGCAGGCCTTGAGCAGGCATCATAAAGGAGGTTACACGAATTTTAATCAACAGTTAGACAAAATTTTGGAGCAGTGGAAGTGCATGAAGAAAATGTGAGCTAAGAGCGTTAAGGATAGTTGTTCACCGGCGGAAGTGCATGAAGAAAATGTTTTAAGAGATTTGGCTGCACTGGCGATGGAGCTTGACGAAGGAAGTGCAAAAATAGAGTTGGAGCATGAACACCATGAACACTTTTACATTGACAAGAAGGACCTTTTGCACTTGTGTTCGGCATCGAGTGGCTTGAGCTATCCCACTTGGCGATGGTGCACGTAAGTATTAATTATGTGATACATTTTCCTAACTTTCAATTATAATGAACATTTATTTCGACATCTCGAGATATCTGCATCGCCTCACATTCTGAAGGACACCAGTCATTTGTATGGATTATTGGATCCATACCACATTAATGGTACCATCATTACAGTACCAATAATCGTGAAGAATCTATTCGTCAATACATCCGAGAAAAAACTACTAATGTAATCCGACAAAAGACTGTTATCTAGGACCGTACTTGTCTAGGTAGGTACATGCATGTTACTAACTATATTGTCAAATTGGTAGCCTAGCTAGTTTCCTTTTATGTGCTTCTGATACACCATTCATTGCGATGGCCATTGGCAATTTTTTATCCTTTGTCCTAAGAGTAATTTGGTAGTCTGGATGTGTTCGATGCATAGTAAGGCAAATGGTTCCATTTCGCGCCCAATTAATGCGTAAGCTTTTGGCCATTCATTGTCTTTGTAGAATGTATTATTACTTTCGATATATAACTTACTTTTCGTTAATGTTATTTTATCAGAGCTATGGAAGGATATAATTTTATGCAAGGTTTTAGAAATAAGAAGCCTGAATGGGTGATTCCCGTAGTAAGTACCTTAAAGACCGAAATTAATTTATAGTTTATACTAGTTAATGTGTATAATTTTTACTCATTATATTTTTAGGTGCCTAAACAAAATAACGGTTATGCATGTGGATACTATGTCATGCAAAATATGTTGACTATTGTCTCCGCAAATATTGTTTCATCGTGGAAGGAAGTAATAGAATTTTTAACCTTTTATAATTCTTCATTTTTGGACTAGATATTATCTTATTGGTCTTATTACTAATAGTTAATTATGTTTTAACTTTGCAGACATTCAAAGACAAGTCACCATTGGAACTTGTCACAATGCAAAATCTTCAGAAAACTTGGGCACAATTTTTTATAAATATGTATGGGACGCAGCCAAGTAACTTGGTAAAACCAAGGCGATTAAGGAAATCATGACTACTTGATTCTTAGATATGTTTTTTGTTGTTAGAAATGGCTATTTGTGATTTACAAATGACTATTTAATGGTATTGTTATTTTTTATATTACTTCGTATTTTGGTGAAGTATTATTTAGCTCACAATATTGTTTGAAATGTAGACTTTTGTCTGTTTTATAATTTGGCAATTTTGGTGCCAATTATGGTTTTGAATGGTGTAGTTTACCATAGTTTGATCTTCAGGTTGCTGTAACGAGTGCACAATAGAAAAAAAATTAAAAAAAAAATTAACTTTTTAAATCGGTTATTAAGAAAACCGATTTAAAAAGTGTGACCATTTAAGTCGGTTGTACAAATAACCGAGTTAAAAAGATTGATCTTTTAAGTCGGTTTTAAGGAAAACCGACTTAAAAACCGACTTTTTAAATCGGTTTTATGGATAACCGATTTAAAATAGTCACACTTTTCAAGTCGATTTTTCAAAAAACGTATCTTTTTAAATCGGGTTTTTTAATAACCGATTTAAAAAGTGAGTTTTTAAGTCGGTTTTTTAACCGATTTAAAAACTTGATACATACTAAGTCTGCTGAATATAAGTCGGTTTCAAAACCGACTTAAAAGGCCCATTTTAACCGACTTAGTATCCCAAAACTGCACTAGTGACTTGTTGTGATTCTGCCATTGTAATAGACAATAGTAAGGCTCGAATCCATCGAGAATTGGGTTGACTGAGTGAGTGAGTGACTCAAGAGGTCGACAATTAACCCCTTCTCGACAATGGCACGCTTATTGTCGAGAAGGGGTTGTCTCTTGTTGCTCTACGGTGTCGACAATCATTTTGTCCCTTCATCTTCCTCATTGTTAACGACAGAGCAAATGGATAATAAATCGATGGAAATATCTTCAAAGTTTTCTGGAAAGTGATTTGAGTTAATTCGACAGAAGATTCCACAATTGAGAAGATCAAAGTGAAGAGGTTGACAATTAACATGATGTCGACAATGGTGGAATTGTTGGTGTCGAAATCCTGTGTCGACAATCAACTTGAGAAGTGATTTGAGTTAATTCGATAGAAGATTCCACAATTGAGAAGATCAAATTGAAGAGGTCGACAATTAACCCCTTCTCGACAATGGCACGCTTATTGTCGAGAAGGGGCTGTCTCTTGTTGCTCTACGGTGTCGACAATCATTTTGTCCCTTCATCTTCCTCATTGTTAACGGCAGAGCAAATGGATAATAAATCGGTGGAAATATCTTCAAAGTTTTCTGGAAAGTGATTTGAGTTAATTCGACAGAAGATTCCACAATTGAGAAGATCAAATTGAAGAGGTCGACAATTAACATGATATCGACAATGGTGGAATTGTTGGTGTCGAAATCCTGTGTCGACAATCAACTTGAGAAGTGATTTGATTTGAGTTAATTCGATAGAAGATTCCACAATTGAGAAGATCAAATTGAAGAGGTCGACAATTAACCCCTTCTCGACAATGGCACGCTTATTGTCGAAGGGCTGTCTCTTGTTGCTCTACGGTGTCGACAATCATTTTGTCCCTTCATCTTCCTCATTGTTAACGACAGAGCAAATGGATAATAAATCGATGGAAATATCTTCAAAGTTTTCTGGAAAGTGATTTGAGTTAATTCGACAGAAGATTCCACAATTGAGAAGATCAAAGTGAAGAGGTCGACAATTAACATGATGTCGACAGTGGTGGAATTGTTGGTGTCGAAATCCTGTGTCGACAATCAACTTGAGAAGTGATTTGATTTGAGTTAATTCGATAGAAGATTCCACAATTGAGAAGATCAAATTGAAGAGGTCGACAATTAACCCCGTCTCGACAATGGCACGCTTATTGTCGAGAAGGGGCTGTCTCTTGTTGCTCTACGGTGTCGACAATCATTATGTCCCTTCATCTTCCTCATTGTTAACGGCAGAGCAAATGGATAATAAATCGGTGGAAATATCTTCAAAGTTTTCTGGAAAGTGATTTGAGTTAATTCGACAGAAGATTCCACAATTGAGAAGATCAAATTGAAGAGGTCGACAATTAACATGATATCGACAATGGTGGAATTGTTGGTGTCGAAATCCTGTGTCGACAATCAACTTGGAAGGGGCTATCTCTTGTTGCTCTACGGTGTCGACAATCATTTTGTCCCTTCATCTTCCTCATTGTTAACGACAGAGCAAATGGATAAGTGATTTGATTTGAGTTAATTCGATAGAAGATTCCACAATTGAGAATATCAAATTGAAGAGGTCGACAATTAACATGATATCGACAATGGTGGAATTGTTGGTGTCGAAATCCTGTGTCGACAATCAACTTGGCACGTTTATTGTCGAGAAGGGGCTGTCTCTTGTTGCTCTACGGTGTCGACAATCACTTTGTCCCTTCATCTTCCTCATTGTTAACGACAGAGCAAATGGATAATAAATCGATGGAAATATCTTCAAAGTTTTCTGGAAAGTGATTTGCAGCAAACCGTGCCCTAAAAAGAAGAAACAGAGCAGATTCAAAATAGGGAGAAAAAAAAGGAACAATAAACTATGCTTCTTCATGTTCGCCATTGTTAACGACAGAGCAAATGGAAACTAACTCCATGGAAATACCTTCAAAGCTGGCTGGTTCATGATTCGCAGGAGCAGAAGAAGCGTGTAGAAATGGAGAAGAAGAGCTCTGTATTCTTTTGTTGCTTCTGAGCGAGCTTTGTTTTCTCGTTTTCTTCTGTTGCTTTTGAGCCAGATTTTGCTCTGTGATGTCTTCTTTTAGTCCTCTCTTCATCCGAGTAGACAGGTTTTTGAGATTAAAGGAAGAAAAGGAAAGATTTGATTGAATTGGGGAGGAAATCCCCAAGATCCGTTTTCTGAAAGAGGAAGGGGATGGAGGAAAAAAAAAGGAAGGAAAGGGAGAGGGTTGTGGTTGATCCCTCTCTTTTAGGTTTAGGGTTGGTTTTATGGAGAAAGGATTAGAGGGAGAGAAGGCGACAAAGCAAGAAAGGAGAGAGAGATTCAAATTTTTTGAATCTGGCAGTGAAAGATGAAAGAAGGAGAAGATGATGATGGAAATCTACTTTTAATATAAGAATTTTGATACCATTGGAAAAATCAAAACTACCCATTCCTAATAATTTGACACATGTCCAAAAATAAGGGCAATTTTGTATCTTTCATTTTTTATTTCTTCTTCAAATTTGTTGTTCCCGACTGTGAAAGATGGTATCAAAATTCTTATATTAAAAGTAGATAGATACTATTTTTTTCTGAATAATCAAATATAAATTTTACTTATTTAAGTTTTTTAATAAAGAAGGTGCGACCCCATCGAGTACGTGTTCTGTCCAATGAGAGAGGAGGAAAGCACGAACGTTCCCTTACAATTACTACAGTGAAACCGGGTCCGTATCTGCTCAAAAATACAGTGAGCAAATCTAGTTTACCACAGTCGCGCCGCTCTTTAACCCGTCTTTCTCTCTTAGTTTCTTTTCTTTTTTATCAAAACACAGAGAGAGAGCAATCGAAGAAGAAACCCCAAAATGCATTCATTCGGTTACAGAGCCAACGCTTTGCTAACCTTTGCGATTACGATTAAGCCCTTATGTGCGCCATGGCCTCTCTCTCAGACACCCTCGGTTCCCCCTCTCCCTCTGCGTAAGTCCAGGTCTCTCCCTTTCTCTCTTCTCTTCTCTTTTTCTGGATCATGTCATTTGGTAACTCTTGCAACCGTTTTAACTGCGTGTTTACGTGTATGCGGATGTAGGTGTTGAACGTCAATCGTTTCGTAAACATTTAATCTGGCAATGACGAGGTAATTCCTCGTTATTTTCTCACTTCATTGTTAAACCTCTTTAAGATTTTTGGATCGTGTTTAGAAAAGCTCGATCATTTCTTGATATTTTGTTGGATACAATTTATTTTTATTATATGTATGGCTTTTCGCAATACGAAGGTTTTTTTAAGTTTCTATGACCCAATTGCAATTATAACTGTGTTAGTAGTATTTGTCCGTAAATTTTCACAATACAAAGGGTTTTGATATAATTTCAATTTAAAACCATGGTTATATGTTCCTTCTTATGGTATTAACCTGCATGATGGGCCACTACGCTTCATCGCCAAAGACCTCCACGTGTTTTCTGGTTTTGACCTTGTTACGCTGTGCAGCAATGGACACTCTTTTTGGAGTTCTTTCAAATTATGATAATTTTACTTGTGAATACCTCATTCCTCACCTGTTCTTAACTCACTCCTAAGTGGTACCCTCATACAAAAGACAAGCATCGCATCCTCTTAGAACGGAAAAAATGTTTTCTTTCCCATTAAAGTCAAGTGTTCCCCAGCATAGGCCTTTCTTTCTAATAATAACCGTCTCATTTTCATTCTGCAGTCAATTTTTCTCGGGGGATAGTCTAAGTGAGAAACAGAAGTTAGTGGACTATGAAAATTTGAAAATGATATAGGTAGCATTTCATTTGTTAATATTAGGACAGATATGGAAGCATCATATTTAGGTAGTAGGTACCTAAATATGATAAAACACATAGAGTCAAGTAATAGATATCTGCTTACGAACTCATACACTCCAATAGTAACACGTAAGTAGGTCTTTAATTAATATGTTAAATAGCCTCATATTATAATAGCATCCAGAGAAGTGAGTGATTCTTTGGTTTGAGGACTCGGCTACGAGTTGTGATGTGTTGCATGGATCCTCATCAAAATCTATCATGGTGCTAGTAAAAGAAGTGCCAATTCGAGGTCTTCAAGCGGTGGGACGAAGATCAAAAGCTTCTTCCTTAAGGCAAGCATTCTCTTGAAGAAACCCGCTATTCGGCCGTTTCCTTTCATCGATTACATTGAGTTGGTATATCACAATTTTTATCGCTTTTTCGTTTATACCGTCACTTAATCAATGTTACAGATCATATTTAGTTGTGTTTCAGTATTTGAGTGGTTACAAGCTCGGCTAAGACAAATGTTCTTGCTTAGGCACTTTATTCTCGCATTTAGGTTTATGGTAATTGTCTCATGTGTCAAGCAACTTAAGTTGTTCTTTGACTTGCTATTAGTCCAGGACTTTGATGTAGGAAAGATCCGATTGATCCAACTTCCAACCTAGCCCTCAATACTTAAATATGGGTTAGTTATTATCACTGGAAAATCTTTGGTTTCAAACTTGCAAGGATTTGTAGTTAAAACATGGCATGCTATGGTTACTTTTCTTTGTATATTCTTATGTCACGTAGGAAAGACTGCATAAGTGAACTTTCTTGAAATGAAATGAAGGAGAGTAAATGTATTCCACAGATTGAAGATGTGTAGGGTAACAACCAATGAGTCAAGCTGTGTACTTCAAACTTAGGCTTCAATTGTGAAAACAAGATAATGCTCAAGCTTGGCTCATTTCTTTAAACAAGACATATTGAAAGCTTGAGTTTGACTTGAATAAAAATGTGAAGCTTACGTTTGGCTTGTTTGTAATTTGACTATTTTCTTTCCATTTATCAAATCTCTTCTTAAAGTATTTTTAAGGTTAATAATCTAGTATTTAATAGATTTCATGCTAGAAGATAATGTAAAACTATGAATAGAAAGAGAGTGAAATAATCTCTGGACATGGAAGTTAGATAGTTATAATTCTCTAGATAGAATTACAATTCACAAAGTAGTACAAATATATAACTTTTATTTAATTATTTTCTATACCCTTTTGCTTATAAAATATTAAGTATACAATTCATGAGCTTTTAGCTTGAGCTTGACTTATTTATAAATTGAACCTAAAGCCAAGCTTGACGGTTTTACACCCCTAGATATACCATTTGCTTTTTTCAACTTTCAAGACTCACAACTATACTTGATTCAAGGATTGTTTAAAGCATTTAAGGTATTATACTCGGATGTGGAGGAGGACAGAATGCAGTTGTGAATGTCTTCAATATATTTTTAATTGGAGAAATTTTCATAATAATGCTGAAGAAAACAAAATTTGTAGTCAATGTCTTCCAACATCATGCATAGGGTGGATATACTTGTGAAACCGTGACAAGAACAGATCTTTCTAGCAGTTTAATAAATAAGTTTTATTTAAGGATTGCTTTTTCATGTGTATAGTCCTCTTGCTTTTAAATCTTACTAGGTTCAATCTGTTAGTTGTACTAGGAGGTTTGGCCAAAGGATGTCACTGGTCGAATCTTTCCTCATTAAATCATGGTAGGTTTTGATCTCACCTAGATGAGGCAGGTAGCCAAGGTTTATGAATTTGTAAAACATGCATACAATCCTAGGACAGTGAAATTTGTTTTTGCAACCACTGGGATAGTGAAATGGTCAACATATGTGATCATGATGACTTATAGGGTCTGATAAAATTTCAAATTCTTTGATTTCTTATTCAGAGATTTTATGATTTAATTTGTTGATTTTTTTTAACCTGTATGTCTGTGAAATGAATGTTTTTTGATGAACTAGTCATGAAGTTGATAGGAAGTAGGAACTGAAATTTTATTAGAACAGGCTAGTGAAGAATTTCCTTGATTACAGTATAATTGCAAAACTTCGAGGGTCTATGCCTCCCTAGCCAAAGACCTCAACTCTCTTTCAAATGACAAGATATCCCTCTCTCTCGATCCCTCCTCTTATTTATGGGAAACATGCACTATTTCTTCTAACTATCTCCCTTACTAACTTGCTAAGGAGGTTACCTATTAGAAATCATCAAATTGCTTTCAAATTATTGGGCTTTCTATGTAATTGCTTCAGATACAACATACAAGGGATACTTATGTGTTGTTGAAACCGGTCAAGTTCAAAGCTAGAAATAATTGGAAACATCATGCTGGTTCTAGTCCATAGAATGAAATTTTAAACTGGCCTCATGGCAACATTTATAATTACTTGTATTGTAAATATATTTCTCTGCATATGCTCTAAATTTCAAACTGACCACATTATGATCTGAATACCATATTGTGTCTTATACTAGCTTATTAGGATCCCTTTCTCCGATATTAAAATGTCATCTTTATTTATTGTTCAATCTGAAGCGAGAGCCTTTCTATTCTTGCAGGTTAGCATGACACTGAATATATCAGCAGATTTATAGTCCCTTTTCACGTGGAACACAAAACAGGTTCTTGACTTCAATTTGCTTTTTTCATTCTTTTTGCATTTTCCTTCTAAAAAGTATAGATACTCTTAACAGTAAGTTAAACATCAGGACTGGATGGGGAGGAATGAAAACTAATTTTGCATGGCTTGCCGCATTGTCAATTTAATATGTACTTCGGTTTCTCCCATCTTAATGTTTTGATGTTTAAGGTGCCTTACCTATTGTTATATCTTGTTTGATTTCGTTAAATATATATTTCTATTCTTGCCTTTTACATTTTTTGTTGCGTCTGACTTGTACTTAGGTGTTGGAACTACGTAATATTACATACCCGCGGGATCCTAATTTTTAATCAATTATTCTGAACTGTATGGGAGCTAGAATTTCGGGGTTGTCCATAACTTAGTTTTGCTTCTTTTGTATGCTTGCAGGTTTTTGTATTTTTAGCTGCTGAATATGAAACACCAAAGAATTTCTTGAATCAGGTACGATGTGGTTATCTTCATTTGAAATATAAACACTTAAATTGCCAACTCCTTTTTATAAAGAAAGAATAAAAGGAAGCCATGGTAAAACTGGGTCGGTGGATCTCGAACGACGGCTTCAATGTTTGTTTATTTCATGATTTCATGTCACTCAGATAGCTGTGTCATTGCATGTTATGTCGCTTCTCATCATCTTCTCAGATATGTTATGTCACATATGTTGCTTAGGCTCTTGAGATGCCATTTTTGATTTTACAGATATCCCTGTGGGATGGTATCATTCCTTCTAAAGAGCATGCGAAGTTTTGGATTCACACATCAAATAAATACCGCTTCATTGATCAGGTATACAGCTCTTATGATCTCTTCCTGAACCAAACATGAATCTTTCAATTCATATGGCTCTCACACTCAATTCCTTATAGGAAACTTACCTGTCATTATTATGGAATAAGCCTATCCTCATTACTCTATTTCTAGTTCTAAAAATCTTGAAAATGATTACCAATACAAGACCAAAATATTTGGAGGACTCTTCTGACCAAACAAATAATTTTCAGCAAAGTTGTTTTTTTTTTTTCAAGTCCAAAGAATTCTGACTAATTTGTACGTAGGTCGTCGATTCCGCATTGTATAAAAGGAGGTGTTAACCAATTTTTTATCGTAAAGAGAATTCAAGCCATTTTATCGACAAGGATATTGTGTCTAAGCTGAATTGCTTGAGATTTCTTTAGGCCTTAATTTTGCCATTTTTTGTGTGTCCAGGGAAGCAATTTGCGTGGTAAAGAATATAACTTAACTTTGCCTTTGGCATGTTATGCCAAAGACTGCAAAATGTTTGCAGATAAAATAGTCATGCCAGTTACCGATTGCCCGAGGAATACAGATGATGCCTTCTTGTCATGTAATGATTTTCTTTGTAACTTTAGCCTTTTCTATAGCGGACATAAAAGGTTCCTACAAGGAACTAGGATGAGGGAAAAGGAATTCGTGCTTTGGATAGTGGAAATGAATAGTGTTTAAATTCTCGAATATCCGAAATTTGCTTGTGGTGTGGTCTTCAATTGTCTCAAGTTTATTGTTTCTCCGATAAAAACATATCATGCCGTCGCCAATCCTTCGAGCTTTAGCTATGAAAAATTACTGGCCAGTTCACCTGGAAAAGTTTAAAATTGTGACCGAGCTTTCTGGTGATTAAAAGCGATGTCTCTCTTCACCTTGAAGAAAATAACAGCTTTATCCCCCCCCAAACAAAATCCCATAAACTTGGCTCCTTTGGACCCGTCATGAGACTTATCTCCGAGTTGATAGTGGGACGTTTGGTTTTTTACACCCAAAATTAGACTACCTCTCAAATGGGCATTTTCATGAATCGAACCCGGGTTTTTTTTTTTTGTTGTTGAGAAAGAGCTATGTTATCAACTCTTCCAACACCACCTTCATAAATTACTTTAAAACTTGATAAAACTATAAAGGCTTCTAACCCAAATGTTAGGTGCGAGTGGTTAACGCACTTCATCTAAATGGACGGATTCGATTGCTATCCAAGTTTAACAGGCCAGACTTTACTTATTTCTCGGCCGAATTCTGGATTACTCAGACTTTTTTCTTTCTTTCTTTTTTTTTTTTTTTGGTATATAGTCAGGACCTTTTTTCCTAAACGCAATAGTGGAGTCAAAACCTCTGTAAAGGGGGGGGGGAACTATAAAGGCTTCCAAAATAATTTATCTTGAATATCGTTTTATAGTTTTGGTTACTTTATAGCCTTTTGATCCCATGGACTTGGAAATGGAATAAGGAATCTAGTCAAATTAGGAGAGTGAAACTGAAAAACTAATCAAGGATTGACTTTTTTTTTCTCCCTAAAACAAAACAAAATGATTATCTTCAAACTACTACAAAATTTATAAATTGTCATTTGAGATGGATAACTAATTATACTTTAATGAAAAAGGGCATGCTCATTTTTACAAGTTAAACCCAAAAAAAAAAATCATGATTAATAATTGGCATGAATTCTATGGAAAATGAAATAATTCTGATTAGCAGCTAAAGTTCAGTAACAATAAATTCTTAAAAAAAAAGACAAACAAAAATGCCGATGGGCCAGCTGCAGAATGCAATTTGTTGAAGGTAATTGCTAAAGGCACCTAGCAAAACATTTGGGGGACTTGACTATTATACCCCTGGTAAAATTATCAAAAGTGATTTTTTTTTTTTACTTTCATTCTTTCCCTCACAATTTTTTAATTTCAGAGACTTGAAATTTTTCTCTGGTTACTTGCAAATAGCAATCTTTCACTCATAAATTTAGTGTTCACTCACAAATTAGGTATTTGCGATTCCCACTGCATAAATACCATATTTGCGAGTTTGTTCATGCACTCGCAAATCCCAAATTCCATTTTTCTTTTTCTTTTTTTAATTAACTTTGTGATTTTAAATTTTTTGTTTTGTTTCAGTTATGCCACACATGAGAGGAGCGGGCTGGGTGGCTTATAGGGAGGCTGAGATGGAGGCTACTGCTCGGGAGGTTGAGTGCGCAAGAGCGGTTCTTGCGAGAGCATCGGGAGGCCATGACTGTGTCACACCATCGGAGACTTGTTGACGGTGAGACAGAGTGGCCCGGCAGAGGGGGTAGACGGCGTGACAAAGAACCTCAATACGAGGAACCTCAAGACGTAGAACCTCCGCATGAGGAACCTCAAAGACGAGGGATATCAGCATAAGGTTCCTCACGAGGACCCAGTTGAGATGCATATAGATGCACTGGCAGAGGAGAGACCATTTCTTGGAGGACCTTCTGATACATCGCTGCTTAGATCATTTAGGGACCACATCGCTTACCACTTGTGGAGTGGAGAAGTAATTATTGTTCTTGTCTTAAAACATTTAAGGGTTTTCTTTTTAATTGTGTAATTCATGACAAATCTTTTATTTTTATGTGTGCAGGATCGGGTGGAAGCAAAAAGTGGCAGAAGTGGTTTAGGGATCGTCGGCCACTACCACCGCAGATGCAGAGCATGTTGATCGAGCCGGGTCTTTCAACTACGATGTATTACGACTACAAGATGATTCACAACTCGCCGCTAATCAAGGTTTCTTTGAGAGGTGGCACGCAGAAACTAGCTTGTTCCACCTTCCAATAAGAGATGACCATCACGTTGGATTATGTGTCATGCATACTGGGCACACCGGTCAGAGGCACCCTGTTCATAGCCACTCATATGGACACATATATTGCTATATTTGTTTTACAGTCATTGTTAGGGGTATCACATGCGGAGGCCTCGGTGGAGGTTACAGGCCATGGGTGGGCCGCTGTCAGTTTATCTTGGCTGTAGGTCCTTTATGATAGACAGAGGGATTAGGGTCGGACAGACAAGGCAGCGAGGGCATTCAAACTGGTGCTACTCGGGATGACTATTCGACGGACAAGACTAGCACCAGTATTGACCGTAGATATCTCGGTGAGTGCGTCACTTGGGCCAGGTTGGGCGGTGGTCATGAGGAGCTTTAGCCCTATACAAGTTGTCACGATTATCTTGACGACGCCTTGATGATTCGAGTGCCATGGGTTAACGGGCTACATGACACTCTTTCAGGTACCACTGTGTTATTAAATAAGAAAATTAAATTTACAATTGTTTTAACTCTAATACAATTTCGTAACTGATTCGTTATTGTTATTTGTAACAGGCGTGGATCTACGAGTATTTTCCCACTACTATAGTAGATCAGAAGCTTGTTGACGGTTACACCGGTGAGCGTGTACGCGCTAACTGCTGGACACCTAAGAGGGGTCAGGGGAAGATGCTTCCATACAGGCAAGCACTAGATGCGCTGACCACTGATGATGTGTGTTGGACATCGTGGCCCCCTATAGGCAGCGCTGCCCACTCGCTGATGTGGCATTCTTTTCGGGGTACATCTGGTGTGGGAACACCATAGTGCCGTACTTGCTGTAGAGGGTACTGCGACAGTTCAGGTACAGGTAGGACATTCCTCGACAGCCACCACGACGTCCCTCGGCTGAGGATATTAGTCTTAATTGGATGTCATCTCACCTGTACTCTATTAGATACATCTTTCAGTTAAGGTAGGCCGCTCATCCAGCTGAGTGCGTCGAGAGATACATGGATTGGTACTATAAGGTCTCGCATCCACTGTTGATACCTCCATAAGCTCTACATGATCCACATGATGATGTTATGTGTCATCGAGTAAGGAATAATAAGTTCTTGAACTGTATATATTATGTCCATTCGTAACATTATCTAATTATTTGCTATAATGTATTTATGTCATTTGTAGGCGGATTGTGTTTGTAACGCCCGTATTTAATTAAATATTTTTAATTGAATATTATTGAGTATTTTTCCCGAATATTGGTTGATTATGTGGAATGTGTTGTTTGAGCTAATTAATTGATTAACGGATAAATAGTATTTTAGTCGGGAGAAATTGATATTAGAAATAATATTAATTTTAATAGAATGTTATTTAATTGGTTATTTGAGAATAGTATGATAATTATAGTTGGGCCTATTATTAGAAATTGAGGGAGACGTACGGTAAGCCCAAATTGGAGAATAAGAAAAGATTATGAGTGGTTATATATAACAGTTAGGTTAAATGAGGATTAGGGTTAATTTTAGATTAAGGAAGAGTTAGAAGTTGAGAAGCTGCTGCAGAAAGAGAACGAGGGTTTTTGTGAAGAATACGAGAAGCTGTGGAAATTTGCAGTCGAGGCTAGGAATTAATCGAGAGTTAGAACGACCTTCAATCCAAGGTAAGGGGGGATTCGAATTCTATAATCGGGTCTATGATGAATCGTATGTAGGGGTTATGGTTGTATAATTTGTCTCTGTATACATTTTGTGATGAACAAATGGTTGCTATTTGTTGAAATTGATTTTTCTGTGATTGTTGAAAATTGTTGAGTTACTGTGACTGAATTTGTTAATCGATATAATCGTTGTGATGATTTCTGAATGGTACGATGAATCTGGAAATATAATTGTTGGTATCTTTGGATTATTTCATGGTGTGCCTGGATCGATGAATTTAAGTTGTGAAGGAACTGAATTTTGATGGAAACTGAAAACTGGAAGGAATAATAATTAAAACATGATAAGGATGTACAGTAGGGGGTGGCGCAAGCCACCACCCTCTCTCTTGATGAATGTGGCGCAAGCCACTTTCCCATGGGCATTAGGTGGCGCAAGCCACCCTTTTTGAAGGGAATAATGTGGCGCCAGCCACATCTTTTTGTGTGGATAGGAAGTGTAGTATTTTAATGGTATTAGATACAGTAACTTTTCCTTTGAATATTATTATTATTATTTGACTGAAAGAATGAATATATATATATATTGGTTAGTAGTATGTATATTAGTCACATACTAACCAGGTATGATTAGTGGAAATTTACGAAACAGTAAGTTTATGGAAATTAACAGACTGAAATATATATGATGCATGAACAGGAAGATTAGAAGGAAAATCAGAATTTTTAAATGCTGAGTTGATAAATTTAACAGGAAAATACCAATAACAGGGATGTTAATAATTAGAGATTTACGGGACTGTTTTGGAACGACTAATTTGTTTATATTTTCTTTTGTGACGTGTATTTGATATTTATGATGATGCGACTATTTTGTTGATAAATGCGAAGTTGCGTAAATTATTGTGATGATGAAATTACCTCTATTAATTGGTAATGATAGTGATGTAGGCGTATGCCTTGTGAAGAATGACGTTTGTCGAGTTGTGTAATGTGATGTCATGTTCATTGAGTCACATTTCATTTGCATACTTTGTGACGACCTGGATTGGCAAACTGCGACGAAGGCTTATGCCTTGGTTTGATGCCTCTATGAATTGGCAATTGGCGGCGGTGAAGCCCTGTTGGTACCACATGCATGTGCATTGTCCGTGTCTCATCATATTTTTGCATGAGTTATTTAATGATGTGAAGTACTGTGACTTGAATTGTGATGTGAATTTTGGTGAAGTACTGTGACTTGAATTGTGATGTGAATTAGTGAAAGTTTACATGATGTTGTGACGTGAAGTGGGTTGTGATGTTGATACGTGCGAAGTGATAATTTTATATGACTAAATTCTGATATACTATTTATCTTAAACTCAATTATATTGTTCGATATTTCACCCTTTCTGCTGATGTTTCCCCTACCATGGGAAATGGGCAGGTACTCAAGATTAGCTGTGGAGGTTCGAAGTAACTGTGTGAAGTCTTTTGTTGCTTTATGCAAGTCGAGTCGGTGTTGTCGCTCTGATACGTAACACTCAGGGGGATGAACGCTTATTTGCTATTTTTATCGTTTTGTTCTGTTGCTGGATTTTATATTGGTTTTGTTAAACCTTTGTTATTTTGAAGTTGATTTTGAGTTAGACTATGATGTTATCATTTTAATACGAAGTTGTGATTCCGCTGCTTGATTTAAAAAAAAAGCCATTTGAATCTAAAGACTAATAGTTGATGTTAATGATTCCTCCGATTATTTTAAAGTGTTATGTATCTGATTTAATATGTGATGAAGTTGTTGATTTAAAGTTGAAAAATGTGACATCCTGTTTATGTTAGGATTTTATAACTCTGATTTTATTAATATTCGATGGGTAGAAATGGGGTGTTACATTAGTGGTATCAGAGCAGTTTGGTCCGTCCGGCCAAGTTGTCGAGTCGTAGCTTTGTTTAACAATCGAGTATTGTTAATTAGTTCTAACCTTTGTTTATGTTATAGTGACAAGTTGAGATGGCTGGAAGGAACGATGCTGCAATTGCTGCTGCTTTACAAGCAATGACTCAAGCTTTGCAAAATCAGCCGAATGCTGACGAGAATGCTGGATCTCGTAGTTTGGCGACTTTTCAGAGGGAGAATCCGCCTACCTTCAAGGGTAAGTATGATCCTGATGGAGCGTTGGGTTGGTTGAAAGAGATGGAGAGAATCTTCTGTGTGATGGACTGCACTTCGGCACAGAAGGTTCGATATGGGACTCATATGCTAGCAGTCGAGGCTGATGACTGGTGGCTAGAGACTCGTCAGAGATTGGAAGCTGCAGGTGAAGGTATCACTTGGGATGTGTTCCGAAGGGAGTTCCTGAGGAAGTATTATCTAGAGGATGTTCGTGGTAAGAAGGAAATTGAGTTTCTTGAGCTGAAGCAAGGAAATGTGTCGGTTACTGAATATGCTGCAAAGTTTGTTGAGTTGGCTAAGTTTTATCCGCACTATAGCGGGCAAGCTGCCGAAGTTTTCAAAGTGCATCAAGTTTGAGAACGGGTTGCGCCGTAAATCAAGAAGGCGCTTGGATACCAAAAGATTCGTGTCTTCTCCGATTTGATTGACAACGCAGGATTTATGAAGAGGATAACAATGCTCATTATAAGATCATTAATGAGAGGAAGAGCAAGCGCCAATGTAATCGTGGCAAGCCTTATGATGCTCCAAATTGGTAAAGGTAAAGCAAAGTGGTGATGGTAAGAGGACTAGTGGGGGAGATGCTCCTGCTGGTGTGGTTTGTTTCAAATGTGGGAAACCTGGTCACAAGAGTAATGTGTGTACTACTGAAGTGAAGAGGTGTTTTCGTTGTGGCAAGAGTGGGCATACATCTTCTGAGTGTAAGTTTAAGGAGAATGTATGTTTCAACTGTGGCGAAGAAGGACATATTAGTAGCCAGTGTCAGAACCCAAAGAAGGCACCAGGCAGTGGAAAGGTGTTCGCTTTAGCTGGGACTCAAACATCTAGTGAGGACAGACTCGTCAGAGGTACATGTTTCATTAATAGTACCCCTTTAATTACTATTATTGATACTGGTGCTACTCATTGCTTTATTGCTGCTGATTGTGTTAAGAGATTGGGTCTTACGTTGTCTTCTATGAATGAAGAGATGGTCGTCGAGATTCCAGCTAAGGGATCGGTGACTACTTCTCTTGTGTGTTTAAAGTGTCCTTTGTCGATTTTTGATAGAGACTTTGCTATTGATTTGGTTTGTTTGCCGTTAAGTGGGATGGATGTGATCTTGGGCATGAATTGGTTAGAATATAACTATGTTCATATCAATTGTTATAGCAAGTCCGTGAGGTTTTCTACTCCCGAAGAGGAGGGAGCTGGGTTGTTGTCTTTTAGGCAGTTAGGGCGGTTGATGCAAGAGGAAGCTCAGGTGTTCTCGTTGATGGCGTCGTTATCTATTGAGAACCAAGCTATAATTGAGGAGTTACAAGTGGTGCGCGAATTTCCTGAAGTTTTCCCTGATGAAATTCCTGATGTACCACCAGAAAGGGAAGTTGAATTCGCTATTGATCTTGTACCTGGTACCAGACCGGTTTCTATGGCGCCATACAGGATGTCTGCATCTGAATTGTCAGAATTAAAGAAGCAATTAACTGGAAGATTTACTTGAAAAGAAGTTTGTAAGACCAAGTGTGTCGCCGTGGGGAGCTCCAGTGCTACTAGTAAAGAAGAAAGATGGGAGTATGAGGCTTTGTGTTGATTATAGACAATTGAATAAAGTAACGAATAAGAACAAGTATCCGCTTCCAAGAATAGATGACTTGATGGATCAATTGGTGGGTGCTCGTGTGTTTAGCAAGATCGATTTGAGGTCGGGTTATCATCAGATTAAGGTGAGAGATGAAGATGTTCAGAAGACGGCCTTCAGAACGCGATATGGACATTATGAGTATACGGTGATGCCTTTCGGTGTTACTAATGCGCCGGGAGTATTCATGGAGTACATGAACCGTATCTTTCATTCTTATTTGGATAGGTTTGTGGTGGTGTTCATTGATGACATTTTGATTTACTCTAAATCGGAGGAAGAACATGCAGAACACTTAAGACTAGTATTGCAAGTTTTGAAGGAGAAGAAGCTATATGCAAAGCTGTCTAAATGTGATTTTTGGTTAAAGGAGGTTAGTTTTCTTGGTCATGTCATTTCGGGTAGTGGCATTGCTGTGGATCCATCTAAAGTAGATGCCGTGTTGCAATGGGAAACTCCTATATCGGCTATAGAGATTAGAAGCTTTTTGGGACTAGCTGGCTACTATAGAAGGTTTATCGAAGGTTTTTCTAAGTTGGCACTTCCATTGACTAAGTTGACTTGTAAGGGTAAAGCTTTTGTGTGGGACGTTCAATGTGAAGAAAGTTTTACAGAATTGAAGAAGAGATTGACGTTGGCTCCGGTTTTGACACTACCTAATCCAGGAGAATCTTTTGTGGTATATTGTGATGCTTCTAAAATGGGTTTAGGAGGTGTACTTATGAAGAATGATAAGGTGGTTGCTTATGCGTCGAGGCAGTTGAGGACTCATGAAAAGAACTATCCTGTGCATCATTTAGAGCTTCTTTATGATTGTTTTTGTGCTGAAGATTTGGAGACATTATCTCTATGGTTCTAGATTTGAAGTCTTTAGTGACCACAAGAGTTTAAAATATCTATTTGATCAGAAGGAATTGAACATGAGACAACGAAGATGGTTGGAGTTGTTAAAAGATTATGACTTCGGTTTGAATTATCACCCAGGTAAAGCTAATGTTGTGGCTGATGCCTTAAGCCGAAAGACTTTACATATGTCAGCAATGATGGTTAAGGAGTTGGAATTGATTGAACAGTTCAGAGATATGAGTCTAGTTTGCGAAGTGACACCGCAGAGTGTTATGTTGGGAATGTTGAAGATTAACAATGATTTTCTGGACAGTATTAAAGAAGCTCAGAAGTTAGATGTGAAACTGGTAGATTCTATGGTTGGGAACGATCAGTCTGAGAACAATGATTTCAAGTTAGATGCACATGGTGTGTTGAGATTCCGTAATCGAATTTGTATTCCTGATGATGCGGAAATGAAGAAAGTAATTCTTGAGGAGAGTCATAGAAGCAATTTGAGTATTCATCCGGGAGCCACAAAGATGTATCAAGATTTGAAGAATTTGTTTTGGTGGCCTGGGATGAAGCGTGATGTGGCGCAGTTTGTGTATGCATGTTTAATGTAACACCTGAGGACGAGATCACGAGATCGACCTCGTATTAGGACGTCGGATCGAGACCTCGCGTCGAGATCTCGTGTCGAGACCTCGTACCAAGACCTTGTGTCGAGATCCCGTGCCAAGATCGCGCGCCGAGGTCATTTGCCGAGCTGAGGAGACTGCGTGCACTAGCTGCTGAGCTGAGGAGATCGCGTGTCGAGTTGATGAAGTCACGTACCGAGCTGAGGAGGTCGCATGTTGAACTGAGGAGGCCGCGTGCACGAACTCGTGTTAGAGCCTTGTGCGCTTGCACGAGCACCCTAGTCGACATCGTGTCGAGATGATATCACTCGTATCTTTACGAACGTTATTCAGCGTTATTATTATATTGTTTGTAATAATTATATTGTCGGCTTGCAGTCTCGTCGCTGTGTCTAGATCTTTGACCGATAGAGTAGAGGGTAATTATGAGAGAGGAGCGATTAGATGGGTAGAATGATTGATGGGATTGCCATCTCATAACCAAAGTTACGATAATACCCCTTCCCTCACCAGCTGTATACCACGATCGGTTCTCTCAGATACTCACTTCTCTTTTCTTCTTTCTTCTTCCTTTCTTCTCTGAGTTTCCTTCTTTCTCTCCAGAACCTCCATCGAAGAACCTTGAGTTCCATCGAGCTTCTGCATAAACTTTCTTCATCAAACTTGTTCCTCATCATCCTCTCGACATATCTCACCATCTCGACCACCATCTGAGGTATGAAAAATAGATTTTTCTCTTCCTTCGTGCTACTGTTTAGCGCCATTTCTTCTTTCCATTTTAGCTAGTTTTATGCTTCCAAATCATGTCAAATTGATGGGTTTTCTTCTTCACGATATTACCTATCTTTCTAACCGATTATTTGAGCTTGAAAAACAAATTTCTTTCTCTGATTTCTGCAATAGGCAGTGCCCAGAAACCCTTTCTTTTTGGTTTGTTTCGATTTCTTGTTTTAGTTTGTCGTTCGTTGCTTCTGGTTGTTGTTGTTGTCGATCTATCTGTTGTAGCATCAGATAGCCTTTTTCATGAACTTTTGATCGAAAACCCTAACTTTGTGTTAGAGGAAAAATATATTTAAGTTCTTGAGTTTTAATATTTTCTGGGTTGTGGTTAAGATCGGGGTTATGAGAGCTAAGTGTTATTAGAACCCATAGATCGAACTAAGTTGTGCTTGTTTTAGGAAGTCTGATTCCCGAGATCGTGTGATTCCCGAATCGAGGTGTACGAGAGAGCGAACCCGAGGACGTGAAAGCAGTGGGAGCCAGATCGAGAACTGTACGTGTCGAGGTCGACTGAGAAGCGTACGTGTCGAGATCGAGTAAGAGAAGTCGTGGTCGAGCTCGTTTGAAGACAGCCGTGTCGAGGTCGTTGTCGAGCAGCATTAGCTTGGAGTTCGGTAAGGGCAACTTTTAGACATTATTAAGACTTTATTTTATATGTTATTGTGTATGGATTCCTTGATCTGTGTCGAGCATGAAATGTTGTGATATGATTGGGTTTTTGCATGTATTTAATATGTGATTGAATATATGCTGTGAATTGTGTATTGCATGTTGAATTGCGTTTCTTCATGTCGAGCTTGCTCTTTTTATTTGACATGCGGTTGAATATCTTGTGTTTAACTCTTTGAATATCGTATGTGGTGAATTGTTCATCGAGTGAGCGAGCTAGGTGAGTCGTATGACGTTTTTGAGCCGTGACCCGGATAACTAAGGGTGCTAGGTCCCCTTTTGTTTACGGGAGATTGACTAGACGTCGCCACGCTATGGGACCTGAGTTGATCGTCTAGGGAGAGCGAAGATCCCAAGGCTTTACCGACCTTCCGACATACTGACGGCGCGTGTGCATTCCGAAAAAATTGTCGAGTCGAGAGAAAATGGATTGCGAGTTGTGTCGAGTTAGAGTGAGATGGTCGAGTCACGTCGGTGAATGTTATACTTTGTTGTTTGTTTATTTCTTTATGCCGTGCTTATCTTGTATTGTTGAGAAGTTGACCCTTTCCCGTGGTGCCTTCAATCCATGACGGTTACCCAGGCGATGTCGAGGGCACAGGGAACTCGACAGCAGATGATGGCGAGGAGGAGCTCGACGAGGACCCGAGCGACGACCTCTATGTGTCGTGATTGATTATGTTGTTGGATGTTTGTTTTTCTGATGACTGTACTTTGTTTTTCTTTGTGTTCAGAGGTCCTGACCAGTTTGGGCCGGTTATGTTTTGTTGCTACTGAGGGTAGATCAAGCGGTTTACTTTTGGAGCGACCCCTGCGTGGGAGTCTGGAAGTACCCCAGGTATGATTGCTCTCTCGAAGTCGTCATACCTTAGGTGTATTTTCTTTGTACATTTACTACTCTGTATTTTGTATACATTATTATTTCGAGTGATATATATGTATGTTATGCATGTATGTTTTATTAGAATTTAAGTCTTGTGTCTTAGTTGCACCATGTTTCGAAAAGCTGTAGATACTCTGATGTGCACGAGCTGGTTTTAAAAAAAAAAATAATATAGACCGTACTTTTTAAAAGGCACAAGAGTACTGTTTTAAAACACATCTCATACAGGTTTAGTTGAGCTCGGTGTGTTGAGCTCGGTAGCGGTCCGGAAACGGGTCGTTACATTTAACTTGTCAGAAGTCGAAAGTTGAACATCAGAAGCCTGCAGGATTGATGCAACCGTTGGAAGTTCCAGAGTGGAAATGGGATAGCATTTCAATGGACTTTGTGACGGGATTACCTAATACTTCAAGGGGACATGATTCAATTTGGGTGATTGTTGATAGGTTTACGAAGTCGGCTCATTTTATTCCTATTAACATCGCTTTTCCAGATCGTCGGGCCGAGATTTATACCAGTGTAATTGTAAAGCTGCATGGCGTTCCTTTGTGTATTGTGTCGGATAGAGATCCGAGGTTTACTTCTGATTTTTGGAAGAGTCTGCAAGCGGCGTTGGGTTCCAAGTTGAGGTTGAGTTCGGCGTATCACCCTCAGACGGATGGACAGACAGAGAGGACTATTCAGTCATTAGAGGATTTGCTGAGGGCATGTATTCTTGAGCAGGGAGGTTCGTGGGACACTTACCTTCCGTTAATAGAGTTCACTTATAATAACAGTTACCATTCGAGTATTGGAATGGCACCTTTTGAAGCGTTGTATGGTCAGAGATGTAGAACTTGTAACACCTGAGGACGAGATCGACATCGTATTAGGACGACGTATCGAGACCTCGACCAAGACCTTGTGTCGAGATCCCGTGACTAGATCGTTTGTCGAGATCATTTGTCGAGCTGATGAGACCACGTGCACTAGTCACCGAAATGAGGAGGTCGCGTGTCGAGTTGATGAAGTCGCGTCGAGCCGATGAGGACGCATGTCGAGTGAGGAGACCGCGTTCACGAACTCGTGTTAGAACCTTATGCGCTTGCACGAGCACCCTTGTCGACATCGTGTCGAGATGATACCTCGTATTCTTTCGAGCGTTATTCAGCGTTATTATTATATTGTTTGTAATTATTACATTGTCGCTTGCCGTTGGACCGGCAGCAGTAGGGTAATTATGAGAGGAACGAGTTAACGGGTAGATGATTGATGGGATTGGCATCTTATAGCTGGAGTTACGTTTATACCCCTTTCTCGCCACCAGTATACCACGACCGATTCCTCACGCTCATTCTTTCTCTTTTCTTCTTTCTTCTTCCTTCCTTACGCTCTGTGTTTCGTTGTTTTCTTCAAAAAATCTCCATCGAAAAACCGTGAGTTCCATCGAGATTCTGCACAAGCTTTCTTCATCAATTTTGTTCATCATCATCTTCTCGACCCATATCTCGTCTGCTCGATCACCATTGAGGTATGAAGAACAGATTTTTGTCTTCTTCGTGCTACTGTTTAGCGCTATTTCTTCTTCCATTTTTAGCCAGTTTTATGCTTCCAAATCATGTCAAATTGATGGGTTTTCTTCTTCACAATATTACCTATCTTTCTAACCGATTAATTGGGCTTGTAAAACAAATTTCTTTCTCTGATTTCTGCAATCGGCAGTGCCCAGAAACCCCCATTTTTGGTTCGTTTCGATTTCTGGTTTTTCGTTTGTTGCTTCTGGTTATTGTTGTTGTCGATCTATCTGTTGAAGCATCAGATAACTTTTTCGTGAAATTTTGATTGAAATCCCTAACTTTGTGTTAGAGGAAAAATATATTTCAGTTCTTGAGTTTTATATTTTTCTGGGTTGTGGTTGAGTTTGGGGAAGAGAGAGTTAGATGTATTGGAACCCATAGATCGATCTGAGTTGTGTTTGTTTTAGGAAGTCTGATTCCCGAGATCGAGTGATTTCCGAATCAAGGGTACGGGAAAGCGAATCCAAGGACGCTAAGCAATGTAATCCAGATCGAGGATCATGCGTGTCGAGGTCGATCGAGAATCAGACGCGTGTCGAGGTCGACTGAGAAGCGTACGTGTCGAAGTCGTTGTCGAGCTCGTTGAAGACAGCTGTGTCGAGGTCGTTGTCGAGCAGCATTAACTTGGAGTTCGGTAAGGGCAACTCCTAGAAATCTCTAAGGCTTTATTTTATAAGTCCTTAAGTAAGGGCGCTTCACATTAATATTTTCGTAGTATGCTAGCATAAGGACATTTCATATTCTACGTGGTTATGTTATTGTGTATGGATTTCCTGATTTGTGTCGAGCTGAAATGTTGTGATATGATTGAGTTTTTGCATGTATTTAATATGTGATTGAATATATGTCGTGAATTGTGTATTGCATGTTGAATTGCGTTTCTTCATGTCGAGCTTGCTCTTTTATTTGACATGCGGTTGAATATCTTGTGTTTAACTCTTTGAATATCGTATGCGGCGAATTGTTCATCGAGTGAGCGAGCTAGGTGAGTCGTATGACGTTTTGAGCCGTGACCGGATAATCGAGGGTGCTAGGTCCCTTTTTGTTTACGGAGATTGACCAGACGCCGCCACGCTACGGGACCTCGAGCCGACCGGCCCTAGGGAGAGCGAGGATCCCAAGGCTTTGGACTTTCCGACATACCAGACGGCGTGTGCATTCCTGAAAATTGTCGAGTCGAGAGAAAATGGATTTGCGAGTTGTGTCGAGTTTAGAGTGAGATGGTCGAGTCACGTCGGTGAATGTTATACTTTCGTTTGCTTATATTTTTATGTCGAGCTTATCTTGAATTGTTGAGAAGTTGACCACTTTCCCGTGGTGCCTTCAATCCATGACGGTTACCCAGCGATGTCGAGGGCGCAGTAACTCGGCGATGAGACGATGCCGAGGAGGAGCTCGACGAGGCCCCGAGTGACGACCTCTATCTGTCGTGATTGTTTATTTGTTGGATGTTTGTTTTCTGAGGACTGTACTTCGTTTTTCTTTTGTGTTCGAGGTCGTGACCAGTTTGGGCAGTGTTGTTTTGTTGCTACAGGGTAGACTGGTGGTCTTACTTTTGGAGCAAATGCGTGGGAGTCTGCCGGAAGTACCCCCAGGGTATGATTGCTCTTTTGAAGTTGTCGTACCTTAGGTGTATTTTCTTTGCACATTTGCTACTCTGTATTTTGTATACATTATTATTTCGAGTGATATATATATATGTGTGTATGTTATGCATGTATGTTTTATTAGAATTTAAGTCTTGTGTCTTAAGTTGCACCATGTTTCGAAAAGCTGTAATTACTCTGATGTGCACGAGTTGGTTTTTAAAAAAAAAAAATATATCGTATTTTTAAAAGGCACAAGAGTTTTTAAAAAAAAAATATATATCGTATTTTTAAAACACATCTCATTAATATGTGATGAAGTTGTTGATTTAAAGTTGAAAAATGTGACATCCTGTTTATGTTGGGATTTTATAACTCTGATTTTATTAATATTCGATGGGTAGAAATGGGGTGTTACAGTGTTGGTGCGATACTCAGGTTGGATAGAATTGCCGGCATGCTGCATCAGGTCGTTAATTACGCATAGGAGGGAGATGAGATGTGTGACTACCTTCGGGCGGTGCTTCGGATAGCGGAGGGTCACTGCGTAGTTGCATTTTTATGTAATTTTTTTATGTGAATATTTGTTTTTGATGAATGTAATTATTATTATTATTATTATTATTATTATTATTATTATTATTATTATTATTATTATTAGTGAGTTTAGAAATACAAAATAATAAAAACAAACTTAAACGTGACTATTTATAAAACGCAACTACTCATTCAACAACAACAAAACAACATTACATGATCATCAAATGTAACTACAACACCCAACTACAACATTAAAAAAACCAAACCCAACTATTTATTAAACGCAACTACTCATTCAACAACACAACACAACATTACATGACATAGTCACCAGTGCTAATCCTTGGCTATGGTTGATGACATGCTGCAAGGATCTCATCAACTGTTCTTGGTGCACGATATGCTGCAATGATCTCGTCGATCGATCTTCCAAGCACAGCATACGACTCTATTGGGCCATGGCTAGAATGATCACTGAATGTTTCCCTTATACTTTGTATATCGCCGTCGTTTAGAACTGTCATATTCATATACTAAACACGCCTACTACCTAACAAAACATGGCATCGATAGTAGAGATCTGTCACTCTACGTAATCCAGCTCCGAGCTTTTGCCGAATCCTTTACTTGAGTTCTTCAATGGTGATGGATGTCTTTAGCCTAAATATTTTTGGAACGTCGCATTCAAAAACCACACCATCAGCACTTGTTGTGATTCTGCCATTGTAATAGACAATAGTAAGGCTCGAATCCATCGAGAATTGGGTTGACTGAGTGAGTGAGTGACTGAAGAGGTCGACAATTAACCCCTTCTCGACAATGGCACGCTTATTGTCGAGAAGGGGCTGTCTATTGTTGCTCTATGGTGTCGAAAATCATTTTGTCCCTTCATCTTCCTCATTGTTAACGACAGAGCAAATGGATAATAAATCGATGGAAATATCTTCAAAGTTTTCTGGAAAGTGATTTGAGTTAATTCGACAGAAGATTCCACAATTGAGAAGAGCAAAGTGAAGAGGTCGACAATTAACATGATGTCGACAATGGTGGAATTGTTGGTGTCGAAATCCTGTGTCGACAATCAACTTGAGAAGTGATTTGATTTGGGTTAATTCGATAGAAGATTCCACAATTGAGAAGATCAAATTGAAGAGGTCGACAATTAACCCCTTCTCGACAATGGCACGCTTATTGTCGAGAAGGGGCTGTCTCTTGTTGCTCTACGGTGTCGACAATCATTTTGTCCCTTCATCTTCCTCATTGTTAACGACAGAGCAAATGGATAAGTGATTTCGATGGAACTATCTTCAAAGTTTTCTGGAAAGTGATTTGAGTTAATTCGACAGAAGATTCCACAATTGAGAAGATCAAAGTGAAGAGGTCGACAATTAACATGATGTCGACAATGGTGGAATTGTTGGTGTCGAAATCCTGTGTCGACAATCAACTTGGAAGGGGCTGTCTCTTGTTGCTCTACGGTGTCGACAATCATTTTGTCCCTTCATCTTCCTCATTGTTAACGACAGAGCAAATGGATAAGTGATTTGATTTGAGTTAATTCGATAGAAGATTCCACAATTGAAAAGATCAAATTGAAGAGGTCGACAATTAACATGATATCGACAATGGTGGAATTGTTGGTGTCGAAATCCTGTGTCGACAATCAACTTGGCACGCTTATTGTCGAGAAGGGGCTGTCTCTTGTTGCTCTACGGTGTCGACAATCACTTTGTCCCTTCATCTTCCTCATTGTTAACGATAGAGCAAATGGATAATAAATCGATGGAAATATCTTCAAAGTTTTCTGGAAAGTGATTTGAGTTAATTCGACAGAAGATTCCACAATTGAGAAGAGCAAAGTGAAGAGGTCGACAATTAACATGATGTCGACAATGGTGGAATTGTTGGTGTCGAAATCCTGTGTCGACAATCAACTTGAGAAGTGATTTGATTTGGGTTAATTCGATAGAAGATTCCACAATTGAGAAGATCAAATTGAAGAGGTCGACAATTAACCCCTTCTCGACAATGGCACGCTTATTGTCGAGAAGGGGCTGTCTCTTGTTGCTCTACGGTGTCGACAATCATTTTGTCCCTTCATCTTCCTCATTGTTAACGACAGAGCAAATGGATAAGTGATTTCGATGGAACTATCTTCAAAGTTTTCTGGAAAGTGATTTGAGTTAATTCGACAGAAGATTCCACAATTGAGAAGATCAAAGTGAAGAGGTCGACAATTAACATGATGTCGACAATGGTGGAATTGTTGGTGTCGAAATCCTGTGTCGACAATCAACTTGGAAGGGGCTGTCTCTTGTTGCTCTACGGTGTCGACAATCATTTTGTCCCTTCATCTTCCTCATTGTTAACGACAGAGCAAATGGATAAGTGATTTGATTTGAGTTAATTCGATAGAAGATTCCACAATTGAGAAGATCAAATTGAAGAGGTCGACAATTAACATGATATCGACAATGGTGGAATTGTTGGTGTCGAAATCCTGTGTCGACAATCAACTTGGCACGCTTATTGTCGAGAAGGGGCTGTCTCTTGTTGCTCTACGGTGTCGACAATCACTTTGTCCCTTCATCTTCCTCATTGTTAACGACAGAGCAAATGGATAATAAATCGATGGAAATATCTTCAAAGTTTTCTGGAAAGTGATTTGCAGCAAACCGTGCCCTAAAAAGAAGAAACAGAGCAGATTCAAAATAAGGAGAAAAAAAAGGAACAATAAACTATGCTTCTTCATGTTCGCCATTGTTAACGACAGAGCAAATGGAAACTAACTCCATGGAAATACCTTCAAAGCTGGCTGGTTCATGATTCGCAGGAGCAGAAGAAGCGTGTAGAAATGGAGAAGAAGAGCTCTGTATTCTTTTGTTGCTTCTGTTGCTTTTGAGCCAGCTTTTGCTCTGTGATGTCTTCTTTTAGTCCTCTCTTCATCCGAGTAGACAGGTTTTTGAGATTAAAGGAAGACAAGGAAAGATTTGATTGAATTGGGGAGGAAATCCCCAAGATCCGTTTTCTGAAAGAGGAAGGGGATGGAGGAAAAAAAGGAAAGAAAGGGAGAGGGTTGTGGTTGATCCCTCTCTTTTAGGTTTAGGGTTGGTTTTTTGGAGAAAGGGATTAGAGGGAGAGAAGGCGACAAAGCAAGAAAGGAGAGAGAGAGATTCAAATTTTTTGAATCTGGCAGTGAAAGATGAAAGAAGGAGAAGATGATGATGGAAATCTACTTTTAATATAAGAATTTTGATACCATTGGAAAAATCAAAACTACCCATTCCTAATAATTTGACACATGTCCAAAAATAAGGGCAATTTTGTATATTTCATTTTTTATTTCTCCTTCAAATTTGTTGTTCCCGACAGTGAAAGATGGTATCAAAATTCTTATATTAAAAGTAGATAGATACTATTTTTTTCTGAATAATCAAATATAAATTTTACTTATTTAAGTTTTTTAATAAAGAAGGTGCGACCCCACCGAGTACGTGTTCTGTCCAATGAGAGAGGAGGAAAGCACGAACGTTCCCTTACAATTACTACAGTGAAACCGGGTCCGTATCGGCTCAAAAATACAGTGAGCAAATCTAGTTTACCACAGCCGCGCCGCTCTTTAACCCGTCTCTCTCTGAGTTTCTTTTCTTTTTTATCAAAACACAGAGAGAGAGCAATCAAGAAGAAACCCCAAAATGCATTCATTCTAAGTTCTGAGCCAACGCTTTGCTAACCTTTGCGATTACGATTCTGGCCCTTATGTGCGCCATGGCCTCTCTCTCCGACACCCTCGCCTCCTCTCCCTCTCACAAGTCCAGGTCTCTCCTTTCTCTCTTCTCTTCTTTTTACAGATCTGTCATTCAAGAACTCTTGCAACCGTTTTAACTGCGTGTTTATTGTATGCGGATGTAGGTGTTGAACATCAACCGGTTTTGAAGCTTGACCCAAAGAATGACGAGGTAATTCCTCGTTATTTTCTCACTTCATTGTTAAACCTCTTTAAGATTTTGGATCGTGTTTAGAAAAGCTCGATCAGTTCTTGATATTTTGTTGGATACAATTTATTTTTATTATATGTATGGCTTTTCTAAGAATACGAAGGTTTTTAAGTTTCTATGACCCAATTGCAATTATAACTGTGTTAGTAGTATTTGTCCGTAAATTTTCACAATACAAAGGGTTTTGATATAATTTCAATTTAAAACCATCGTTATATGTTCCTTCTTATGGTATTAACCTGCATGATGAGCCACTACGTCTCTTTGCCAAAGACTCCACAGGTATTTGTGGTGTTGACCCTGTTACTCTGTGCAGCAATGGACACTCTTTTTGGAGTTCTTTCAAATTATGATAATTTTACTTGTGAATACCTCATTCCTCACCTGTTCTTAACTCACTCCTAAGTGGTACCCTCGTACAAAAGACAAGCATCACATCCTCTTAGCATAGGCCTTTCTTTCTAATAATAACCGTCTCATTTTCATTCTGCAGTCAATTTTTCTCGGGGGATAGTCTAAGTGAGAAACAGAAGTTAGTGGACTATGAAAAATTGAAAATGATATAGGTAGCATTTCATTTGTTAATATTAGGACAGATATGGAAGCATCATATTTAGGTAGTAGGTACCTAAATATGATAAAACACATAGAGTCAAGTAATAGATATCTGCTTTCGAACTCATACCTCAATAGTAACACGTAAGTAGGTCTTTAATTATTATGTTAAATAGCCTCATATTATAATAGCATCCGCAGAGAAGTGAGTGATTGCGGTTTGAGGACTCACTGAAGTTGTGATGTGTTGCATGGATCCTCATCAAAATCTATCATGGTGCTAGTAAAAGAAGTGCCAATTCGAGGTCTTCAAGCGGTGGGACGAAGATCAAAAGCTTCTTCCTTAAGGCAAGCATTCTCTTGAAGAAACCCGTCATGGGACTCGACAGATGGTTCGGTTTATCCATAAGGTTGTGGTTCTCAGTCCCAGTCTAAGAACCTGTGACAATAGTTCATCTATTCCTCATCCTTGATCTCTCAAGTTAGATATCATTCGCCGCTGTTTCCTTTCATCGATTACATTGAGTTGGTATATCACAATTTTTATCGCTTTTTCGCTTATACCGGTCACTTAATCAATGTTACGTATCATATTTAGTTGTGTTTCAGATTTGAGTGGTTACAAGCTCGGCACAAATGTTGCTTTGCTTAGGCAAATTTTATTCTCGCATTTAGGTTTATGGTAATTGTCTCATGTGTCAAGCAACTTAAGTTGTTCTTTGACTTGCTATTAGTCCAGGCCTTTGATGTAGGAAAGATCCGATTGATCCAACTTCCAACCTAGCCCTCAATACTTAAATATGGGTTAGTTATTATCACTGGAAAATCTTTGGTTTCAAACTTGCAAGGATTTGTAGTTAAAACATGGCATGCTATGGTTACTTTTCTTTGTATATTCTTATGTCACGTAGGAAAGACCTGCATAAGTGAACTTTACTGAAATGAAATGAAGGAGAGTAAATGTATTCCACAGATTGAAGATGTTTAGGGTAACAACCAATGAGTCAAGTGTGTACTTCAAACTTAGGCTTCAATTGTGAAAACAAGATAATGCTCAAGCTTGGCTCATTTCTTTAAACAAGACATATTGAAAGCTTGAGTTTGACTTGAATAAAAATGTGAAGCTTAAGTTTGGCTTGTTTGTAATTTGACTATTTTCTTTCCATTTATCAAATCTCTTCTTAAAGTATTTTTAAGGTTAATAATCTAGTATTTAATAGATTTCATGCTAGAAGATAATGTAAAACTATGAATTGAAAGAGAGTGAAATAATCTCTGGACATGGAAGTTAGATAGTTATAATTCTCAAGATAGAATTACAATTCACAAAGTAGTACAAATATATAACTTTTATTTAATTATTTTCTATACCCTTTTGCTTATAAAAAAATTAAGTATACAATTCATGAGCTTTTAGCTTGAGCTTGACTTATTTATAAATTGAACCTAAAGCCAAGCTTGACAGTTTTACACCCCTAGATATACCATTTGCTTGTTTCAACTTTCAAGACTGTCAACTATACTTCTGATTCAAGGATTGTTTAAAGCATTTAAGGTATTATACTCTGGATGTGGAGGAGGACAGAATGTATTTGTGAATGTCTTCAATATATTTTTAATTGGAGAAATTTTCATAATAATGCTGAAGAAAACAAAATTTGTAGTCAATGTCTTCCAACATCATGCATAGGGTGGATATACTTGTGAAACCGTGACAAGAACAGATCTTTGTAGCAGTTTAATAAATAAGTTTTATTTAAGGATTGCTTTTTCATGTGTATAGTCCTCTTGCTTTTAAATCTTACTAGGTTCAATCTGTTAGTTGTACTAGGAGGTTTGGCCAAAGGATGTCACTGGTAGAATCTTTCCTCATTAAATCATGGTAGGTTTTGATCTCACCTATGGGTGGGCCGCTGTCAGTTTATCTTGGCTGTAGGTCCTTTATGATAGACAGAGTGATGAGGGTCGGACAGACAAGGCAGCGAGGGCGTTCAAACTGGTGCTACTCGGGATGACTATTCTGATGGACAAGACTAGCACCGTATTGATCAGAGATATCTCGAGCTGGTGCGTCACTTGGGCCAGGTTGGACAGTGGTCATGAGGAGCTTTTGCCCTATACAAGTTGTACGATTATCTTGACGACGCCAGTAGATTCGAGTGCCATGGGTTAGCGGGCTACATGACACTCTTTCAGGTACCACTGTGTTATTAAATAAGAAAATTAAATTTACAATTGTTTTAACTCTAATACAATTTCAGAATCGATTCGTTATTATTATTTGTAACAAAGTGGATCTACGAGTATTTTCCCACTACTATAGTAGATCGAAGCTTGTTGGCGATTACACCTGAGCGTGTACGCCGCTAATCAGCCGGACACCTAAGAGGGTCAGGAAGATGCTTCCATACAGTGCAAGCACTAGATGCGCCGACCACCGATGATGTGTGTTGGACATCGTGGCCCTATAGGCGCCACGCCCACTCGATTTGGCATTCTTTTTCGGGTACATCCGTGTGGGAACACCATAGTGCCGCATTTGTGCAGGGTACTGCGACAGGCCAGTGCACAGTAGGACATTCCTCGGCGGCCACCACGACGTCCCTACCGAGGATATTAGTCTTAATTGGATGTCATCTCACCTGTACTCTATTAGATACATCTTTCGGTTGAGGTAGGCCGCTCATCCAAATTGAGTGCGTCGAGAGATACATGGATTGGTACTATAGGGTCTCACATCCATCGTTGATACCTCCATAAGCTCCACATGATCCACATGATGATGTTATGTGTCATCGAGTAAGGAATAATAAGTTCTTGAACTGTATATATTATGTCCATTCGTAACATTATCTAATTATTTGCTATAATGTATTTATGTCATTTGTAGGCGGATTGTGTTGGTGCGATACTCAGGTTGGATAGAATTGCCGCCATGCTGCATCAGGTCGTTAATTACGCATAGGAGGGAGATGAGATGTGTGACTACCTTCGAGCGGTGCTTCGGATAGCGGAGGGTCACTGCGTAGTTGCATTTTTATGTAATTTTTTTATGTGAATATTTGTTTTTGATGAATGTAATTATTATTATTATTATTATTATTATTATTATTATTATTATTATTATTATTATTAGTGAGTTTAGAAATACAAAATAATAAAAACAAACTTAAACGTGACTATTTATAAAACGCAACTACTCATTCAACAACAACAAAACAACATTACATGATCATCAAATGTAACTACAACACCCAACTACAACATTAAAAAAACCAAACCCAACTATTTATTAAACGCAACTACTCATTCAACAACACAACACAACATTACATGACATAGTCACCAGTGCTAATCCTTGGCTATGGTTGATGACATGCTGCAAGGATCTCATCAACTGTTCTTGGTGCACGATATGCTGCAATGATCTCGTCGATCGATCTTCCAAGCACAGCATACGACTCTATTGGGCCATGGCCAGAATGGTCACTGAATGTTTCCCTTATACTTTGTATATCGCCGTCGTTTAGAACTGTCATATTCATATACTAAACACGCCTACTACCTAACAAAACATGGCATCGATAGTAGAGATCTGTCACTCTACGTAATCCAGGTCCGAGCTTTTGCCGAATCCTTTACTTGAGTTCTTCAATGGTGATGGATGTCTTTAGCCTAAATATTTTTGGAACGTCGCATTCAAAAACCACACCATCAGCACTTGTTGTGATTCTGCCATTGTAATACACAATAGTAAGGCTCGAATCCATCGAGAATTGGGTTGACTGAGTGAGTGAGTGAGTGAGTGACTGAAGAGGTCGACAATTAACCCCTTCTCGACAATGGCACGCTTATTGTCGAGAAGGGGCTGTCTCTTGTTACTCTACGGTGTCGACAATCATTTTGTCCCTTCATCTTCCTCATTGTTAACGACAGAGAAAATGGATAATAAATCGATGGAAATATCTTCAAAGTTTTCTGGAAAGTGATTTGAGTTAATTCGATAGAAGATTCCACAATTGAGAAGAGCAAAGTGAAGAGGTCGACAATTAACATGATATCGACAATGGTGGAATTGTTGGTGTCGAAATCCTTTGTCGACAATCAACTTGGCACGCTTATTGTCGAGAAGGGGCTGTCTCTTGTTGCTCTACGGTGTCGACAATCACTTTGTCCCTTCATCTTCCTCATTGTTAACGACAGAGCAAATGGATAATAAATCGATGGAAATATCTTCAAAGTTTTCTGGAAAGTGATTTGCAGCAAACCGTGCCCTAAAAAGAAGAAACAGAGCAGATTCAAAATAGGGAGAAAAAAAAAGGAACAATAAACTATGCTTCTTCGTGTTCGCCATTGTTAACGACAGAGCAAATGGAAACTAACTCCATGGAAATACCTTCAAAGCTGGCTGGTTCATGATTCGCAGGAGCAGAAGAAGCGTGTAGAAATGGAGAAGAAGAGCTCTGTATTCTTTTGTTGCTTCTGTTGCTTTTGAGCCAGCTTTTGCTCTGTGATGTCTTCTTTTAGTCCTCTCTTCATCCGAGTAGACAGGTTTTTGAGATTAAAGGAAGAAAAGGAAAGATTTGATTGAATTGGGGAGGAAATCCCCAAGATCCGTTTTCTGAAAGAGGAAGGGGATGGAGGAAAAAACGGAAAGAAAGGGAGAGGGTTGTGGTTGATCCCTCTTTTTTAGGTTTAGGGTTGGTTTTTTGGAGAAAGGGATTAGAGGGAGAGAAGGTGACAAAGCAAGAAAGGAGAGAGAGAGATTCAAATTTTTTGAATCAAGCGTTGAAAGATGAAAGAAGGAGAAGATGATGATGGAAATCTACTTTTAATATAAGAATTTTGATACCATTGGAAAAATCAAAACTACCCATTCCTAATAATTTGACACATGTCCAAAAATAAGGGCAATTTTGTATCTTTCATTTTTTATTTCTTCTTCAAATTTGTTGTTCCCGACAGTGAAAGATGGTATCAAAATTCTTATATTAAAAGTAGATAGATACTATTTTTTTTCTGAATAATCAAATATAAATTTTACTTATTTAAGTTTTTTAATAAAGAAGGTGCGACCCCACCGAGTACGTGTTCTGTCCAATGAGAGAGGAGGAAAGCACGAACGTTCCCTTACAATTACTACAGTGAAACCGGTCCAGATCGGCTCAAAAATACAAAGTGAGCAAATCTAGTTTACCACATTAGCCGCTCTTTAACCCGCTCTCTCTCTCGAGTTTCTTTTCTTTTTATCAAAACACGAGAGAGAGCAATCAAGAAGAAACCCCAAAATGCATTCATTCTACATGAGCCAACGCTGCTAACCTTTGCGATTACGATTCGCCCTTATGCGCGCCATGGCCTCTCTCTCCGACACCCTCGCCTCTCTCCCTCTCAAGCAAGTCCAGGTCTCTCCTTTCTCTTCTCTTCTTTTTACAGATCTGCTATTCAAGAACTCTTGCAACCGCTTTAACTGCGTGTTTCGTATGCGGATGTAGGTGTTGAACATCAACCGGTTTTGAAAACAGCCATCAAAGAATGACGAGGTAATTCCTCGTTATTTTCTCACTTCATTGTTAAACCTCTTTAAGATTTTGGATCGTGTTTAGAAAAGCTCTGATCAGTTCTTGATATTTTGTTGGATACAATTTATTTTTATTATATGTATGGCTTTTCGGCAATACGAAGGTTTTTTTAAGTTTCTATGACCCAATTGCAATTATAACTGTGTTAGTAGTATTTGTCCGTAAATTTTCACAATACAAAGGGTTTTGATATAATTTCAATTTAAAACCATCGTTATATGTTCCTTCTTATGGTATTAACCTGCATGATGAGCCACTACGTCTCATCGCCAAAGACTCCACAGTATTTGTGGTGTTGACCACTGTTACTGCAATGCGGCAAAGAATGGACACTCTTTTTGGAGTTCTTTCAAATTATGATAATTTTACTTGTGAATACCTCATTCCTCACCTGTTCTTAACTCACTCCTAAGTGGTACCCTCGTACAAAAGACAAGCATCACATCCTCTTAGCATAGGCCTTTCTTTCTAATAATAACCGTCTCATTTTCATTCTGCAGTCAATTTTTCTCGGGGGATAGTCTAAGTGAGAAACAGAAGTTAGTGGACTATGAAAAATTGAAAATGATATAGGTAGCATTTCATTTGTTAATATTAGGACAGATATGGAAGCATCATATTTAGGTAGTAGGTACCTAAATATGATAAAACACATAGAGCTGTTAATAGATATCTGTTTCTGAACTCATACAGCTCCAATAGTAACACAGAAGTAGGTCTTTAATTATTATGTTAAATAGCCTCATATTATAATAGCATCCAGAGAAGTGAGTGATTGCTGGTTTGAGGACTCAGCTCTGAGTTGTGATGTGTTGCATGGATCCTCATCAAAATCTATCATGGTGCTAGTAAAAGAAGTGCCAATTCTGAGGTCTTCAAGCAGTGGACGAAGATCAAAAGCTTCTTCCTTAAGGCAAGCATTCTCTTGAAGAAACCCGTCATGGGACTCTGACAGATGGTTCAGTTTATCCATAAGGTTGTGGTTCTCAGTCCTGAGTCTAAGAACCTGTGACAATAGTTCATCTATTCCTCATCCTTGATCTCTGTTAGATATCATTCGCCGCTGTTTCCTTTCATCGATTACATTGAGTTGGTATATCACAATTTTTATCAGTTTTTTCGTTTATACCGGTCACTTAATCAATGTTACAGATCATATTTAGTTGTGTTTCGTATTTGAGTGGTTACAAGCTCGGCACAAATGTTGCTGCTTAGGCAGCTTATTCTGCATTTAGGTTTATGGTAATTGTCTCATGTGTCAAGCAACTTAAGTTGTTGCTGACTTGCTATTAGTCCAGGCCTTTGATGTAGGAAAGATCCGATTGATCCAACTTCCAACCTAGCCCTCAATACTTAAATATGGGTTAGTTATTATCACTGGAAAATCTTTGGTTTCAAACTTGCAAGGATTTGTAGTTAAAACATGGCATGCTATGGTTACTTTTCTTTGTATATTCTTATGTCACGTAGGAAAGACTGCATAAGTGAACTTTATCAAAATGAAATGAAGGAGAGTAAATGTATTCCACAGATTGAAGATGTTTAGGGTAACAACCAATGAGTCAAGTGTGTACTTCAAACTTAGGCTTCATTTGTGAAAACAAGATAATGCTCAATGTTGGCTCATTTCTTTAAACAAGACATATTGAAAGCTTGAGTTTGACTTGAATAAAAATGTGAAGCTTAAGTTTGGCTTGTTTGTAATTTGACTATTTTCTTTCCATTTATCAAATCTCTTCTTAAAGTATTTTTAAGGTTAATAATCTAGTATTTAATAGATTTCATGCTAGAAGATAATGTAAAACTATGAATTGAAAGAGAGTGAAATAATCTGGACATGGAAGTTAGATAGTTATATTTCTCATGATAGAATTACAATTCACAAAGTAGTACAAATATATAACTTTTATTTAATTATTTTCTATACCCTTTTGCTTATAAAAAAATTAAGTATACAATTCATGAGCTTTTAGCTTGAGCTTGACTTATTTATAAATTGAACCTAAAGCCAAGCTTGACAGCTTGACACCCCTAGATATACCATTTGCTTGTTTCAACTTTCAAGACTCACAACTATACTTCGATTCAAGGATTGTTTAAAGCATTTAAGGTATTATACTGGATGTGGAGGAGATGTAATGTATTTGTGAATGTCTTCAATATATTTTTAATTGGAGAAATTTTCATAATAATGCTGAAGAAAACAAAATTTGTAGTCAATGTCTTCCAACATCATGCATAGGGTGGATATACTTGTGAAACCGTGACAAGAACAGATCTTTGTAGCAGTTTAATAAATAAGTTTTATTTAAGGATTGCTTTTTCATGTGTATAGTCCTCTTGCTTTTAAATCTTACTAGGTTCAATCTGTTAGTTGTACTAGGAGGTTTGGCCAAAGGATGTCACTGGTCGAATCTTTCCTCATTAAATCATGGTAGGTTTTGTTCTCACCTATGGGTGGGCCGCTGTCAGTTTATCTTGGCTGTAGGTCCTTTATGATAGACAGAGTGATGAGGGTCGGACAGACAAGGCAGCGAGGGTGTTCAAACTGGTGCTACTCGGGATGACTATTCTGACGGACAAGACTAGCACCTGTATTGACTGTAGATATCTCGAGCTGGTGCGTCACTTGGGCCAGGTTGGACAGTGGTCATGAGGAGCTTTTGCCCTATACAAGTTGTACGATTATCTTGACGACGCCAGTAGATTTGAGTGCCATGGGTTAGCGGGCTACATGACACTCTTTCAGGTACCACTGTGTTATTAAATAAGAAAATTAAATTTACAATTGTTTTAACTCTAATACAATTTCGTAACTGATTCGTTATTATTATTTGTAACAGGCGTGGATCTACGAGTATTTTCCCACTACTATAGTAGATCAGAAGCTTGTTGACGATTACACCGGTGAGCGTGTACGCCGCTAATCACCGGACACCTAAGAGGGTCAGGAAGATGCTTCCATACAGTAAGCACTAGATGCGCCGACCATCGATGATGTGTGTTGGACATCGTGGCCCCCTATAGGCGTACGCCCACTCGCCGATTTGGCATTCTTTTTCGGTACATCTGGTGGGAACACCATAGTGCCGCATTTGCCGTAGAGGGTATCGCGACGGTTCAGTACAGTAGGACATTCCTCGGCACCACCACGACGCCCCTACCGAGGATATTAGTCTTAATTGGATGTCATCTCACCTGCTCTATTAGATACATCTTTCAATGAGGTAGGCCGCTCATCCAAATTGAAAGTGCCGAGAGATACATGGATTGGTACTATAGGGTCTCACATCCACTGCTGATACCTCCATAAGCTCCACATGATCCACATGATGATGTTATGTGTCATCGAATAAGGAATAATAAGTTCTTGAACTGTATATATTATGTCTATTCGTAAACATTATCTAATTATTTGCTATAATGTATTTATGTCATTTGTAGGCGGATTGTGTTGGTGCGATACTCAGGTTGGATAGAATTGCCGCCATGCTGCATCAGGTCGTTAATTACGCATAAGAGGGAGATGAGATGTGTGACTACCTTCGGGCGGTGCTTCGGATAGCGGAGGGTCACTGCGTAGTTGCATTTTTATGTAATTTTTTTATGTGAATATTTGTTTTTGATGAATGTAATTATTATTATTATTATTATTATTATTATTATTATTATTATTATTATTAGTGAGTTTAGAAATACAAAATAATAAAAACAAACTTAAACGTGACTATTTATAAAACGCAACTACTCATTCAACAACAACAAAACAACATTACATGATCATCAAATGTAACTACAACACCCAACTACAACATTAAAAAAACCAAACCCAACTATTTATTAAACGCAACTACTCATTCAACAACACAACACAACATTACATGACATAGTCACCAGTGCTAATCCTTGGCTATGGTTGATGACATGCTGCAAGGATCTCATCAACTGTTCTTGGTGCACGATATCTTTGCAATGATCTCGCCGATCGATCTTCCAAGCACAAAGATACGACTTATTGGGCCATGGCCGAATGGTCACCGAATGTTTCCCTTTATACTTTGTATATCGTCGTTTAGAACTGTCATATTCATATACTAAACACGCCTACTACCTAACAAAACATGGCATCGATAGTAGAGATCTGTCACTCTACGTAATCCAGGTCCGAGCTTTGGCCGAATCCTTTACTTGAGTTCTTCAATGGTGATGGATGTGTTTAGCCTAAAAATTTTTGAACGTCGCATTCAAAAACCACACCATCAAAGACTTGTTGTGATTCTGCCATTGTAATAGACAATAGTAAGGCTCGAATCCATCGAGAATTGGGTTGACTGAGTGAGTGAGTGAGTGAGTGACTGAAGAGGTCGACAATTAACCCCTTCTCGACAATGGCACGCTTATTGTCGAGAAGGGGCTGTCTCTTGTTACTCTACGGTGTCGACAATCATTTTGTCCCTTCATCTTCCTCATTGTTAACGACAGAGCAAATGGATAATAAATCGATGGAAATATCTTCAAAGTTTTCTGGAAAGTGATTTGAGTTAATTCGACAGAAGATTCCACAATTGAGAAGAGCAAAGTGAAGAGGTCGACAATTAACATGATGTCGACAATGGTGGAATTGTTGGTGTCGAAATCCTGTGTCGACAATCAACTTGAGAAGTGATTTGATTTGAGTTAATTTGATAGAAGATTCCACAATTAAGAAGATCAAATTGAAGAGGTCGACAATTAACCCCTTCTCGACAAAGGCACGCTTATTGTCGAGCGGTCGCCTCTTTGTTGCTCTACAGTCGACAATCATTTTGTCCCTTCATCTTCCTCATTGTTAACGGCAGAGCAAATGGATAATAAATCGGTGGAAATATCTTCAAAGTTTTCTGGAAAGTGATTTGAGTTAATTCCACAGAAGATTCCACAATTGAGAAGATCAAATTGAAGAGGTCGATAATTAACATGATATCGACAATGGTGGAATTGTTGGTGTCGAAATCCTGTGTCGGCAATCAACTTGGAAGAGTCAGTCTCTTGTTGCTCTACGGTCGACAATCATTTTGTCCCTTCATCTCCCTCATTGTTAACGACAGAGCAAATGGATAATAAATCGATGGAAATATCTTCAAAGTTTTCTGGAAAGTGATTTGAGTTAATTCGACAAAAGATTCCACAATTGAGAAGAGCAAAGTGAAGAGGTCGACAATTAACATGATGTCGACAATGGTGGAATTATTGGTGTCGAAATCCTGTGTCGACAATCAACTTGAGAAGTGATTTGATTTGAGTTAATTCGATAGAAGATTCCACAATTGAGAAGATCAAATTGAAGAGGTCGACAATTAACCCCTTCTCGACAATGGTACGCTTATTGTCGAGAAGGGGCTGTCTCTTGTTGCTCTACGGTGTCGACAATCATTTTGTCCCTTCATCTTCCTCATTGTTAACGACAGAGCAAATGGATAATAAATCGAGGGAAATATCTTCAAAGTTTTCTGGAAAGTGATTTGAGTTTATTCGACAGAAGATTCCACAATTAAGAAGATCAAAGTGAAGAGGTCGACAATTAACATGATGTCGACAATGGTGGAATTGTTGGTGTCGAAATCCTGTGTCGACAATCAACTTGAGAAGTGATTTGATTTGAATTAATTCGATAGAAGATTCCACAATTGAGAAGATCAAATTGAAGAGGTCGACAATTAACCCCTTCTCGATAATGGCACGCTTATTGTCGAGAAGGGGCTGTCTCTAGTTGCTCTACGGTGTCGACAATCATTTTGTCCCTTCATCTTCCTCATTGTTAACGGCAGAGCAAATGGATAATAAATCGGTGGAAATATCTTCAAAGTTTTCTGGAAAGTGATTTGAGTTAATTCGACAGAAGATTCCACAATTGAGAAGATCAAATTGAAGAGGTCGACAATTAACATGATATCGACAATGGTGGAATTGTTGGTGTCGAAATCCTGTGTCGACAATCAACTTGGAAGGGGCTGTCTCTTGTTGCTCTACGGTGTCGACAATCATTTTGTCCCTTCATCTTCCTCATTGTTAACGACAGAGCAAATGGATAAGTGATTTGATTTGAGTTAATTCGATAGAAGATTCCACAATTGAGAAGATCAAATTGAAGAGGTCGACAATTAACATGATATCGACAATGGTGGAATTGTTGGTGTCGAAATCCTGTGTCGACAATCAACTTGGCACGCTTATTGTCGAGAAGGGGCTGTCTCTTGTTGCTCTACGGTGTCGACAATCACTTTGTCCCTTCATCTTCCTCATTGTTAACGACAGAGCAAATGGATAATAAATCGATGGAAATATCTTCAAAGTTTTCTGGAAAGTGATTTGCAGCAAACCGTGCCCTAAAAAGAAGAAACATAGCAGATTCAAAATAGGGAGAAAAAAAAGGAACAATAAACTATGCTTCTTCATGTTCGCCATTGTTAACGATGAGCAAATGGAAACTAACTCCATGGAAATACCTTCAAAGTCGGGTGGTTCATGATTCGCAGCAGCGGAAGAAGCGTGTAGAAATGGAGAAGAAGAGCTCAGTATTCTTTTGTTGCTTCCGAGCGAGCTTTGTTTTCTCGTGTTCTTCTCGTTGCTTTTGAGCCAGCTTTTGCTCTGTGATGTCTTCTTTTAGTCCTCTCTTCATCCGAGTAGACGTGTTTTTGAGATTAAAGGAAGAAAAGGAAAGATTTGATTGAATTGGGAGGAAATCCCCAAGATCCGCTTTTCAAAGAGGAAGGGGATGGAGGAAAAAAGGAAAGAAAGGGAGAGGTTGTGGTTGATCCCTCTCTTTTAGGTTTAGGGTTGGTTTTTGGAGAAAGGGATTAGAGGGAGAGAAGCGACAAAGCAAGAAAGGAGAGAGAGATTCAAATTTTTGAATCTGGCGGTGAAAGATGAAAGAAGGAGAAGATGATGATGGAAATCTACTTTTAATATAAGAATTTTGATACCATTGGAAAAATCAAAACTACCCATTCCTAATAATTTGACACATGTCCAAAAATAAGGGCAATTTTGTATCTTGTATTTTTTATTTCTTCTTCAAATTTGTTGTTCCCGACAGTGAAAGATGGTATCAAAATTCTTATATTAAAAGTAGATAGATACTATTTTTTTCTGAATAATCAAATATAAATTTTACTTATTTAAGTTTTTTAATAAAGAAGGTGCGACCCCACCGAGTACGTGTTCTGTAACGACCCATTTCCGGACCGCTACCGAGCTCAATATACCGAGCTCGAGTTACCGAGCTCAACACACCGAGCTCAACTAAACCTGTATGCGACGCGTTTTAAAACGGTACTCTTGTGCCTTTTTAGAAAAGTACGGTCTATTTTTTTTATAAAACCAGCTCGTGCACATCAGAGTATCTACAGCTTTTCGAAACATGGTGCAACTAAGACACAAGACTTAAATTCTAATAAAACATACATGCATAACATACATATATATCACTCGAAATAATGATGTATACAAAGTACAGAGTAGTAATGTATAAAGAAATACACCTAAGGTATGACGACTTCGAGAGAGCAATCATACCCTGGGGGTACTCCCGGCAGACACCCACGCAGGGGGCTGCTCCAAAAGTAAACCACCAGTCTACCCTGAGACGTCAAAACATAACCGGCCCAACTGGTCACGACCTCTGAACACAAAGAAAAAACAAAGTACAGTCATCAGAAAAACAAACATCCAACAACATAATCAATCACGACAAATATAGGTCGTCGCCCTGCTCCTCGTCGACCTCCTCCTCGCCATCATCTGCTGTCGAGTTCCCTGCACCCTCGACATCGCCTGGGTAACCGTCATGGATTGAAGGCACCACGGGAAAGGGTCAACTTCTCAACAATACAAGATAAGCACGGCATAAAGAAATAAGCAAACAGCAAAGTATAACATTCACCAACGTGACTCGACCATCTCACTCTAACTCGACACAACTCGCAATCCATTTTCTCTCGACTCGACAATTTTTCCGGAATGCACATGCCGTACCGTATGTCGGAAGGTCCAGCCGAAGCCTTGGGATCTTCGTTCTCCCTAGGACAGTCAACTCAGCTCCCATAGCGTGGCGACGTCTAGTCAATCTCCCGTAAACAAAAGGGGACCTAGCACCCTTAGTTATCCGGGTCACGGCTCAAAAACGTCATACGACTCACCTAGCTCGCTCACTCGATGAACAATTCGCCGCATACGATATTCAAAGAGTTAAACACAAGATATTCAACCGCATGTCAAATAAAAAGAGCAAGCTCGACATGAAGAAACGCAATTCAACATGCAATACACAATTCACAACATATATTCAATCACATATTAAATACATGCAAAAACCCAATCATATCTCAACATATCAAGCTCGACACCAATCAAGGAATCCATACACAATAACATAAAATAAAGTCTTAATAATGTCTAAAAGTTGCCCTTACCGAACTCCAAGTTAATGCTGCTCGACAACGACCTCGACACGGCTGTCTTCAAACGAGTTCGACAACGACTTCTCTACTCGATCTCGACACGTACGCTTCTTAGTCGACCTCGACACGTACCGTTCTCGATCTGGATCCCACTGCTCCCACGTCCTCGGGTTCGGAAATCACACGATCTCGGGAAACAGACTTCCTAATACAAACACAACTTAGTTCGATCTATGGGTTCTAATAACACTTAGCTCTCATCCCAAGCTTAACCACAACCCAGTAAATGTTAAAACTCAAGAACTTAAATATATTTGTCCTCTAACACAAGGTTAGGGTTTTCGATCAAAAGTTCATGAAAAAGGTTATCTGATGCTACAACAGGTAAATCGACAACAACAACAAGAAGCAACGAACGAAAAACAAGAAATCGAAACAAACCAAAAAGGAAGGATTTTTGGGTACTGCCTATTGCAGAAAACAGGGAAAGAAATTTGTTTTACAAGCTCAAATAATCGGTTAGAAAGGTAGGTAATATCATGAAGAAGAAAACCTATCAGTATGAGATGATTTGGAAGCATAAAAACTAGCTAAAATGGAAAGAAGAAATGGCGCTAAACAGTAGCACGAAGGAAGAGAAAAATCTGTTCTTCATACCTCAGATGGTGGTCGAGATGGTGAGATATGTCGAGAGGATGATGAGGAACAAGTTTGATGAAGAAAGTTTATGCAGAAGCTCGATGGAACTCAAGGTTCTTCGATGGAGGTTTGGAGAGGAAAAAGGAAACTCAGAGAAGGAAGGAAGAAGAAAGAAGAAAAGAGAAAGTGAATGTTTGTGAGAGGGCTGATCGAGGTATACAGCTGGTGAGAGAAGGGGCATTATCGTAACTCCAGCTATGAGATGCCAATCCCATCAGTCAATCTACCCATCTAATCGCTACTCTCTCATGATTACCCTCTACTCTATAGGTTCAGATCTACAACACAGCGACCAGAACGGCAAGCCGACAATATAATTATTACAAACAATATAATAACGCTGAATAACGTTCGAAAGAATACGAGTTATCATCTCGACACGATGTCGACTAGGGTGCTCGTGCAAGCGCACAAGGCTCTAACATGAGTTCGTGCACGTGGCCTCCTCAGTTCGACATGCGACCTCCTCAGCTCGGTACGCGACTTCATCAACTCGACACGCGATCTCCTCAGCTCAGCAGCTAGTGCACGCGGTCTCCTCAGCTCGGCAAATGACCTCGGCACGCGATCTTGGCACGGGATCTCGACACAAGGTCTTGGTACGAGGTCTCGACACGAGATCTCGACGCGAGGTCTCGATCCGACGTCCTAATACGAGGTCGATCTCGTCCTCAGGTGTTACATGTTCTGTCCAATGAGAGAGGAGGAAAGCACGAACGTTCCCTTACAATTACTACAGTGAAACCGGGTCCGTATCTGCTCAAAAATACAGTGAACAAATCTAGTTTACCACAGCCGCGCCGCTCTTTAACCCGTCTCTCTCTCTAAGTTTCTTTTCTTTTTTATCAAAACACAGAGAGAGAGCAATCGAAGAAGAAACCCCAAAATGCATTCATTCGGTTACAGAGCCAACGCTTTGCTAACCTTTATGCATTCTGATTCGCCCCTTATGTGCGCCATGGCCTCTCTCTCAGACACCCTCGGTTCCCCTCTCCCTCTGCGCCAAGTCAGTCTCTCCACTTTCTCTCTTCTCTTCTCTTTTTCTGAGATCTGTCATTCAATAACTCTTTGCAACCGTTTTAACTGCGTGTTTACGTGTATGCGGATGTAGGTGTTGAACATCAACTGGTTTGAAACAGCCCAACTGGCAATGACGAGGTAATTCTCATTATTTTCTCACTTCATTGTTAAACCTCTTTAAGATTTTGGATCGTGTTTAGAAAAGCTCGATCAGTTCTTGATATTTTGTTGGATACAATTTATTTTTATTATATGTATGGCTTTTCAATACGAAGGTTTTTAAATTTCTATGACCCAATTGCAATTATAACTGTGTTAGTAGTATTTGTCCGTAAATTTTCACAATACAAAGGGTTTTGATATAATTTCAATTTAAAACCATGGTTATATGTTCCTTCTTATGGTATTAACCTGTATGATGAGCCACTACGTCATCGCCAAAGACCTCCACAGTATTTGTGGTGTTGACCTGTTACTACGTGCAAAGAATGGACACTCTTTTTGGAGTTCTTTCAAATTATGATAATTTTACTTGTGAATACCTCATTCCTCACCTGTTCTTAACTCACTCCTAAGTGGTACCCTCGTACAAAAGACAAGCATCGCATCCTCTTATAACGGAAATAAAATGTTTTCTTTCCCATTAAAGTCATTCCCCAGATAGGCCTTTCTTTCTAATAATAACCGCCTCATTTTCATTCTGCAATAATTTTTCTCGGGGATAGTCTAAGTGAGAAATGTGGTTAGTGGACTATGAAAAATTGAAAATGATATAGGTAGCATTTCATTTGTTAATATTAGGACAGATATAGAAGCATCATATTTAGGTAGTAGGTACCTAAATATGATAAAACACATAAATTTGTTAATAGATATCTGCTTCGAACTCATACAGCTCCAATAGTAACACGTAAGTAGGTCTTTAATTATTATGTTAAATAGCCTCATATTATAATAGCATCCAGAGAAGTGAGTGATTCTGGTTTGAGGACTCACTACGAGTTGTGATGTGTTGCATGGATCCTCATCAAAATCTATCATGGTGCTAGTAAAAGAAGTGCGGTCTGAGGTCTTCAAGCAAAGGGACGAAGATCAAAAGCTTCTTCCTTAAGGCAAGCATTCTCTTGAAGAAACCACATGGGACTCGACACATGGTTCGATTTGTCAATAAGGTTGTGGTTCTCAATCCGAGTCTAAGAACCTGTGACAATAGTTCATCTATTCCTCATCCTTGATCTCTGTTAGATATCATTCGCATTGTTTCCTTTCATCGATTACATTGAGTTGGTATATCACAATTTTTATCAGTTTTTCGCTTATACTGGCCACTTAATCAATGTTACGATCATATTTAGTTGTGTTTCGTATTTGAGTGGTTACAAGCTCGGCACAAATGTTCTTTGCTTAGGCGACTTATTCGCATTTAGGTTTATGGTAATTGTCTCATATGTCAAGCAACTTAAGTTGTTCTTTGACTTGCTATTAGTCCAGGCCTTTGATGTAGGAAAGATCCGATTGATCCAACTTCCAACCTAGCCCTCAATACTTAAATATGGGTTAGTTATTATCACTGGAAAATCTTTGGTTTCAAACTTGCAAGGATTTGTAGTTAAAACATGGCATGCTATGGTTACTTTTCTTTGTATATTCTTATGTCACGTAGGAAAGACCTGCATAAGTGAACATTACTGAAATGAAATGAAGGAGAGTAAATGTATTCCACAGATTGAAGATGTTTAGGGTAACAACCAATGAGTCAAGTCAGTACTTGAAACTTAGGCTTCAATTGTGAAAACAAGATAATGCTCAAGCTTGGCTCATTTCTTTAAACAAGACATATTGAAAGCTTGAGTTTGACTTGAATAACAATGTGAAGCTTAAGTTTGGCTTGTTTGTAATTTGACTATTTTATTTCCATTTATCAAATCTCTTCTTAAAGTATTTTTAAGGTTAATAATCTAGTATTTAATAGATTTCATGCTAGAAGATAATGTAAAACTATGAATAGAAAGAGAGTGAAATAATCTCTGGACATGGAAGTTAGATAGTTATAATTCTCTACATAGAATTACAATTCACAAAGTAGTACAAATATATAACTTTTATTTAATTATTTTCTATACCCTTTTGCTTATAAAAAAATTAAGTATACAATTCATGAGCTTTTAGCTTGAGCTTGACTTATTTATAAATTGAACCTAAAGCCAAGCTTGACAGTTTTACACCCCTAGATATACCATTTGCTTGTTTCAACTTTCAAGACTGTCAACTATACTTCGATTCAAGGATTGTTTAAAGCATTTAAGGTATTATACTGATGTGGAGGAGGACAGAACAGTTGTGAATGTCTTCAATATATTTTTAATTGGAGAAATTTTCATAATAATCTTTGAAGAAAACAAAATTTGTAGTCAATGTCTTCCAACATCATGCATAGGGTGGATATACTTGTGAAACCGTGACAAGAACAGATCTTTGTAGCAGTTTAATAAATAAGTTTTATTTAAGGATTGTTTTTCATGTGTATAGTCCTCTTGCTTTTAAATCTTACTAGGTTCAATCTGTTAGTTGTACTAGGAGGTTTGGCCAAAGGATGTCACTGGTCGAATCTTTCCTCATTAAATCATGGTAGGTTTTGATCTCACCTAGATGAGGCAGCTAGCCAAGTTTTATGAATTTGTAAAACATACATACAATCCTAGGACAGTGAAATGGTCAACATATGTGATCATGATGACTTATAGGGTCTGATAAAATTTCAAATTCTTTGATTTCTTATTCAGAGATTTTATGATTTAATTTGTTGATTTTTTTTAACCTGTATGTCTGTGAAATGAATGTTTTTTGATGAACTAGTCATGAAGTTGATAGGAAGTAGGAACTGAAATTTTATTAGAACAGGCTAGTGAAGAATTTCCTTGATTACAGTATAATTGCAAAACTTCGAGGGTCTATGCCTCCCTAGCCAAAGACCTCAACTCTCTTTCAAATGACAAGATATCCCTCTCTCTCGATCCCTCCTCTTATTTATGGGAAACATGCACTATTTCTTCTAACTATCTCCCTTACTAACTTGCTAAGGAGGTTACCTATTAGAAATCATCAAATTGCTTTCAAATTATTGGGCTCTCTATGTAATTGCTTCAGATACAACATACAAGGGATACTTATGTGTTGTTGAAACCGGTCAAGTTCAAAGCTAGAAATAATTGGAAACATCATGCTGGTTCTAGTCCATAGAATGAAATTTTAAAGTGGCCTCATGGCAACATTTATAATTACTTGTATTGTAAATATATTTCTCTGCATATGCTCTAAATTTCAAACTGACCACATTATGATCTCAATACCATATTGTGTCTTATACCACTTATTGGGATCCCTTTCTCGATATTAAAATGTCATCTTTATTTATTGTTCAATCTGAGCGAGAGCCTTTCTATTCTTGCAGGTTAGCATGACATCAATCTATCAGCGATTCTGATCCCTTTTCACGTGGAACACAAAAGCAGGTTCTTGACTTCAATTTGCTTTTTCATTCTTTTTGCATTTTCCTTCTAAAAAGTATAGATACTCTTATGATAAGTTAAACATCGTGACTGGATGGGGAGGAATGAAAACTAATTTTGCATGGCTTGCCGCATTGTCAATTTAATATGTACTTGGTTTCTCCCATCTTAATGTTTTGATGTTTAAGGTGCCTTACCTATTGTTATATCTTGTTTGATTTCGTTAAATATATATTTCTATTCTTGCCTTTTACATTTTTTGTTGCGTCTGACTTGTACTTAGGTGTTGGAACTACGTAATATTACATACCCGCGGGATCCTAATTTTTAATCAATTATTCTGAATCAGATGGGAGCTAGAATTTCTGGGCCGCCCATGACTTAGTTTTGCTTCTTTTGTATGCTTGTAGGTTTTTGTATTTTTAGTCTTGAATATGAAACACCAAAGAATTTCTTGAATCAGGTACGATGTGGTTAGTTAGTTTGCATCTTCATTTGAAATATAAACACTTAAATTGCCAACTCCTTTTTATAAAGAAATAATAAAAGGAAGCCATGGTAAAACTGGGTCGGTGGATCTCGAACGACGGCTTCAATGTTTGTTTATTTCATGATTTCATGTCACTCAGATAGCTGTGTCATTGCATGTTATGCTGCTTCTCTGTCATCTTCCGTATATGTTGTGTCACATATGTTGCTTAGGCTCTTGAGATGCCATTTTTGATTTTACAGATATCCCTGTGGGATGGTATCATTCCTTCTAAAGAGCATGCGAAGTTTTGGATTCACACATCAAATAAATACCGCTTCATTGATCAGGTATACAGCTCTTATGATCTCTTCCTGAACCAAACATGAATCTTTCAATTCATATGGCTCTCACACTCAATTCCTTATAGGAAACTTACCTGTCTTTATTATGGAATGAGCCTATCCTCATTACTCTATTTCTAGTTCTAAAAATCTTGAAAATGATTACCAATACAAGACCAAAATATTTGGAGGACTCTTCTGACCAAACAAATAATTGTCAGCAAAGTTGTTTTTTTTTTTTTCAAGTCCAAAGAATTCTGATTAATTTATACGTAGGTCGTCGATTCCGCATTGTATAAAAGGAGGTGTTAACCAATTTTTTATCGTAAAGAGAATTCAAGCCATTTTATCGACAAGGATATTGTGTCTAAGTCGAATAGCTTGAGATTTCTTTAGGCCTTAATTTTGCCATTTTTTGTGTCCAGGGAAGCAATTTGCGTGGTAAAGAATATAACTTAACTTTGCACTGGCATGTTATGCCAAAGACTGGCAAAATGTTTGCAGATAAAATAGTCATGCCAGGTTACCGATTGCCCGAGGAATACAGATGATGCCTTCTTGTCATGTAATGTTTTTGCTGTAACTTTAGCCTTTTCTATAGCAGACATAAAAGGTTCCTACAAGGAACTAGGATGAGGGAAAAGGAATTCGTGCTTTGGATAGTGGAAATGAATAGTGTTTAAATTCTCGAATATCCGAAATTTGCTTGTGGTGTGGTCTTCAATTGTCTCAAGTTTATTGTTTCTCCGATAAAAACATATCATGCCGTCGCCAATCCTTTGAGCTTTAGCTATGAAAAATTACTGGCCAGTTCACCTGGAAAAGTTTAAAATTGTGACCGAGCTTTCTGGTGATTAAAAGCGATGTCTCTCTTCACCTTGAAGAAAATAATGACTTTATCCCCCACAACAAAATCCCACAAACTTGGCTCCTTTGGACCCGCCATGAGACTTATCTCAGTTGATAGTGGGACGTTTGGTTTTACACCCAAAATTAGACTACCTCTCAAATGGGCATTTTCATGAATCGAACCCTGGTTTTTTTTTGTTGTTGTTGAGAAAGAGCTATATTATCAACTCTTCCAACACCACCTTGATAAATTACTTAAAAACTTGATAAAACTATAAAGGCTTCTAACCCAAATGTTAGGTGCAAGTGGTTAACGCACTTCATCTAAATGGATGGATTCGATTGCTATCCAAGGTTAACAAAGTAGACTTTACTTATTTCTCACCAATTACGGATTACTCGGACTTTCTTTCTTTCTTTCTTTTTTTTTTGGTATATAGTCGACCTTTTTTCTAAACGCAATAGTGGAGTCAAAACCTCTGTAAAGGGGGAACTATAAAGGCTTCCAAAATAATTTATCTTGAATATCGCTTTATAGTTTTGGGTACTTTATAGCCTTTTGATCCCATGGACTTGGAAATGGAATAAGGAATCTAGTCAAATTAGGAGAGTGAAACTGAAAAACTAATCAAGGATTGACTTTTTTTTTCCTAAAACAAAACAAAATGATTATCTTCAAACTACTACAAAATTTATAATTTGTCATTTGAGATGGATAACTAATTATACTTTAATGAAAAAGGGCATGCTCATTTTTACAAGTTAAACCCAAAAAATCATGATTAATAATTGGCATGAATTCTTGGAAAATGAAATAATTGATTAGCATCTAAAGTTCAGTAACAATAAATTCTTAAAAAAAAAAGACAAACAAAAATGCCGATGGGCCAGCTGCAGAATGCAATTTGTTGAAGGTAATTGCTAAAGGCACCCAGCAAAACATTTGGGGGACTTGACTATTATACCCATGGTAAAATTATCAAAAGTGATTTTTTTTTTTACTTTCATTCTTTCCCTCACAATTTTTTAATTTCAGAGACTTGAAATTTTTCTCTGGTTACTTGCAAATAGCAATCTTTCACCCGCAAATTTAGTGTTCACTCACAAATTAGGTATTTGCGATTCCCACTGCATAAATACCATATTTGCAGTTTGTTCAAGCACTCGCAAATACCAAATACCATATTTCCTTTTCTTTTTTAATTAACTTTGTGATTTTAAATTTTTGTTTTGTTTTGCTTATGCCACACATGAGAGGAGCGGGCCGGGTGGCTTATAGGAGGCCGAGATGGAGGCTACCGCTCGGGAGGTTGAGTGCAAAGAGCGGCTGCGAGAGCATCGGGAGGCCATGACTGTGTCACACCATCTGAGACTTGTTGACGGTGAGCAGAGTGGGCCGAAGCGAGAGGGGGTAGACGACATAGACAAAGAACCTCAATACGAGGAACCTCAAGACGTAGAACCTCCGCATGAGGAACCTCGGCCACGAGGGATATCGGCGCATGAGGTTCCTCACGAGGAACCGATTAAGATGCATATAGATGCACCGGGCAGAGGAGAGACCATTTCTTGGAGGACCTTCTCGATACATCGCCGCTTAGATCATTTAGGGACCACATCGCTTACCACTTGTGGAGTGGAGAAGTAATTATTGTTTACTGTCTTAAAACATTTAAGGGTTTTCTTTTTAATTGTGTAATTCATGACAAATCTTTTATTTTTATGTGTGCAGGAGCGGGGGGAAGCAAAAAGTGGCGTAGTGGTTTAGTGGATCGTCGACCACTACCACCGCAGATCAGAGCATGTTGATCGAGTGGTCTTTCAACTCGATGTATTGCACCTACAGGATGATTCACAACTCGCTGCTATCTGCGTTTGCTGAGAGGTGGCCCCCAGAACCTAGCTTGTTCCACCATCCAGTCGGAGAGATGACCATCACGTTGGATTATGTGTCATGCATACTGGGCACACCGGCCGAGGCACCTGCTCATAGCCACTCATATGGACACATATATTGCTATATTTGTTTCTGATCATTGTTAGGGGTATCACATGCGAGGCCTCGGCGGAGGTTACGCCACATGGGTGGGCCGTCGCTTATCTTGGTCAGTAGGTCCTTTATGATAAACAGAGGGATGAGGGTCGGACAGACAAAGCGGCGAGGCGTTCAAACCGGTGCTACTCGGGATGACTATTCGACGGACAAGACTAGCACCGTATTGACCGTAGATATCTCGAGTGGTGCGTCACTTGGGCCAGGTTGGGCGGTGGTCATGAGGAGCTTTAGCCCTATACAAGTTGTACGATTATCTTGACGACGCCTTGATGGGTCGAGTGCCATGGGTTAGCGGGCTACATGACACTCTTTCAAGTACCACCGTGTTATTAAATAAGAAAATTAAATTTACAATTGTTTTAACTCTAATACAATTTCAGAATCGATTCGTTATTATTATTTGTAACAGCGTGGATCTACGAGTATTTTCCCACTACTATAGTAGATCGAAGCTTGTTGGCCAGTTACACCTGGCGTGTCTGCTAAGCTTCTTTGGACACCTAAGAGGGTCGGGGAAGATGCTTCCATACAGCAAGCACTAGATGCGCCGACCATCGATGATGTGTGTTGGACATCGTGGCCCCTATAGCGCCGCCCACTCGATGTGGCATTCTTTTCGGTACATCGGTGTGGGAACACCATAGTGTTGCCTTCTTTGTAGAGGTACTACGACGGTTCATGCACAGTAGGACATTCCTCGGCGGCCACCACGACGTCCCTACCGAGGATATTAGTCTTAATTGGATGTCATCTCACCTGTACTCTATTAGATACATCTTTCGGTTGAGGTAGGCCGCTCATCCGGTGAGTGCGTCGAGAGATACATGGATTGGTACTATAGGGTCTCGCATGCACCGTTGATACCTCCATAAGCTCCACATGATCCACATGATGATGTTATGTGTCATCGAGTAAGGAATAATAAGTTCTTGAATCAGTATATATTATGTCCATTCGTAACATTATCTAATTATTTGCTATAATGTATTTATGTCATTTGTAGGCGGATTGTGTTGGTGCGATACTCAGGTTGGATAGAATTGCCGCCATGCTGCATCAGGTCGTTAATTACGCATAGGAGGGAGATGAGATGTGTGACTACCTTCGGGCGGTGCTTCGGATAGCGGAGGGTCACTGCGTAGTTGCATTTTTATGTAATTTTTTTATGTGAATATTTGTTTTTGATGAATGTAATTATTATTATTATTATTATTATTATTATTATTAGTGAGTTTAGAAATACAAAATAATAAAAACAAACTTAAACGTGACTATTTATAAAACGCAACTACTCATTCAACAACAACAAAACAACATTACATGATCATCAAATGTAACTACAACACCCAACTACAACATTAAAAAAACCAAACCCAACTATTTATTAAACGCAACTACTCATTCAACAACACAACACAACATTACATGACATAGTCACCAGTGCTAATCCTTGGCTATGGTTGATGACATGCTGCAAGGATCTCATCAACTGTTCTTGGTGCACGATATGCTGCAATGATCTCGTCGATCGATCTTCCAAGCACAGCATACGACTCTATTGGGCCATGGCTAGAATGATCACTGAATGTTTCCCTTATACTTTGTATATCGCCGTCGTTTAGAACTGTCATATTCATATACTAAACACGCCTACTACCTAACAAAACATGGCATCGATAGTAGAGATCTGTCACTCTACGTAATCCAGCTCCGAGGTTTTGCCGAATCCTTTACTTGAGTTCTTCAATGGTGATGGATGTCTTTAGCCTAAATATTTTTGGAACGTCGCATTCAAAAACCACACCATCAAAGACTTGTTGTAATTCTCGCCATTGTAATAGACAATAGTAAGGCTCGAATCCATCGAGAATCGGGTTGACCGAGTGAGTGAGTGGATCAAGAGGTCGACATTAACCCCTTCTCGACAATGGCACGCTTATTGTCGAGAAGCGGTCGCCTGTTGCTCTATGGTGTCGACAATCATTTCGTCCCTTCATCTTCCTCATTGTTAACGACAGAGCAAATGGATAATAAATCGATGGAAATATCTTCAAAGTTTTCTGGAAAGTGATTTGAGTTAATTCGATAGAAGATTCCACAATTGAGAAGAGCAAAGTGAAGAGGTTGACAATTAACATGATGTCGACAATGGTGGAATTGTTGGTGTCGAAATCCTGTGTCGACAATCAACTTGAGAAGTGATTTGAGTTAATTTGATAGAAGATTCTACAATTGAGAAGATCAAATTGAAGAGGTCGACAATTAACCCCTTCTCGACAATGGCACGCTTATTGTCGAGAAGGGGCTGTCTCTTGTTGCTCTACGGTGTGGACAATCATTTTGTCCCTTCATCTTCCTCATTGTTAACGGCAGAGCAAATGGATAAGAAATCGGTGGAAATATCTTCAAAGTTTTCTGGAAAGTGATTTGAGTTAATTCGACGGAAGATTCCACAATTGAGAAGATCAAATTGAAGAGGTCGACTATTAACATGATATCGACAATGGTGGAATTGTTGGTGTCGAAATCCTGTGTCGACAATCAACTTGGAAGGGGCTGTCTCTTGTTGCTCTACGGTGTCGACAATCATTTTGTCCCTTCATCTTCCTCATTGTTAACGACAGAGCAAATGGATAAGTGATTTGATTTGAGTTAATTCGATAGAAGGTTCCACAATTGAGAAGATCAAATTGAAGAGGTCGACAATTAACATGATATCGACAATGGTGGAATTGTTGGTGTCGAAATCCTGTGTCGACAATCAACTTGGCACGCTTATTGTCGAGAAGGGGTTGTCTCTTGTTGCTCTACGGTGTCGACAATCACTTTGTCCCTTCGTCTTCCTCATTGTTAACGACAGAGCAAATGGATAATAAATCGATGGAAATATCTTCAAAGTTTTCTGGAAAGTGATTTGCAGCAAACCGTGCCCTAAAAAGAAGAAACAAAGCAGATTCAAAATAGGGAGAAAAAAAAGGAACAATAAACTATGCTTCTTCATGTTCGCCATTGTTAACGACAGAGCAAATGGAAACTAACTCCATGGAAATACCTTCAAAGCTGGCTGGTTCATGATTCGCAGGAGCAGAAGAAGCGTGTAGAAATGGAGAAGAAGAGCTCTGGATTCGTTTTGTGCTTCTGAGCGAGCTTTGTTTTCTCGTGTTCTTCTGTTGCTTTTGAGCCAGCTTTTGCTCTGTGATGTCTTCTTTTAGTCCTCTCTTCATCCGAGTAGACAGGTTTTTGAGATTAAAGGAAGAAAAGGAAAGATTTGATTGAATTGGGGAGGAAATCCCCAAGATCCGTTTTCTGAAAGAGGAAGGGGATGGAGGAAAAAAAGGAAAGAAAGGGAGAGGGTTGTGGTTGATCCCTCTCTTTTAGGTTTAGGGTTGGTTTTTTGGAGAAAGGGATTAGAGGGAGAGAAGGCAACAAAGCAAGAAAGGAGAGAGAGAGATTCAATGAATCTGGTAGTGAAAGATGAAAGAAGGAGAAGATGATGATGGAAATCTACTTCTATCTACTTTTAATCTAAGAATTTTGATACCATTGGAAAAATCAAAACTACCCATTCCTAATAATTTGACACATGTCCAAAAATAAGGGCAATTTTGTATCTTTCATTTTTTATTTCTTCTTCAAATTTGTTGTTCTGACAGGAAAGATGGTATTGGCTTTTTTTTTCTCTGTACCATAGGTTTTTATTTACCGATCTACCATACTTTTTCTTTTAAGTACGAGATTACCATACTTTTTCTTCGTTGAGAAATCGGTCCTGAGGACCCGATTTCTCAACACGCTTTATTTTTTTAAATTTTAGTATGGAAATCGGTCCTCCGGACCGATTTCACTCCTAATTTTTGTTTTTTTTTTCGGTTTTGTAGTTGAGAAATCGGTCCCAGAGGGACCGATTTCTCAACATGTTTTCTGTTTTTATTTTTCCTCAGTGGTTTTAATTTGTTTTTCTGTTTAGTTTATTTTTCCTCATCATTAGGTCGAGGAACATCGAAATCATTCTACATCACAAGGGAATGACATCCTCATCCATCAACTCGGCCTACATATCCACCTCCCCTTCCTAGTGACCCCGAAGGCAATCTGCACCGGTGCATTCTACATCACCAAGCAAGGCGGGCATATGTAGATTTGTCACGAGTTCAATCTTGCATGAAGGGCGGTGATTTCGGTTCACAGTTCACATCGCCGACAATACGCTCGACATCTCTAGTTCGAAACACCGAGCTCGACAAGCTCACCACCCGCAGTAAGAGTGGATTCATGACATGGCTCTCCTTAAAGCCACCATCAAAGATGAGGTAAACTTCAAATCCTCTTAAATCCTTTCTTGGTGACCTCCACATCTATGATGGAGATAGGTTTCGATGCCGCAGAGGCATGTAGTTGTCTAGCTACACGACGCCCATGTCATAAGGCAAAGGCATTCCGAACTTCTTGAATCCGATGTCGAGCAATGAGAACGATACTGTTACACCCAAAAGCACCGAGGTCCTTGATGTCGCCCACTAGTTCTTGACCTCGAGCAAACACTTCGCCTCGACTTGGTGATGATTTATAACATCAGCATCAGTATCATGAGTACCTCGGATCCCTGATCTCGACATCTCGGATCTATGACCTTGACAAAGACAAAGAAAGTTTCTCCCACCAAGCTTTTCACCAGATGAGGAGGACAACCTTGGATCTCGACATCTCGGATCCAGGACCTCGACATCACAGCTCAACCTCTAGACGAGGTATACATTTTCATGTTTTAATGCCTGTTTTTTAAAACTCGAACGACACTTAATGCTATTTCAAGAACTTTGGTTTCTGAACCCAAACGCATATCCCCAACACGCCAATTAGATCGGTATGGGGGCAACACAATCAAAACACACGTTTATATCGTGCACATCTTGTATCTTTTGACTAAACCACCACCTAATTAAAATAAACTAAACAGAAAACAAATTAAAACCACGCTCAGGAAAAAAAAGCGAAAGCGTTGAGAAATCGGGTCCAGAGGGACCGATTTACAAAACCGAAAAAAAAAATTAGGAGTGAAATCGGGTCCAGAGGGACCGATTTCCATACTAAAATGTTTTAAAAAAAAATAAAAACACGAAGTGAAATCGGGTCCAGAGGGACCGATTTCCATACTAAAATTTAAAAATAAAAAATAAAACTGTTGAGAAATCGGCTCCTCCAGGACCGATTTCTCAACAGGGAAAAAAAAGTATGGTAATCTCGTACTTAAAAGAAAAAGTATGGTAGATCGGTAAATAAAAAAAAAACCTATGGTACAGAGAAACAAAAGCCAATTCTTATATTAAAAGTAGATAGATACTATTTTTTTCTGAATAATCAAATATAAATTTTACTTATTTAAGTTTTTTAATAAAGAAGGTGCGACCCCACCGAGTACGTGTTCTGTCCAATGAGAGAGGAGGAAAGCACGAACTGTAACACCCTGTTTCCAGAGTGCTACTAAGTGAACATTCTGACAAAAGTTGACATGTTTCCGAAAGGTGGAATACTCTGCTCGTAGGGTTTTCGAGAAATGTGGTCCTTTTTTTTAAAATTATTTAAAGAAGCGATGAGCATCACAAATGACTTTTTAGAAACATGGCGAAAAATAATTTAAGACACCACATAGACCACATTCATTTATTCCGTCAAATCATATATAACAAACGTGTCATGAAACATAACGGAGGTTTATTACAACACTGAAATAAATACAAGTATCCTATAGCTGGTCCACAAGCTATACTCTTCACTAGACTGCAAATAAATTCCACAACATAACACAGGAAGAAGGCTGGACGACTATCCTCAGCTGCTCCTCTCTGCAGTTCCAAATCCTCTGCTGGCTCCGCCATCTGGGTTACATTCATTACATTGAAAGAACCACTGGCAAGGGTCAACTTCTTAAAAATAAAGAGCAGATACGCCTATTCGACAACACACTCGGCAACAAAACATGTAATATCACAACATATTACAGGAAATAACAAATCATGACAATAGGCAAACAACAGTATGCACAGTTCTCAAGACGCAACTCCAGACTCTCTCACGACTCACTTCACGACTCATCTCACGACTCATTCTCTCTCGACACTTCGACAACTTCCGGAACAACGAACAACGCCCTTGAATTCCGGCCTTAGCCTTGAGCTCTTCCACTACTCTAGGAGATTCAAGTCGAAGTTACCCAACGCCACGACAATGGACCACGCCTGAACATCCAAATTAAGCTTTGAGCTCTTCCACTACTCTAGGATATTCGGGTCGAAGTCACCCACTACTCGACAAGGAACGACGCCCTTGAACATCCGACCGAAGCCTTGAGCTCTTCCACTACTCTAGGATATTCAAGTCGAAGTCCAAAAACGACACGACTAGCTCTCACACTCGATGAACAATTCGTCGCATACGATATTCAAAGAGTAGTACGCAAGATTATTCGACCGCATATCAAATAATAAGAGCATGCTTAATATGAAGAAACGCAATTCAACAACTTAAGCAATAAAAGCAGTTTGCATGGAGAAACGCAATTCAACAAGCAATACGCAATTCACAGCATGTATTCAATCTCGTATTAAGTAATTGCACACCAACAATCAATCATAGATTCATCCCTCTGCGACTGATGGAGTTCACAGAGAGGAACAAACAAGTGTGGGGGTTGGGGCGGTGCCAACCACTTGCATGCCCCACTAAATAATCATCATAATGCTCAACAATAAAACGAAGGGGTACGAGACCCTCACTTCGAACCCTGAGGTTCTCAGACTTCTTCGCATAAATACTTGAAATTAAATTCCTATCGTATCTAAAAATTGCCCTCACACAAGGACATACAACAATAAAAGCCTACAAATGTCTAGAAGTGCCCTTACGCATAAATACATAAATAATAACACTAGAATGTGAAGCGCCCTTACATAAATAGAGTTCCACGTCCACGCTAACGTCAAGACACGTCCCGAACTCTCGCACGCACGTACTCACGACCTCAACAACCCTAAGGCAAAGACACTAAGTCTTAGAAAATCTCTAAATCACTCGAAAATAACCCCTAGGTTATGGTTTGCAAACAAACCCCCAGGGTACAAAGCCCAACAATTCTTTTTAGTAATACTCACACTTAAAAACACTAAAACCAAGTTAAAAATAATATTTCTAAATACTTGCAACTTATTCAAATCTTTGTAACTTTCTCATAACTTTTTAACAAAATTTGAAATTTTACAAATACTAGAAAAATCATTTTCTTTCAAATCTCAAAACCATAAAATCAATACTAAAATAAAATATTTTTCACACTAATATTTTCAAGACTCCACCTTGTTGAAGAAATACAAAGATCTCTTTAACTTAATTCCAATTTTTTCTCAAAACTCCTAAACTACTATAACAACAAAAATTACACCAAAGATTAGGATTTCAAAGCAATAATAACTAAATCTTAACCAGTTTTAGATTCATTTAAAACTGATTTTTAAAATAAATATTATTTATTCTGAATTAATATAAAGAATTTCTGAAATACAAAATGTGATTTATTTAATAAAAATGAATATTTTTGGTTTTAAGGTTCCATTGAAAGCACAAAGGTGGAAAACCCACTAAGATAAAGATGATGATGGCAGCTTGGAGGTGGTGGCCGAAAGTGGTTGACCACAGAGGAAAAGAAAAACGTGGGGCGGCTCTAAACTCCGGCGCAGCGGAGGCGATTTCCGGCACGGTGGCCGCCAGTAGTAGGTGCTCCGATCGTGAATCTTTTTGAGGGGATTTGTGGCGGACATCATGGGGAATACAAATCTGGCCTTCGTTTCCGGTTAGCTGCTCACGGTGGCCGGAAAAGAGGAGAGAAGGCGGCGGTCATAATTTTCTAGATCAGTCCATTTTCATAAAAAGATGGGAGCTTTTGGTAGAGAAAGATGAACACATCACAGTGGTGGTCGTGGTTTGTTGAGACACGGCCGGAGATGGCCGGAAAAAGAGCTCCAAGGAGAGACCCATTTTTCGATTTGCTCTAATCAAAATTCTAACCGGATAGATAGAAAGAGGACGAAGAGAGGAGTAAGAATATGGTCTTAGTTTTCTGGTTTGAAGCTTATGGTGGCCGGAAATTTAGAGAGAATGTGACGGTTTTAGAGACAGGGAGGGTGGTCTGGGTGATCTCTTTGTTGGATAGAAAGAAGAGAAGGTGTTCTCCTCCCCTTTTTTTCGATACCGCACGGTGTGAAGACAAAAACAAGTTTTGTTTTATGTAAAATAAAATGTGATTGGTAGAAATAATATTAATAAATAATAAAGGTGAGAGTGGATTGTTATCACCGTGTTATTCAGCAAAGTAGAAGGGGATAAGGGATGTGATGGTGGACTCAAAATGATGACTTTTAAAATAAAATAAAAATAAGTAGAATAAACAGATGGAAAGGTACTGATGCACGTTTCCAGCGAGAGGTACAAAGGACAAGAACAAAAGTGAGTGGTTTTGGAAGAAATTAAAGGGTGAATTGTAAAACTAGGGGCTGTTGCCGTGGGAACAAGATCAAGAGAGAGAAAAGTGAGATTGGATATTGATTGGGTGTGTAAATAAAAATGTGGTGTACGGTGGTTTTAAATAATTGTTACTACACTATAAGTTATAATTTAAAGGATGTGATTAAAAAAAAGAAAATAAGAAATCATAGAATAAGAATATAATTCTACTCTAAATAAAAATAAATATATATATATTTAATCATATAATACAGCTTGTTGAAAATGAATTTCTTACAAAACACAAATAATATCACAACAAGTTACGATTCGATTCTTATCGAAATCGGAATTCTTTTTAAATTTTTATTTCGGATAAAAATTACCCGACAATTCAAAATATGACAAAAATTCATTAGAATTATTCGACGAATTTTGAACCATAAATTAATATTAAATATTAATTCTTAAATTAAATTTCATCTTGATTTAATTCAATCACTTTCTTGGTCAACAAACTTTACGTGTTACCACGTCAAACAGAAAATTTATAATAAGTTTAATTGATGAATTCACCTTAAAAGCAGCATACGTCTACGCTGTCTATTAATTTGAATTGATATCATGAATAATAATTATTTATAATAAATAAATTATTTAAAATAAGTCAAAATAGTTTCTCGTACTTTCAGTAAATCATTGAGGTGATCAATCTCTACGACTTACATTCAAGTATTCAGGATTTTATCGCTAAAACAATTTTTCTTAAAAATTGGGGTGTTACATTACCACCCCCTTAAAATAGTTTCGTCCTCGAAACTACACGGATAGCAAAATACGAAAAAATTACTTTACTCAAAAACCGTAAAATAATTTACACACATAAACATTCACAATACTTATTATTATACGTAGTACTATAATATTTATAGCTACATAATATAGTATGCAATAGTAACAGTCACAAAGCATATAGATATAGCAAACTGCAAGGTAAGCGTAGTTAGTGGGCGAAGAATCCCTGGCGACTGACTGATGCTTCATTCTCGATCACAACATCTGCTCATCCACTATCACGAACACGAACTCGAGCACGAACATGTACACGAACTCAACTACAGTTACGCGCTATTATTAAGAGAATGCTATCTTATCCACATACGATCACGGTTACACATAGCAAAAATATAAAAAGACCACTTAAAATCTCAAAAGATTAAAGTTCTTTTCTTCAATCAAACTTTTTTTCTAAAAAGGAAAAATTAATTTCTTAGAAACAATATCAACACAGAGTTAAATAGACACAACTTCTTTTTCTCAAGACTCAACCATTCTCATGGACACTAAGGTTCCTTTGAGATTAGGTTCTCATTGTCTCAAAATTATCAATCAAGCTTCAATTAAAGACCAAAAGTACTTTCAAATTTTAAATCAACAACTCACTCACTCTAAAATCCCTTTTTAGGTCAACGTTATAAAAAAAATGTATACACCTTTATCAATGAAATTACTAACTATTAAGTGATAAAATTGAAAATCCTATTTAGTAATATTTTGCACTTGAAAGATACTAAAGCAAGATTGAAATAACACCTCTAGACACGTTACAACTTACTCAAAATTTTTAGAAATAAACTTTTAACTTTGAACAATAGGAAATTTTTTCCTTTCAAAACCATAACCAATTCCACATAGCGTTTTAACAAAGGATTAATAGTAAAACCTTTCTCTACCATTCCTATATTACAACTAACACAAAACTCCCAAGAATTTAGTTAGAAAAAGTTGAAATTAAACCTCACACATAGTATATGTGGTTACGGGTTCATACTTCCGATAATACACACCAAAACTTGTTTTTTTCTTTTCTTTTCTTTTTTTTTTTCCAAAAGGAAAATAAGATCAGGTACATTTCCCAACAAAACAAGATAAAAATAAGGTAGAAGACATTCATGAACCCGAGATTGACTAGAAATTTTGGAAATTATCTTTTACTGTAAAAGGAGACAAAACCTTCCTAAACTTCAACCATGAAATTATAATTTAACAAAATCGTCTAAAACTAAGAACCATTCTTGACAAGATCATTAACAACAATATAGGGATTGAAAACAAAAATTAAAATACTTACCTAGAGCTCCTCCAAGAACTCGCGGTGCTAAGATGTTAACAGAAGCAGAACATCAACAGCCTCAATATTATCAACATTAACAACAGCTCCCACATCAACAAGTAACAGGAAACGAAGAGGGGATCTTCCTCCCAAATCATCCTAAGGCTCTCGGTTTTCTAAGAGAGAAGTAGAAGGAAATGCAACTCTCTAAGCCTCTTAAGATCCCTCACACTACCCACCACCACACGGTTTGGTATTTCCTAAGGGAGGAATTACATAAAATGGAGGTCTCTTAGGCAGAATTTATCCGCGGCGTATAACAGGGAAAAAGGAAAGGAACTAGGTTCTCTCACCCCACCACTAAGCCAATAATGCAATTAACTATTTCCCCCACCTTTTTTTTTGACTCGTGGCCGACAAGGTGACAAGAGGATCACTCAAAATCCCTTTTTTTTTAACAGAAGTGGCTGGTGACGGTCCCAAAAGAAAAAGGGAAAAAAGGCCCACGACAAGGTTGGTCTAAGTCCTCATCACCCACTAACACTAAGACTAACTGGAATAAGCTCTGCTCCACCTGTTGTGGACGAGTAACCGGTCACGTAAGGTAGGAAAGGTGGAAAATGAGTCATCCAAATATACTTGGCTCACCTTTAAAGGAAATATTCCATGATCTAAAAATTCAAGATAGGTTTGGTAAAGTTTTAGGTACTGCCCAATACTAGCTAGACAACTTGTCACGTACTAAAACTACTACCCGCAACTCCCACTAAACCTCTAGATTCCATTTAACTGAGTCGAACGGGTCTCGCGTAAATTAAATTGTCACAAGACATTTAATTAACGCTTGCTAGAAAACAATTACGTATAATATTTTCAATGGAAAATATTAATAGGTTCATAATAATTAAACAATCGCACAATCAACCACATATAATCACAGCAGTACAAGAATACACCACTGTAAAAACACAGATGTTAGTGGCAAACATGTCACACTCTGAAAATCATAAAATATTTTTTTGATTTTTAAATAAAATACTTATCAAAATATTTCAATTACGTGATCTATACCTAGGATCACTAATATTTCAAATATCACACTGAGCAATAATGTTATTAATAACAATAATAACAGCGCCTCTCGCAATTAATTCCGGAACCTCATCTCTTATTTCCCGAGGACTTTAAGGGAGTCGTGGTGACGATGGTCAACCAATCCCTCGGTCTCTGCAACTTGTTCTCCTCACTGTTGTCCCAGCAATCTGCAATGATCCTTCGTGGTAGTCCATTGAGCAACAACAACTGCCATTCCTGCCACAGCTTCGGTTGTCTGAATCTTCAGATTCATCACTTAACTGTCGATTCTAACAGAAAGAGCCACTCGTCTCTGAGATATTGGATCCTCACAAGGTTTTGTAACCTAATAAAAATCCCACAACAGTGTTGTGTGTCTCAGCACACATTGTTTTCACTTAAGAAACAATTTCAAACAATTACAAGTAGAATTACTCTACTTGAGGAGTAAGCACACAAGCATGGTTTGACTCACAACAAAACACATCTTGACACCCAACAGTCCGAATCCTATCATCCCGACACTTGACCAGCTATAGCTACCCATCTCACAGTCCGGTTAGAACCGAACCGCTCTGATACCACTATTGTAACACCCTGTTTCCAGAGTGCTACTAAGTGAACATTCTGACAAAAGTTGACATGTTTCCGAAAGGTGGAATACTCTGCTCGTAGGGTTTTCGAGAAATGTGGTCCTTTTTTTTTAAAGTTATTTAAAGAAGCAGTCAGAGCATCACAGCGACTTTTAGAAACATGGCGAAAAATAATTTAAGACACCACATAGACCACATTCATTTATTCCGTCAAATCATATATAACAAACGTGTCATGAAACATAACGGAGGTTTATTACAACACTGAAATAAATACAAGTATCCTATAGCTGGTCCACAAGCTATACTCTTCACTAGACTGCAAATAAATTCCACAACATAACACAGGAAGAAGGCTGGACGACTATCCTCACCGCCTCTCTGCGCTCCAAATCCTTCATTGCTCCGCCATCTGGGTTACATTCATTACATTGAAAGAACCACTGGCAAGGGTCAACTTCTTAAAAATAAAGAGCAGATACGCCTATTCGACAACACACTCGGCAACAAAACATGTAATATCACAACATATTACAGGAAATAACAAATCATGACAATAGGCAAACAACAGTATGCACAGTTCTCAAGACGCAACTCCAGACTCTCTCACGACTCACCTCACGACTCATCTCACGACTCATTCTCTCTCGACACTTCGACAACTTCCGGAACAACGAACAACGCCCTTGAATTCCGGCCTTAGCCTTGAGCTCTTCCACTACTCTAGGAGATTCAAGTCGAAGTTACCCAACGCCATGACAATGGACCACGCCCCTGAACATCCAGCCGAAGCTTTGAGCTCTTCCACTACTCTAGGATATTCGGGTCGAAGTCACCCACTACTCGACAAGGAACGACGCCCTTGAACATCCGACCGAAGCCTTGAGCTCTTCCACTACTCTAGGATATTCAAGTCGAAGTCCAAAAACGACACGACTAGCTCTCACACTCGATGAACAATTCGTCGCATACGATATTCAAAGAGTAGTACGCAAGATTATTCGACCGCATATCAAATAATAAGAGCATGCTTAATATGAAGAAACGCAATTCAACAACTTAAGCAATAAAAGCAGTTTGCATGGAGAAACGCAATTCAACAAGCAATACGCAATTCACAGCATGTATTCAATCTCGTATTAAGTAATTGCACAGCTCAACAATCAATCATAGAATTCATCCCTCTGCGACTCGATGGAGTTCACAGAGAGGAACAAACAAGTGTGGGGGGTTGGGGACAGCTGCCAACCACTTGCAGACAAGCCCACTAAATAATCATCATAATGCTCAACAATAAAACGAAGGGGTACGAGACCCTCACTTCGAACCCTGAGGTTCTCAGACTTCTTCGCATAAATACTTGAAATTAAATTCCTATCGTATCTAAAAATTGCCCTCACACAAGGACATACAACAATAAAAGCCTACAAATGTCTAGAAGTGCCCTTACGCATAAATACATAAATAATAACACTAGAATGTGAAGCGCCCTTACATAAATAGAGTTCCACGTCCACGCTAACGTCAAGACACGTCCCGAACTCTCGCACGCACGTACTCACGACCTCAACAACACTAAGGCAAAGACACTAAGTCTTAGAAAATCTCTAAATCACTCGAAAATAACCCCTAGGTTATGGTTTGCAAACAAACCCCCAGGATACAAAGCCCAACAATTCTTTTTAGTAATACTCACACTTAAAAACACTAAAACCAAGTTAAAACTAATATTTTTAAATACTTGCAACTTATTCAAATCTTTGTAACTTTCTCATAACTTTTTAACAAAATTTGAAATTTTACAAATACTAGAAAAATCATTTTCTTTCAAATCTCAAAACCATAAAATCAATACTAAAATAAAATATTTTTCACACTAATATTTTCAAGACTCCACCTTGTTGAAGAAATACAAAGATCTCTTTAACTTAATTCCAATTTTTTCTCAAAACTCCTGAACTACTATAACAACAAAAATTACACCAAAGATTAGGATTTCAAAGCAATAATAACTAAATCTTAACCAGTTTTAGATTCATTTAAAACTGATTTTTAAAATAAATATTATTTATTCTGAATTAATATAAAGAATTTCTGAAATACAAAATATGATTTATTTAATAAAAATGAATATTTTTGGTTTTAAGGTTCCATTGAAAGCACAAAGGTGGAAAACCCACTAAGATAAAGATGATGATGGCAGCTTGGAGGTGGTGGCCGAAAGTGGTTGACCACAGAGGAAAAGAAAAACGTGGGGCGGCTCTAAACTCCGGCGCAGCGGAGGCGATTTCCGGCACGGTGGCCGCCAGTAGTAGGTGCTCCGATCGTGAATCTTTTTGAGGGGATTTGTGGCGGACATCATGGGGAATACAAATCTGGCCTTCGTTTCCGGTTAGCTGCTCACGATGGCCGGAAAAGAGGAGAGAAGGCGGCGGTCATAATTTTCTAGATCAGTCCATTTTCATAAAAAGATGGGAGCTTTTGGTAGAGAAAGATGAACACATCACAGTGGTGGTCGTGGTTTGTTGAGACACGGCCGGAGATGGCCGGAAAAAGAGCTCCAAGGAGAGACCCATTTTTCGATTTGCTCTAATCAAAATTCTAACCGGATAGATAGAAAGAGGACGAAGAGAGGAGTAAGAATATGGTCTTAGTTTTCTGGTTTGAAGCTTATGGTGGCCGGAAATTTAGAGAGAATGTGACGGTTTTAGAGACAGGGAGGGTGGTCTGGGTGATCTCTTTGTTGGATAGAAAGAAGAGAAGGTGTTCTCCTCCCCTTTTTTTCGATACCGCACGGTGTGAAGACAAAAACAAGTTTTGTTTTATGTAAAATAAAATGTGATTGGTAGAAATAATATTAATAAATAATAAAGGTGAGAGTGGATTGTTATCACCGTGTTATTCAGCAAAGTAGAAGGGGATAAGGGATGTGATGGTGGACTCAAAATGATGACTTTTAAAATAAAATAAAAATAAGTAGAATAAACAGATGGAAAGGTACTGATGCACGTTTCCAGCTAGAGGTACAAAGGACAAGAACAAAAGTGAGTGGTTTTGGAAGAAATTAAAGGGTGAATTGTAAAACTAGGGGCTGTTGCCGTGGGAACAAGATCAAGGGAGAGAAAAGTGAGATTGGATATTGATTGGGTGTGTAAATAAAAATGTGGTGTACGGTGGTTTTAAATAATTGTTACTACACTATAAGTTATAATTTAAAGGATGTGATTAAAAAAAAGGAAATAAGAAATCATAGAATAAGAATATAATTCTACTCTAAATAAAAATAAATATATATATATTTAATCATATAATACAGCTTGTTGAAAATGAATTTCTTACAAAACACAAATAATATCACAACAAGTTACGATTCGATTCTCATCGAAATCGGAATTCTTTTTAAATTTTTATTTCGGATAAAAATTACCCGACAATTCAAAATATGACAAAAATTCATTAGAATTATTCGACGAATTTTGAACCATAAATTAATATTAAATATTAATTCTTAAATTAAATTTCATCTTGATTTAATTCAATCACTTTCTTGGTCAACAAACTTTACGTGTTACCACGTCAAACAGAAAATTTATAATAAGTTTAATTGATGAATTCACCTTAAAAGCAGCATACGTCTACGCTGTCTATTAATTTGAATTGACATCATGAATAATAATTATTTATAATAAATAAATTATTTAAAATAAGTCAAAATAGTTTCTCGTACTTTCAGTAAATCATTGAGGTGATCAATCTCTACGACTTACATTCAAGTATTCAGGATTTTATCGCTAAAACAATTTTTCTTAAAAATTGGGGTGTTACACGAATGTTCCCTTACAATTACTACAGTGAAACCGGGTCCGTATCTGCTAAAAAATACAGTGAGCAAATCTAGTTTACCACAGCCGCGCCGCTCTTTAACCCGTCTCTCTCTCTGAGTTTCTTTTCTTTTTTATCAAAACACAGAGAGAGAGCAATCGAAGAAGAAACCCCAAAATGCATTCATTCGGTTACAGAGCCAACGCTTTGCTAACCTTCATGATTCTGATTACGCCCTTATGTGCGCCATGGCCTCTCTCTCCGACACCCTCGGTTCCCTCTCCCTCTGCGCAAGTCCAGTCTCTCCCTTTCTCTCTTCTCTTCTCTTTTTACAGATCTGTCATTCAAGAACTCTTGCAACCGCTTTAACTCGCATGTTTCGTATGCGGATGTAGGTGTTGAACGTCAATCGTTTCGTAAATGCCAACTGGCAATGACGAGGTAATTCCTCGTTATTTTCTCACTTCATTGTTAAACCTCTTTAAGATTTTGGATCGTGTTTAGAAAAGCTCGATCAGTTCTTGATATTTTGTTGGATACAATTTATTTTTATTATATGTATGGCTTTTCTAATAATACGAAGGTTTTTAAGTTTCTATGACCCAATTGCAATTATAAGCTGTTAGTAGTATTTGTCAGTAAATTTTCACAATACAAAGGGTTTTGATATAATTTCAATTTAAAACCATGGTTATATGTTCCTTCTTATGGTATTAACTCAGATGATGAGCCACTACGCTTCATCGCCAAAGACCTCCACAGTATTTGTGGTGTTGACCCTGTTACTGCGGCAAAGAATGGACACTCTTTTTGGAGTTCTTTCAAATTATGATAATTTTACTTGTGAATACCTCATTCCTCACCTGTTCTTAACTCACTCCTAAGTGGTACCGTTAGAGGAAATATTTCTCTGTAAAATGAACTCATCTTATTAATGAGGATCAATTCCCTTTTATACATTGCACTTTGTTACATTGAGCAACTAACTAATCAATGCAAGAAACTAACTCTAGCAAATGCAAGAAACTAACTACAATTTGTGACTAGTAATTAACAAATATGCTAAATACAATAATAATTATAAATGAATTTGTACAAATAAAAGATATTAGCTACTCTAACCCCCTCAATTTGGATCATGAATGTCCATCATGTTCACTTGGAAAGAAATCTGCAGAAAAGAGGAGAAGGAAGAGCCTTGGTGTGTATGTCCGCGATTGATCCTTAGAAGCAATAGGCATCAGGTGAATGGTGCCATTTTGAACCTTCTCTCGAATAAGATGGCAATCAATCTCTATGTGCTTTGTTCTTTCATGGAACGTAGGATTTTGGGCAATCTTGATAGCCGATTGATTATCACAATATAAATAAATTGGTAATGTAACCGAGTGGTGCAAATCAGTGAGTAAGTATAGAAGCCATTGGATTTCACAAGCTGTATTTGTGAGGGCTCTATATTCACCTCGTAAGAGCTTCTAGAAATGGTTGGTTGCTTCTTAGATTTCCAAGAAATCAAGGAAGAACCAAGAAAAGCAGAAAATCTGTGATAGATCTCCTTGTTTGAGGCATCTTTGCCTAATCAAGTCACTAAAACCGCTAGTTTCAAATCGATCTTTGAGGAAAAAAAAGACCCTTTCTGGGTGACCTTTGACATACTTAAGAATATGTAGTGCAACATCATAGTGAGACTGATGAGGATTAGCAATATCTTGTTGAGTTTATGCACGTAAAAACATAAGTCTGGCCGAGTGTTGGTAAGGTAGATGAGCCTACCAATAAGCCTTCTATAGCTTGTGGGATCACCAACAAATCATCTGCAGAATCGACAGCTTTACAATTAGGAATCATAGGAATCAAATCGGTTTGCAACCTAGTAATCCAAAGATCATCAATCGGTTCAATGCATATTTCCTTTGAGAAAGGACTATTCCGGACTTTGATCTTGCTACTTCCAAGCCTAGGAAGAATTTGAGAGATCCTAGATCCTTTATTTTGAATCACGATCCAAAAGGACTTCATCATAGTAATTTCAAACAAGTTATTGCGGTTAGAACAATATCGTCCACATAGACCAAAAAATAGTGATCCGATCAAGTTGTCTCTTAACAAACATTGAGTAATCCAAGATGACTGATGAAAACCCAAAGATATTAGAAGCGTGATAAGCTTTGCATTCCATTGCCTACTTGCTTGTTTTAATCCATAAAGGGATTTTTGAAGCTTGCAGACCAAACCAGATTTTGGAGTATTAAAACCAGGAGGGATTGTCATGTATACATCCTCAAATAGATCACCATGCAAAAATGCATTATTTACATCAAGTTGATGTAAGAACCAGTTCTTGGTAGCAGCCAAAGCAAGAACTAATCTGACGGTAGTGAGCTTAACTACGGGAGAAAAAGTCTCACCATAATCCACACCTTCTAGTTGTAGGTAACCCTTGGCCACCAAACGAGCCTTGTACCTTTCTATGCTCCCATCAGATTTTCTTTTAATTTTGTAAACCCATTTTGAGCCAATAGGTTTCTTTCCAAGAGGCAGCTCAGTGAGAATCCATGTCTTGTTACTTTCTAATGCAGAAATTTCCTTATCCATGGCATCTCTCCAACAAGCATATTTTACAGCTTGGTTATAAGTCCTTGGCTCAGGGACAGTGGAAACAGAAAGTAGATAGGCAATATGTGGAGAAGATAAGTGTTTAAAAGATGTAAAATCAGTGAGAGGGTGAGTCAGACTGAAGCATGATCTGCATCGCACATAGAATTAAGAACATTACACTTGTAGTCACCGAGATATCGAGGAACAGGACTTGATTCTAGTAGAGACCCGAGTTGGTACATGTGGAATAATAGGTGCAGAATAGAAGATGACATAGGAGCGAATTATTACCATCGAGTTAGAAAGCTGAGTTGAGTGATCTGCAGAATTAGAAGGTCAAACAGATGCAGATTCTGCAGACTTAGAAACCGAGGCGCATTCTCAGATCTGCAGAATTATTAATCGGGACAAGCGAAGCATCACCAAAGATTTGAGACAAGGTCATTATTAATAATTTGACATTTGAGGATTTGAACAAAGTGAGAAGTAGGGATATCTCAACCAAGAGTAATATCGGGAAGAGGAGGGAATTGAAAAAGCAGAATCAATGGTCAAGGAGGAAGTGTTTGTTGATGATAAGGAAAAATGGTTTCATAAAAAATCACATGCCTAGATATAAACAACTCTCTAGTATGTAAATCAAAAAGTAAGAAACCTTTGGTGCCAAAGGAATGACCAAGATAGATGCATTTCTTGGCTCTAGATTGAAATTTGGTTCTGTGAGCATGAAGAGTGGAAGCAAAACAAAGTGTGCCAAACACTCTAAGGTGTGTGAAATCAGGATCTGAATTGTATAGATGAAAATGAGGGGAAGAATTATTCAGATTTGGGGATGGTAACATATTCAGAATATGGACAACATGTGTGACTGCAAAAGACCAAAAACCAAGAGGAAGATGTGATTGAAACATTAATGACCTTGCTATATTGAGAATGTGTTGATGTTTTCTTTCAACCACCCCATTTTGTTGGGGTGTCTCAACACAAGATTTTTGATGAATAATGCCTTTAGAATTAAAAAAAGAGGGCATAGAAAACTCAAGACCATTATCACTCCTAATGGTTTTAATGACTTTATGAAATTGATTTTCAATGAATGCAATAAAATCAATAAGAATTTGTCTAGTTTAAGCTTTACTTTTCATGAGCCTAAGCCAAGTGTATTTGGATTTTTCATCAACTATGGTTAAGAAGTATTTATGACCTTGAATAGAGGGAGTACCATAAGGACCCCAAATATCAACATGAACTAAATCAAAAACTGATTCAATCAAGGTTGTGCTGGAATTAAAGGACAAATGTTTTTGTTTTGCAAAATGACAATGATCACAAGGTTTATTGATATATGTGGAAATATTACAATGAGAACGTTGAAGAAATTTGTAACACCATGAAGAGGGGTGACCTAGTCTATAATGCCACACATCTTGAGGAGATATATGACTTACAGTTGTAGATACATTGTTTAACTTGGAAACAGACTCAGAAACAGAATGCTCAGGAACTACCAGGTAATAAAGACCTTGAAATTCCTTAGCAGTACCAATCATCCTCAGGCATGTATTCATCTGCAGAGAACACAGATTATGGGTAAAAACAGCCTTGCAATCAAGGGTTTTGGTCAGTTTAGCAACAGAAATGATGTTGACAGAGAAATGTTCAACATACAAAACATTATGCAATATTAATGAGTCTGTTAAAATGATTGTACCCCTGTATAATGCCATGGCTGATTTACCATTAGGTAATGCAACAGAAATTGGTTTGATAGGGTGAAATGAAGAAAACCAATCTAGAGAGCAGGTGAAATGATCTGTAGCGCCAGAATCTAAGAGCCATGAGGCATTACTTGAGGAAGGCTGAGAAGAAATGTGATGAGAACTGACCAAATTAGCACTTGCAGCAGTGGCAGTTGGTTTAGCATTCGGAAGCATAGCAATTAAGGCAGCAACTTGATCCTTGCTAAGACCAGAAAGTGCATCAGAAACATTTGCATCAGTAGTGTCTTCAGAAAATGCAGAAATTTGATTAACTGCTTTCTTGGACTTCCATCCAGGAGGAAACCCGTGTTTAGCAAAACAGGTGTCGACAGTATGATTGGTGCGGCCACAATGTGTGCATTGTCTGGCTGAGCCTTGCTTGAAGGAAGGTGGTTTAGAAAAACCTCTACCGCGACCTTGAGAAGAAGAAGAAGATTGAACTGCAAGCACAGCAGGAGGATTTGGAAGAATGCCTATGTTCAGATGCCTCTCTTGTTGCAAAATCACAGAGAAAACTTTATCAAGATTAGGCAGAGGATCAAGCATGAGTAACTGAGATCGGGCTTGATTATATTGATCATTTAACCCTTGGAGGAAGCACAAAACACTATCAATTTCACGATATTTCTTGAAGGCTAGAACCGGTTTGCACACACTAGTTGCAGAAACATCACAAGATGGAATTGGGCGGAAATTGCATAATTCGTCCCAGAGAATCTTTATTTTGGTGAAATAATTGGTAACTGAGAGATCACCTTGCTTCAAAGAATAGAGGTCACCATGTAATTGAAGAATTCGAACATAGTCACCCTGAGAAAACCTATTACGAAGCGCATTCCAGACATCAGAGTCTTGCGTGAGCCATATGACGCTAGTTGCAATTTCCGGCGTAACGACGTGATTGATCCATGAACGGATTAAATTGTTGCAACGTTTCCACCGACTATAATTCGGATCTTGTTCAGCAGGCTTTGGAATGGTGCCATCCACGAACCCTAATTTGTTCTTCATATCGAATACCATCAACATGGCTTGAGCCCAGCCATGGTAATTGGAACCATCAAGAACTACTGTAACAATCTTCGCTGAAGGATTTTCGTTCGGATGAACGAAATAAGGGTTTGAGAAATCTTGAACAGAGTTAGATTCAACGGTGGAAGGGATCGTAGTTGAAGAAATAGAAGCAGCGGAAGCAGAAGAAGCCATAGATGATTTCACCGATCAAGAACACACATGCAGATGATGAGAATCAAGAATCGGTGAGAACGAAAATGGCGAACGACGGAGACAGAGAGTTCATCGCAGATGCAAATTACAAATCGCAGAGCAGTTAAACAACTGATACCATGTTAGAATTCAGGCATCCGAAAAGTCCCCTCAAAACCGGCTTATGAGGGGGTGGTCTACCCAGCTATATAAGCAATGGCCAGGCTCGTTAACCACCCGATGTGGGACTCGCAACAATACCCTCGTACAAAAGACAAGCATCGCATCCTCTTATAACGGAAATAAAATGTTTTCTTTCCCATTAAAGTCATTTGCCCAAGATAGGCCTTTCTTTCTAATAATAACTGCCTCATTTTCATTCTGCGATCAATTTTTCTCGGGGGATAGTCTAAGTGAGAAACAGAAGTTAGTGGACTATGAAAAATTGAAAATGATATAGGTAGCATTTCATTTGTTAATATTAGGACAGATATGGAAGCATCATATTTAGGTAGTAGGTACCTAAATATGATAAAACACATAGAGCTATTAATAGATATACATTTACGAACTCATACACTCAATAGTAACACGAGTAGGTCTTTAATTATTATGTTAAATAGCCTCATATTATAATAGCATCCGGAGAAGTGGTGATTCTTTGGTTTGAGGACTCACTACGAGTTGTGATGTGTTGCATGGATCCTCATCAAAATCTATCATGGTGCTAGTAAAAGAAGTGCGGTCTGAGGTCTTCAAGCGGTGGGACGAAGATCAAAAGCTTATTCCTTAAGGCAAGCATTCTCTTGAAGAAACCCGTCATGGGACTCGACACATGGTTCGATTTGTCAATAAGGTTGTGGTTCTCAGTCCTGAGTCTAAGAACCTGTGACAATAGTTCATCTATTCCTCATCCTTGATCTCTGTTAGATATCATTCGCCGCTGTTTCCTTTCATCGATTACATTGAGTTGGTATATCACAATTTTTATCAGTTTTTTCGTTTATACCGGTCACTTAATCAATGTTACAGATCATATTTAGTTGTGTTTCGTATTTGAGTGGTTACAAGCTCGGCACAAATGTTCTTTGCTTAGCGACTTTATTCTGCATTTAGGTTTATGGTAATTGTCTCACGTGTCAAGCAACTTAAGTTGTTGCTGACTTGCTATTAGTCCAGGCATTTGATGTAGGAAAGATCCGATTGATCCAACTTCCAACCTAGCCCTCAATACTTAAATATGGGTTAGTTATTATCACTGGAAAATCTTTGGTTTCAAACTTGCAAGGATTTGTAGTTAAAACATGGCATGCTATGGTTACTTTTCTTTGTATATTCTTATGTCACGTAGGAAAGACCTGCATAAGTGAACTTTACTGAAATGAAATGAAGGAGAGTAAATGTATTCCACAGATTGAAGATGTTTAGGGGTAACAACCAGTCGAGTCAAGCTGTGTACTTGAAACTTAGGCTTCAATTGTGAAAACAAGATAATGCTCAAGCTTGGCTCATTTCTTTAAACAAGACATATTGAAAGCTTGAGTTTGACTTGAATAAAAATGTGAAGCTTAAGTTTGGCTTGTTTGTAATTTGACTATTTTCTTTCCATTTATCAAATCTCTTCTTAAAGTATTTTTAAGGTTAATAATCTAGTATTTAATAGATTTCATGCTAGAAGATAATGTAAAACTATGAATAGAAAGAGAGTGAAATAATCTCTGGACATGGAAGTTAGATAGTTATAATTCTCTAGATAGAATTACAATTCACAAAGTAGTACAAATATATAACTTTTATTTAATTATTTTCTATACCCTTTTGCTTATAAAAAAATTAAGTATACAATTCATGAGCTTTTAGCTTGAGCTTGACTTATTTATAAATTGAACCTAAAACCAAGCTTGACAGTTTTACACCCCTAGATATACCATTTACTTGTTTCAACTTTCAAGACTGTCAACTATACTTCTGATTCAAGGATTGTTTAAAGCATTTAAGGTATTATACTCTGGATGTGGAGGAGGACAGAACAGATTTGTGAATGTCTTCAATATATTTTTAATTGGAGAAATTTTCATAATAATGTCAAGAAAACAAAATTTGTAGTCAATGTCTTCCAACATCATGCATAGGGTGGATATACTTGTGAAACCGTGACAAGAACAGATCTTTGTAGCAGTTTAATAAATAAGTTTTATTTAAGGATTGCTTTTTCATGTGTATAGTCCTCTTGCTTTTAAATCTTACTAGGTTCAATCATTAGTTGTACTAGGAGGTTTGGCCAAAGGATGTCACCGGTCGAATCTTTCCTCATTAAATCATGGTAGGTTTTGATCTCACCTAGATGAGGCGGTAGCCAAGTTTTATGAATTTGTAAAACATACATACAATCCTAGGACAGTGAAATTTTTTTGCAACCCTTTGGGATAGTGAAATGGTCAACATATGTGATCATGATGACTTATAAGTCCGATAAAATTTCAAATTTTTGATTTCTTATTCAGAGATTTTATGATTTAATTTGTTGATTTTTTTAACCTATATGTCCGTGAAATGAATGTTTTTGATGAACTAGTCATGAAGTTGATAGGAAGTAGGAACTGAAATTTTATTAGAAACAGGCTAGTGAAGAATTTCCTTGATTACAAAGATAATTGCAAAACTTGAGGGTCTATGCCTCCTAGCCAAAGACCTCAACTCTCTTTCAAATGACAAGATATCCTCTCTCTCGATCCCTCCTCTTATTTATGGGAAACATGCACTATTTCTTCTAACTATCTCCCTTACTAACTTGCTAAGGAGGTTACCTATTAGAAATCATCAAATTGCTTTCAAATTATTGGGCTCTCTATGTAATTGCTTCAGATACAACATACAAGGGATACTTATGTGTTGTTGAAACCGGTCAAGTTCAAAGCTAGAAATAATTGGAAACATCATGCCGGTTCTAGTCCATAGAATGAAATTTTAAACTGGCCTCATGGCAACATTTATAATTACTTGTATTGTAAATATATTTCTCTGCATATGCTCTAAATTTCAAACTGACCACATTATGATCTGAATACCATATTGTGTCTTATACCAGCTTGTTGGGATCCCTTTCTCTGATATTAAAATGTCATCTTTATTTATTGTTCAATCTGAAGCGAGAGCCTTTCTATTCTTGCAGGTTAGCATGACACTGAATATATCGTGATTCTGATCCTTTTTCACGTGGAACACAAAACAGGTTCTTGACTTCAATTTGCTTTTTTCATTCTTTTTGCATTTTCCTTCTAAAAAGTATAGATACTCTTAACAGTAAGTTAAACATCAGGACTGGATGGGGAGGAATGAAAACTAATTTTGCATGGCTTGCCGCATTGTCAATTTAATATGTACTTCGGTTTCTCCCATCTTAATGTTTTGATGTTTAAGGTGCCTTACCTATTGTTATATCTTGTTTGATTTCGTTAAATATATATTTCTATTCTTGCCTTTTACATTTTTTGTTGCGTACAGCTTGTACTTCCGGTGTTGGAACTACGTAATATTACATACCCGCAGGATCCTAATTTTTAATCAATTATTCTGAACTGAATGAGAGGTAGAATTTCTGGTCATCCATAACTTAGTTTTGCTTCTTTTGTATGCTTGTGTTTTTGTATTTTTAGCTGCTGAATATGAAACACCAAAGAATTTCTTGAATCAGGTACGATGTGGTTAGTTAGTTTGCATCTTCATTTGAAATATAAACACTTAAATTGCCAACTCCTTTTTATAAAGAAAGAATAAAAGGAAGCCATGGTAAAACTGGGTCGGTGGATCTCGAACGACGGCTTCAATGTTTGTTTATTTCATGATTTCATGTCACTCAGATAGCTGTGTCATTGCATGTTATGCTACTTGTAACACCTGAGGACGAGATCGACATCGTATTAGGACGACGTATCGAGACCTCGACCAAGACCTTGTGTCGAGATCCCGTGCCAAGATCGTTTGCCGAGGTCATTTGCCGAGCTGAGGAGACTGCGTGCACTAGCTGCTGAGCTGAGGAGGTCGCGTGTCGAGTTGATGAAGTCGCGTACCGAGCTGATGAAGTCGCATGTCGAGCTGAGGAGGCCGCGTTCACGAACTCGTGTTAGAACCTTGTGCGCTTGCACGAGCACCCTTGTCGACATCGTGTCGAGATGATAACTCGTATTCTTTCGAACGTTATTCAGCGCTATTATTATATTGTTTGTAATAATTATTTTGTCGGCTTGCCGTTCTCGTCGTGTGTCTAGACCGTTGACCGACAGAGTAGAGAGTAATTATGAGAGGAACGATTAGACGGGTAGATGATTGATGGGATTGGCATCTTATAGCTGGAGTTACGATTATACCCCTTTTTCTCACCAGCTGTATACCACGATCGGTTTTTCCTCAAACACTCATTCTTTCTCTTTTCTTCTTTCTTCTTCCTTCCTTCTGCTCTGAGTTTCGTTGTTTTTCTCCAAGAACTTCCATCGACGAAACCGTGAGTTCCATCGAGATTCTGCACAAACTTTCTTCATCAATTTTGTTCATCATCATCTTCTCGACATATCTCGCCTGCTCGACCATCACCATTGAGGTATGAAGAACAGATTTTTCTTTTCCTCTGTGCTACTGTTTAGCGCTACTTTTCCTTCCATTTTTAGCTAGTTTTATGCTTCCAAATCATGTCAAACTGATGGGTTTTCTTCTTCACAATATTACCTATCTTTCTAACCGATTAATTGGGCTTATAAAACAAATTTTCTTCCCCTGTTTTTCTGCAATCGGCAGTGCCCAGAAACTCTTCATTTTTGGTTTGTTTCGATTTCTTGTTTTCGTTTGTTGCTTCTGGTTGTTGTTGTTGTCGATCTATTTGTTGAAGCATCAGATAACCTTTTTCATGAACTTTTGATCGAAAACCCTAACTTTGTGTTAGAGGAAAAATATATTCAAGTTCTTGAGTTTTATATTTTCTGGGTTGTGGTTAAGTTTGGGATGAGAGCTAAGTGTATTAGAACCCATAGATCGAGCTGAGTTGTGCTTGTTTTAGGAAGTCGATTCCGAGATCGTGTGATTTCGATTCAAGGTGTGCGGAGAGCGAATCCAAGGGCGTGGAAGCGATGGGATCCGGATCGAGAAGCGTGCGTGTCGAGGTCGATTGAGGGCGATGCGTGTCGAAGTCGTTGTCGAGCTCGTTGAAGACAGCCGTGTCGAGATCGAGTAAGAGAAGTCGTTGTCGAGCTCATTTGAAGACAGCTGTGTCGAGGTCGTTGTCGAGCAGCATTAACTTGGAGTTCGGTAAGGGCAACTCCTAGATATCTCTAAGGCTTTATTTTATAAGTCCTTATGTAAGGGCGCTTCACATTAATACTTTCATAGTATGCTAGCGTAAGGGCATTTCATATTCTACGTGGTTATGTTATTGTGTATGGATTTCCTGACTTGTGTCGAGCTTGAAATGTTGTGATATGATTGAGTTTTTGCATGTATTTAATATGTGATTGAATATATGTCGTGAATTGTGTATTGCATGTTGAATTGCGTTTCTTCATGTCGAGCTTGCTCTTTTATTTGACATGCGGTTGAATATCTTGTGTTTAACTCTTTGAATATCGTATGCGGCGAATTGTTCATCGAGTGAGCGAGCTAGGTGAGTCGTATGACGTTTTTGAGCCGTGACCCGGATAACTGAGGGTGCTAGGTCCCCTTTTGTTTACGGGAGATTGACTAGACGTCGCCACGCTATGGGACCTGAGTTGACTGTCCTAGGGAGAGCGAGGATCCCAAGGCTTTGGCTGGACTTTCCGACATACGGTACGGCGTGTGCATTCCGGAATAAGAGTCGAGTCGAGTCTAGAGTGAGATGGTCAAGTCACGTCGGTGAATGTTATACTTTGCTGTTTGCTTATATCCTTTATGTCGAGCTTATCTTGAATTGTTGAGAAGTTGACCCTTTCCCGTGGTGCCTTCAATCCATGACGGTTACCCAGGCGATGTCGAGGGCGCAGGGAACTCGACAGCAGACGATGCCGAGGAGGAGCTCGACGAGGACCCGAGTGACGACCTCTACTTGTCGTGATTGATTATGTTGTTGGATGTTTGTTTTTCTGATGACTGTACTATGTTTTTCTTGTGTTCGGAGGTCGTGACCAGTTTGGGCAGTGTTGTTTTGTTGTTTCAGGGTAGACTGGTGGTCTTACTTTTGGAGCAGCCCCCTGCGTGGGAGTCTGCCGGAAGTACCCCCAGGGTATGATTGCTCTTTTGAAGTCGTCATACCTTAGGTGTATTTTCTTTATACTTTGCTACTCTGTATTTTGTATACATTATTATTTCGAGTGATATATATATATATATATGTATGTTATGCATGTATGTTTTATTAGAATTTAAGTCTTGTGTCTTAGTTGCACCATGTTTCGAAAAGCTGTAATTACTCTGATGTGCACGAGTTGGTTTTAAAAAAAAATATATCGTATTTTTAAAAGGCACAAGAGTTTCGTTTTAAAACACATCTCATACAGGTTTATGTTGAGCTCGGTGTGTTGAGCTCGGTAACTCGAGCTCGGTATATTGAGCTCGGTAGCGGTCCTAAGCAGTCGTTACACTGTTGGTATCAGAGCAGTTCGGTTCTGACCGAGCTGTGCATAGGAAATTTGGACTGGTCACTATGTCGGGTTATGTGTGTGGGTACCTAGTTGTATTATGTTGATTGCTGTTTGATTAAGTGAAGCACTTATTGCTTGAAAAATTGTTTGAACTGTTTCTTGATTGAAGCAGTGTGTTTTAACACATCCTTGTTGTGAGATTCTGACAGGGTTTTGAACTTTGTGGAATCTAATGCCACCTCGTAGGAATACGACAGCTGCAACCGAGAACGTCGACATGGAACGAGCAATTCAAGCTATGACCGAGATGGCGGCAGCCATGGCTCAACAATCAGCTGCTGCAACTCAACAGGCTAACGCGATGGCTTAACAGACGGCAGCGTTAACTTAGCGTAACTTGCGGCAAAGAACAGCGAGCGAGCGAAATCTTTGAAGCTAGAGGATTGGCAGACTTCAGGAAGCATGATCCACCGAAGTTCTATGGTGAGCCAAATCCGGATAAAGCTGATCTTTGGATGCAAGAGATCGAGAAGATCTTTGAGGCACTCCATTGCCCGGACAACGTGAAGGTCGACTATGCCACCTACTTACTGCTAGGAGACGCAGAGTATTGGTGGAGAGGAGTGAAGCAAACATTTATAGCGGAATGTCGCGAGATGATCTTATTCAAGGTGAATGTGAGATCGAGGGTAAATCCTTATCTGTTCTCTTTGATTCGGGTGCAACACATTCCTTTATTTCTTCTGATTGTGTGAACCATTTGAACTTATTTGATCGCTTTACCGTTTAAATTAGTAGTTACAACCCCAGCTGCTAAAACGTTAGTCACAAACACTGCATGTCTTAATTGTGTAGTGGTTATTCAGAGTAGAAAGTTTGTGGTCAATTTGGTTTGTTTGCCTCTTAAGGGCCTAGATGTCATCCTCGGGATGGATTGGTTGTCACACCACCACCGTAAAACTGTAATTTTTCCAGACCTTGGAGTCTCCAATTATCTTTCTGCCGAACGTATTGGAGTTTCTTTGAAAGAAGGAACTAGGGAATACATGTATCTGGCTAGTTCGGAAGTTTTTCAGCAGATCGACGTGAAGAATGTTCGGTGGTGTGTGACTTTGAGGGCGTTTTCAGAAGGCGTGCCAGGGTTACCACCAGTGGGAGAGGTCGAGTTCTCCATCGACCTGATTCCAGGGACAGGCCCGATTTCCAAAGCGCCATACAGGATGTCTCCTGCCGAGATGAAAGAGCTGAAGTCCCAGATCGAACACTTGGAGTCGAAGCAATTCATACAACCGAGCGTGTCACCGTGGGGAGCTCCAGTGTTGTTGGTTAAGAAGAAGGATGGACGATCAAGGCGTGCGTGGACTACCGCGAGCTCAACAAGGTTACCGTGAAGAACCGTTATCCGTTACCACGTATTGACGACTTGATGGATCAACTTCGTGGAGCGGCGATCTTTTCCAAGATAGACTTGAAGTCGGGCTACCATCAGATTCGCGTGAAGGAGGAAGATGTCGCCAAAACAGCTTTCAGGACTAGATACGGTCACTACGAGTACTTGGTGATGCCGTTTGGAGTGACGAATGCGCCAGCTGTGTTTATGGACTACATGAACAGGATTTTCCATTCGTTTTTGGATCAGTTCGTTGTAGTGTTCATCGACGACATACTGATTTACTCGAGGAACCGAGAAGAGCACGCAGAACACTTATGTCGAGTACTACAGATATTACGAGATAAGCAACTCTATGCCAACCTGTCGAAGTGTGAATTTTGGCTTGAAGAGGTGAATTTTCTTGGTCACGTGATTTCCAAAGAAGGGATAGCTGTGGATCCAACTAAGATTGAAGCTGTGCTAGCGTGGGAACAACCGAAGACGGTTACCGAGATCAGGAGTTTTGTCGGCTTAGCAGGATATTACCGAAGATTCATTGAAGGTTTCTCGAAGATTGTCGCGCCTCTTACGATCGACGAGGAAGGATCAACCTTTTGCTGGACCGAGGAATGTGAAGCCGATTTTCAACGGCTCAAGGAGCTTTTGGCGGCGGCGCTTTGTCTGATTTTGCCTCAACCGTAAGAGCCTTTCGAGGTGTATTGTGATGCGTCACACCAGGGATTGGGATGCATCTTGATGCAACATCGGAAGGTGGTCGCGTATGCTTCAAGACGACTTAAGATTCACGAGAGGAACTACCCTACTCATGACTTGGAGCTGGCAGCGATGAGTTTTTGGCCGAAGATATGGAGGCACTACCTTTACGGAGCACTCTTCATCGCTTTCAGCGATCACAAGAGCTTGAAGTACCTGTTCGACCAGAAAGAGCTCAACATGCGTCAGTGTAGATGGACATAATTTCTCAAGGACTACGACTTTACGTTGGAATACCATCCCGGTAAGGCTAACGTAGTAGCAGATGCATTGAGCAGGAAGAGCGTTTTAACCTCGGCAATGATGATCAAGGAGTTGGAGATGCTCGAGAAGTTCCGAGACTTGAAGTTGAGTGTCGAAGTTTCACCGGGGAAGCTGAGATTTGGTATGCTTACCATTTCTAACAGATTGTTGGACGAGATCCGAGACCAGCAAGTTGATAGCGCAAGGGAAGGCGACAGAATTTCACGTCGGAGCGGACGACATCTTGAGGTGCAATGGCCGAGTGTGCGTACCTAACGTATCCGAGCTGAGGAAGCTGATTCTCGATGAAGCGCATAAGAGCAACTTTAGTATTCACCCAGGAGTTACGAAGATGTATCAAGACTTGTAGAAGCATTTTTGGTGGTCCGGAATGAAGAAGCAAGTGGCCGAGCACGAGCCGTGTTTAACGTGTCGAAGCGAAGGTGGAACACCAACGACCTGCGGGAATGCTACAATCGCTGACGCATCAAAGATGGAAATGGGATAGTATTTCCATGGATTTCGTTGTAGGTTTGCCGAAGACGCAGAAGAAGAATGATTCGATTTGGGTGATCGTCGACCGATTGACCAAATCTGCTCATTTCTTACCAGTGAGGTCGACATACAACGTGGAAAAGCTGACCGAGATCTACATCGCGGAGATAGTACGACTTCATGGAATACCCTCTTCGATCGTGTCGGACCGAGATCCGAAGTTCACGTCTCATTTTTGGAGGGAATTGCAAGGAGCGATGGGAACCGAGCTCAGGCTTAGCTCGGCATATCATCCTCAGACTGACGGTCAGACTGAGAGAACGATCCAATCACTTGAAGATTTGTTGCGAGCTTGTACCTTAGATCACCGAGGAAGTTGGGACGACGTCTTACCATTGGTGGAGTTCACCTACAATAACAGCTTCCATGCGAGTATTGGAATGGCACCTTTTGAAGCGCTGTATGGACGTAAATGTCAGACGCCTCTTTGTTGGTACCAGGACGGCGAGCGAACTGTCGTAGGACCAGATATGATCCAGCAGACTACCGAGAAGATCCGTTTGATCAGAGATCGGATGCGAACATCTCAAAGTCGACAGAAGAGTTATGCCGATCAACGACGTCGACCACTCGAGTTCGAGGAAGGAGAACATGTATTTCTTAGAGTCACCCCCACCATCGGAGTTGGTCGAGCGATCAAATCCAAGAAACTTACCCCTAAATTTATTGGACCTTACCGCATTCTTCGTCGTATTGGTCCGGTGGCATATCGATTGCCTTGCCACCATTCTTGTCGAACATCCACGACGTCTTCCACGCCTCACAATTGCGGAAGTATATTTCCGACCCTCTCATGTCATCGAACCGGATGTGATTCAAGCGAAGGGCGACCTATCTTTTGAAGCGTCACCAAGAAGGATCGTTGATCGGAAAGCCAAACAGCGATGAACAAAGAGATTCAACTTGTCAAAGTTGTGTGGGATCGTAAGACGGAGATGCGACTTGGGAGTGGAGGAGAAGATGAAGACTTCGATGACTGAACTTTTCCGAGGTAAGAATCTTATTTGCAATTTCGAGGACGAAATTTTTTTTAGAGGGAGAGATTGTAACACCTGAGGACGAGATCGACATCGTATTAGGACGACGTATCGAGACCTCGACCAAGACCTTGTGTCGAGATCCCGTGCCAAGATCGTTTGCCGAGGTCATTTGCCGAGCTGAGGAGACTGCGTGCACTAGCTGCTGAGCTGAGGAGGTCGCGTGTCGAGTTGATGAAGTCGCGTACCGAGCTGATGAAGTCGCATGTCGAGCTGAGGAGGCCGCGTTCACGAACTCGTGTTAGAACCTTGTGCGCTTGCACGAGCACCCTTGTCGACATCGTGTCGAGATGATAACTCGTATTCTTTCGAACGTTATTCGCTATTATTATATTGTTTGTAATAATTATTTTGTCGGCCGCTCTCGCCGTGGTGTCTAGACCGTTGACCGACAGAGTAGAGTAATTATGAGAGGAACGATTAGGCGGGTAGATGATTGATGGGATTGGCATCTTATAGCCGGAGTTACGATTATACCCTTTTTCTCACCCAAATGTATACCACGATCGGTTTTTCCTCAAACACTCATTCTTTCTCTTTCTTTCTTCTTCCTTCCTTCTGCTCTGAGTTTCGTTGTTTTTCTCCAAGAACTTCCATCGACGAAACCGTGAGTTCCATCGAGATTCTGCACAAACTTTCTTCATCAATTTTGTTCATCATCATCTTCTCGACATATCTCGCCTGCTCGACCATCACCATTGAGGTATGAAGAACAGATTTTTCTTTTTCTCTGTGCTACTGTTTAGCGCTACTTTTCCTTCCATTTTTAGCCAGTTTTATGCTTCCAAATCATGTCAAACTGATGGGTTTTCTTCTTCACAATATTACCTATCTTTCTAACCGATTAATTGGGCTTATAAAACAAATTTTCTTCCCCTGTTTTTCTGCAATCGGCAGTGCCCAGAAACTCTTCATTTTTGGTTTGTTTCGATTTCTTGTTTTCGTTTGTTGCTTCTGGTTGTTGTTGTTGTCGATCTATTTGTTGAAGCATCAGATAACCTTTTTCATGAACTTTTGATCGAAAACCCTAACTTTGTGTTAGAGGAAAAATATATTCAAGTTCTTGAGTTTTATATTTTCTGGGTTGTGGTTAAGTTTGGGATGAGAGCTAAGTGTATTAGAACCCATAGATCGAGCTGAGTTGTGCTTGTTTTAGGAAGTCTGATTCCCGAGATCGTGTGATTTCCGATTCAAGGTGTACGGGAGAGCGAATCCAAGGACGTGGAAGCAGTGGGATCCAGATCGAGAAGCGTACGTGTCGAGGTCGATTGAGGACGGTACGTGTCGAAGTCGTTGTCGAGCTCGTTGAAGACAGCCGTGTCGAGATCGAGTAAGAGAAGTCGTTGTCGAGCTCATTTGAAGACAGCTGTGTCGAGGTCGTTGTCGAGCAGCATTAACTTGGAGTTCGGTAAGGGCAACTCCTAGATATCTCTAAGGCTTTATTTTATAAGTCCTTATGTAAGGGTGCTTCACATTAATACTTTCATAGTATGCTAGCGTAAGGGCATTTCATATTCTACGTGGTTATGTTATTGTGTATGGATTTCCTGATTTGTGTCGAGCTTGAAATGTTGTGATATGATTGAGTTTTTGCATGTATTTAATATGTGATTGAATATATGTCGTGAATTGTGTATTGCATGTTGAATTGCGTTTCTTCATGTCGAGCTTGCTCTTTTTATTTGACATGCGGTTGAATATCTTGTGTTTAACTCTTTGAATATCGTATGCGGCGAATTGTTCATCGAGTGAGCGAGCTAGGTGAGTCGTATGACGTTTTTGAGCCGTGACCCGGATAACTGAGGGTGCTAGGTCCCCTTTTGTTTACGGGAGATTGACTAGACGTCGCCACGCTATGGGACCTGAGTTGACTGTCCTAGGGAGAGCGAGGATCCCAAGGCTTCGGCTGGACTTTCCGACATACGGTACGGCGTGTGCATTCCGGAATAAGAGTCGAGTCGAGTCTAGAGTGAGATGGTCAAGTCACGTCGGTGAATGTTATACTTTCTTTGCTTGCTTATATCCTTTATGTCGAGCTTATCTTGAATTGTTGAGAAGTTGACCTTTCCCGTGGTGCCTTCAATCCATGACTGTTACCCGGCGATGTCGAGGGCGCAGGAACTTCGGCGGCGAGACGATGCCGAGGAGGAGCTCGACGAGGACCCGAGTGACGACCTCTACTTGTGGTGATTGGTTCTGTTGTTGGATGTTTGTTTTCTGATGCCTGTACTATGTTTTTCTTGTGTTCTGAGGTCGTGACCAGTTTGGGCAGTGTTGTTTTGTTGTTTCAGGGTAGACTGGTGGTCTTACTTTTGGAGCAGCCCCCTGCGTGGGAGTCTGCCGGAAGTACCCCCAGGGTATGATTGCTCTTTTGAAGTCGTCATACCTTAGGTGTATTTTCTTTATACTTTGCTACTCTGTATTTTGTATACATTATTATTTCGAGTGATATATATATATGTATGTTATGCATGTATGTTTTATTAGAATTTAAGTCTTGTGTCTTAGTTGCACCATGTTTCGAAAAGCTGTAATTACTCTGATGTGCACGAGTTGGTTTTAAAAAAAAATATATCGTATTTTTAAAAGGCACAAGAGTTTCGTTTTAAAACACATCTCATACAGGTTTATGTTGAGCTCGGTGTGTTGAGCTCGGTAACTCGAGCTCGGTATATTGAGCTCGGTAGCGGTCCGGAAACGGGTCGTTACACTGCTTCTCTGTCATCTTCCGTATATGTTGTGTCACATATGTTGCTTAGGCTCTTGAGATGCCATTTTTGATTTTACAGATATCCCTGTGGGATGGTATCATTCCTTCTAAAGAGCATGCGAAGTTTTGGATTCACACATCAAATAAATACCGCTTCATTGATCAGGTATACAGCTCTTATGATATCTTCCTAAACCAAACATGAATCTTTCAATTCATATGGCTCTCACACTCAATTCCTTATAGGAAACTTACCTGTCTTTATTATGGAATGAGCCTATCCTCATTACTCTATTTCTAGTTCTAAAAATCTTGAAAATGATTACCAATACAAGACCAAAATATTTGGAGGACTCTTCTGACCAAACAAATAATTGTCAAAGAATTTGTTTTTTTCAAGTCCAAAGAATTCTGATTAATTTATACGTGAGGTCGTCGATTCCGCATTGTATAAAAGGAGGTGTTAACCAATTTTTATCATAAAGAGAATTCAAGCCATTTTATCGACAAGGATATTGTGTCTAAGTGAATTGCTTGAGATTTCTTTAGGCCTTAATTTTGCCATTTTTGTGTGTCCAGGGAAGCAATTTGCGTGGTAAAGAATATAACTTAACTTTGCACTTTGGCATGTTATGCCAAAGACGGCAAAATGTTTGCGAGATAAAATAGTCATGCCAGTTACCGATTGCCCGAGGAATACAGATGATGCCTTCTTGTCATGTAATGTTTTTCTTTGTAACTTTAGCCTTTTCTATAGCAAACATAAAAGGTTCCTACAAGGAACTAGGATGAGGAAAAGGAATTCGTGCTTTGGATAGTGGAAATGAATAGTGTTTAAATTCTCGAATATCTGAAATTTGCTTGTGGTGTGGTCTTCAATTGTCTCAAGTTTATTGTTTCTCCGATAAAAACATATCATGCCGTCGCCAATCCTTTGAGCTTTAGCTATGAAAAATTCTTGGCGATTCACCTGGAAAAGTTTAAAATTGTGACTGAAGCTTTACGGTGATTAAGCGATGTCTCTCTTCACCTTGAAGAAAATATGACTTTATCCCCCAACAAAATCCCACAAACGTGGCTCCTTTGGACCCATCATGAGACTTATCTCCGAGCTGATAGTGGGACGTGTGGTTGTTTACACCCAAAATTAGACTACCTCCCAAATGGGCAATTTCATGAATCGAACCCGGGTTTTTTTGTTGTTGTTGAGAAAGAGCTATGTTATCAACTCTTCCAACACCACCTTGATAAATTACTTAAAAACTTGATAAAACTATAAAGGCTTCTAACCCAAATGTTAGGTGCAGTGGTTAACGCACTTCATCTAAATGGGCCGGATTCGATTGCTATCCAAATTTAACAGCCGGACTTTACTTATTTCTCGGCAGATTACGGATTACTCAGTTTTTTTTGGGTATATAGTCAGGACCTTTTTTTCTAAACGCAATAGTGGAGTCAAAACCTCTGTAAAAGGGGGGGGGGACTATAAAGGCTTCCAAAATAATTTATCTTGAATATCGTTTTATAGTTTTGGTTACTTTATAGCCTTTTGATCCCATGGACTTGGAAATGGAATAAGGAATCTAGTCAAATTAGGAGAGTGAAACTGAAAAACTAATCAAGGATTGACTTCTTTTTTTTTCCTAAAACAAAACAAAATGATTATCTTCAAACTACTACAAAATTTATAATTTGTCATTTGAGATGGATAACTAATTATACTTTAATGAAAAAGGGCATGCTCATTTTTACAAGTTAAACCCAAAAAAAAAAAATCATGATTAACAATTGGCATGAATTCTTCGGAAAATGAAATAATTCTGATTAGCAGCTAAAGTTCGGTAACAATAAATTCTTAAAAAAAAAAGACAAACAAAAATGTCGATGGGCCAGCTGCAGAATGCAATTTGTTGAAGGTAATTGCTAAAGGCACCCAGCAAAACATTTGGGGGACTTGACTATTATACCCCTGGTAAAATTATCAAAAGTGATTTTTTTTTTTACTTTCATTCTTTCCCTCACAATTTTTAATTTTGAGACTTGAAATTTTCCTTTGGTTACTTGCAAATAGCAATCTTTCACTCATAAATTTAGTGTTCACTCATAAATTAGGTATTTGCGATTCCCACTGCATAAATACCATATTTGCGAGTTTGTTCAAGCACTTCGCAAATACCAAATACCATATTTCCTTTTCTTTTTAATTAACTTTGTGATTTTAAATTTTTTGTTTTGTTTCAGATTATGCCACACATGAGAGGAGGCGGGTTGGGTGGCTTATAGGAAAGGCGAGATGGAGGCTCTTGCTCGGGAGGTTGAGTGCGCAAGAGCGGCTGCGAGAGCATCGGGAGGCCATGGCTGTGTCACACCATCGGAGACTTGTTGGCCGGTGAGCGAGTGGCGGCGAGAGGGGGTAGACGACATAGACGGCAACCTTAATCTGAGGAACCTCAAGACGTAGAACCTCGCGCGAGGAACCTCGGCCACGAGGGATATCGGCATGAGGTTCCTCACGAGGAACCGATTGAGATGCATATAGATGCACCGCGGAGGAGAGACCATTTCTTGGAGGACCTTCGATACATCATTGCTTAGATCATTTAGGGACCACATCGCTACCACTTGTGGAGTGAGAAGTAATTATTGTTTCTTGTCTTAAAACATTTAAGGGTTTTCTTTTAATTGTGTAATTCATGACAAATCTTTTATTTTTATGTGTGCAGGATCGGGTGGAAGCAAAAAGTGGCGTAAGTGGTTTAGGGATCGTCGACCACTACCACTGCGATGCAGAGCATGTTGATCGAGTGGTCTTTCAACTCGATGTATTACAGCTACAAGATGATTCACAACTCATTGCTAATCGTGTTTCTTTGAGAGGTATGGCAGAACTAGCTTGTTCCACCTTCCACGGAGAGATGACCATCACGTTGGATTATGTGTCATGCATACTTTGGGCTGCCGGTCGAGGCACCACCTGTTCATAGCCACTCATATGGACACATATATTGCTATATTTGTTTCTGATCATTGTTAGGGTATCACATGCGGAGGCCTCGGCGGAGGTTCTGAACCATGGGTGGGCGCTGTCGATTTATCTTGGCCGTAGGTCCTTTATGATAAACGAGAGGGTGAGGTCGGACAGACAAAGCGGCGAGGCGTTCAAGCGGTGCTACTCGGGATGACTATTCGACGGACAAGACTAGCACTTTGTATTGATGTAGATATCTCGGTGGTGCGTCACTTGGGCGAGGTTGGGCGGTGGTCATGAGGAGCTTTAGCCCTATACAAGTTGTACGATTATCTTGACGACGCCTTGATGGGTCGAGTGCCATGGGTTAGCGGGCTACATGACACTCTTTCGAGTACCTGTGTTATTAAATAAGAAAATTAAATTTACAATTGTTTTAACTCTAATACAATTTCGTAACTGATTCGTTATTATTATTTGTAACAGGAGTGGATCTACGAGTATTTTCCCACTACTATAGTAGATCAGAAGCTTGTTGGCCGGTTACACCGTGGCGTGTCTGCGCTAACTGCTGGACACCTAAGAGGGGTCAGGGGAAGATGCTTCCATACAGGCAAGCACTAGATGCGCTGACCACTGATGATGTGTGTTGGACATCGTGGCCCCCTATAGGCAGCGCTGCCCACTCGCTGATGTGGCATTCTTTTCGGGGTACATCTGGTGTGGGAACACCATAGTGCCGTACTTGCTGTAGAGGGTACTGCGACAGTTCAGGTACAGGTAGGACATTCCTCGACAGCCACCACGACGTCCCTCGGCTGAGGATATTAGTCTTAATTGGATGTCATCTCACCTGTACTATATTAGATACATCTTTTAGTTGAGGTAGGCCGCTCATCCAGCTGAGTGCGTCGAGAGATACATGGATTGGTACTATAGGGTCTCGCATCCACTGTTGATACCTCCATAAGCTCCACATGATCCACATGATGATGTTATGTGTCATCGAGTAAGGAATAATAAGTTCTTGAACTGTATATATTATGTCCATTCGTAACATTATCTAATTATTTGCTATAATGTATTTATGTCATTTGTAGGCGGATTGTGTTGGTGCGATACTCAGGTTGGATAGAATTGCCGCCATCTTTGCATCAGTCGTTACTTCCGCATAGGAGGGAGATGAGATGTGTGACTACCTTCGGGCGGTGCTTCGGATAGCGGAGGGTCACTGCGTAGTTGCATTTTTATGTAATTTTTTTATGTGAATATTTGTTTTTGATGAATGTAATTATTATTATTATTATTATTATTATTATTATTATTATTAGTGAGTTTAGAAATACAAAATAATAAAAACAAACTTAAACGTGACTATTTATAAAACGCAACTACTCATTCAACAACAACAAAACAACATTACATGATCATCAAATGTAACTACAACACCCAACTACAACATTAAAAAAACCAAACCCAACTATTTATTAAACGCAACTACTCATTCAACAACACAACACAACATTACATGACATAGTCACCAGTGCTAATCCTTGGCTATGGTTGATGACATGCTGCAAGGATCTCATCAACTGTTCTTGGTGCATGATATCTTTGCAATGATCTCGTCGATCGATCTTCCAAGCACAAAGATACGACTCTATTGGGCCATGGCTAGCATAATCACTGAATGTTTCCCTTATACTTTGTATATCGCCATCGTTTAGAACTGTCATATTCATATACTAAACACGCCTACTACCTAACAAAACATGGCATCGATAGTAGAGATCATCACTCTCGTAATCCAGCTCAGAGCTTTTGCCGAATCCTTTACTTGAGTTCTTCAATGGTGATGGATGTCTTTAGCCTAAATATTTTTGGGCGTCGCATTCAAAAACCACACCATCAGCACTTGTTGTGATTCTGCCATTGTAATAGACAATAGTAAGGCTCGAATCCATCGAGAATTGGGTTGACTGAGTGAGTGAGTGACTGAAGAGGTCGACAATTAACCCCTTCTCGACAATGGCACGCTTATTGTCGAGAAGGGGCTGTCTCTTGTTGCTCTACGGTGTCGACAATCATTTTGTCCCTTCATCTTCCTCATTGTTAACGACAGAGCAAATGGATAATAAATTGGTGGAAATATCTTCAAAGTTTTCTGGAAAGTGATTTGAGTTAATTCGACAGAAGATTCCACAATTGAGAAGATCAAAGTGAAGAGGTCGAAAATTAACATGATGTCGACAATGGTGGAATTGTTGGTGTCGAAATCCTGTGTCGACAATCAACTTGAGAAGTGATTTGAGTTAATTCGATAGAAGATTCCACAATTGAGAAGATCAAATTGAAGAGGTCGACAATTAACCCCTTCTCGACAATGGCGCGCTTATTGTCGAGAAGGGGCTGTCTCTTGTTGCTCTACGGTGTCGACAATCATTTTGTCCCTTCATCTTCCTCATTGTTAACGGCAGAGCAAATGGTTAATAAATCGGTGGAAATATCTTCAAAGTTTTCTGGAAAGTGATTTGAGTTAATTCGACAGAAGATTCCACAATTGAGAAGATCAAATTGAAGAGGTCGACAATTAACATGATATCGACAATGGTGGAATTGTTGGTGTCGAAATCCTGTGTCGACAATCGACTTGGAAGGGGCTGTCTCTTGTTGCTCTACGGTGTCGACAATCATTTTGTCCCTTCATCTTCCTCATTGTTAACGACAGAGCAAATGGATAATAAATCAATGGAAATATCTTCAAAGTTTTCTGGAAAGTGATTTGAGTTAATTAAATGAGAAGATTCCACAATTGAGAAGATCAAAGTGAAGAGGTCGACAATTAACATGATGTCGACAATGGTGGAATTGTTGGTGTCGAAATCCTGTGTCGACAATCAACTTGAAAAGTGATTTGATTTGAGTTAATTCGATAGAAGATTCCACAATTGAGAAGATCAAATTGAAGTGGTCGACAATTAACCCTTCTCGACAATGGCACGCTTATTGTCGAGAAGGGGCTGTCTCTTGTTGTTCTACGGTGTCGACAATCATTTTGTCCCTTCATCTTCCTCATTGTTAACGGCAGAGCAAATGGATAATAAATCGGTGGAAATATCTTCAAAGTTTTCTAGAAAGTGATTTGAGTTAATTCGACGTAAGATTCCTGATTGAGGAGATCAAATTGAAGAGGTCGACAATTAACATGATATCGACAATGGTGGAATTGTTGGTGTCGAAATCCTGTTTCGACAATCAACTTGGAAGGGGCTGTCTCTTGTTGCTCTACGGTGTCGACAATCATTTTGTCCCTTCATCTTCCTCATTGTTAACGACAGAGCAAATGGATAATAAATCAATGGAAATATCTTCAAAGTTTTCTGGAAAGTGATTTGAGTTAATTCGACAGAAGATTCCACAATTGAGAAGATCGAAGTGAAGAGGTCGACAATTAACATGATGTCGACAATGGTGGAATTGTTGGTGTCGAAATCCTGTGTCGACAATCAACTTGAGAAGTGATTTGAGTTAATTCGATAGAAGATTCCACAATTGAGAAGATCAAATTGAAGAGGTCGACAATTAACCCCTTCTCGATAATGGCACGCTTATTGTCGAGATGGGGCTGTCTCTTGTTGCTCTACGGTGTCGACAATCATTTTGTCCCTTCATCTTCCTCATTGTTAACGGCAGAGCAAATGGATAATAAATCGGTGGAAATATCTTTCAAAGTTTTCTGGAAAGTGATTTGAGTTAATTCGACAGAAGATTCCACAATTGAGAAGATCAAATTGAAGAGGTCGACAATTAACATGATATCGACAATGGTGGAATTGTTGGTGTCGAAATCCTGTGTCGACAATCAACTTGAGATGTGATTTGATTTGAGTTAATTCGTTAGAAGATTCCACAATTGAGAAGATCAAATTGAAGAGGTCGACAATTAACCCCTTCTCGACAAGGGCACGCTTATTGTCGAGAAGGGGTTGTCTCTTGTTGCTCTATGGTGTCGACAATCATTTTGTCCCTTCATCTTCCTCATTGTTAACGACAGAGCAAATGGATAATAAATCAATGGAAATATCTTCAAAGTTTTCTGGAAAGTGATTTGAGTTAATTCGACAGAAGATTCCACAATTGAGAAGATCAAAGTGAAGAGGTCGATAATTAACATGATGTCGACAATGGTGGAATTGTTGGTGTCGAAATCCTGTGTCGACAATCAACTTGAGAAGTGATTTGAGTTAATTCGATAGAAGATTCCACAATTGAGAAGATCAAATTGAAGAGGTCGACAATTAACCCCTTCTCGACAATGGCACGCTTATTGTCGAGAAGGGGCTGTCTCTTGTTGCTCTACGGTGTCGACAATCATTTTGTCCCTTCATCTTCCTCATTGTTAACGGCAGAGCAAATGGATAATAAATCGGTGGAAATATCTTCAATGTTTTCTGGAAAGTGATTTGAGTTAATTCGACAGAAGATTCCACAATTGAGGAGATCAAATTGAAGAGGTCGACAATTAACATGATATCGACAATGGTGGAATTGTTGGTGTCGAAATCCTGTTTCGACAATCAACTTGGAAGGGGCTGTCTCTTGTTGCTCTACGGTGTCGACAATCATTTTGTCCCTTCATCTTCCTCATTGTTAACGACAGAGCAAATGGATAATAAATCAATGGAAATATCTTCAAAGTTTTCTGGAAAGTGATTTGAGTTAATCCACAACTGAGAAGATTCCACAACTGAGAAGATCAAAGTGAAGAGGTCGACAATTAACATGATGTCGACAATGGTGGAAATGTTGGTGTCGAAATCCTGTGTCGACAATCAACTTGAGAAGTGATTTGAGTTAATTCGATAGAAGATTCCACAATTGAGAAGATCAAATTGAAGAGGTCGACAATTAACCCCTTCTCGACAATGGCACGCTTATTGTCGAGAAGGGGCTGTCTCTTGTTGCTCTACGGTGTCGACAATCATTTTGTCCCTTCATCTTCCTCGTTGTTAACGGCAGAGCAAATGGATAATAAATCGGTGGAAATATCTTTCAAAGTTTTCTGGAAAGTGATTTGAGTTAATTCTACAGAAGATTCCACAATTGAGAAGATCAAATTGAAGAGGTCGACAATTAACATGATATCGACAATGGTGGAATTGTTGGTGTCGAAATCCTGTGTCGACAATCAACTTGAGATGTGATTTGATTTGAGTTAATTCGATAGAAGATTCCACAATTGAGAAGATCAAATTGAAGAGGTCGACAATTAACCCCTTCTCGACAAGGGCACGCTTATTGTCGAGAAGGGGCTGTCTCTTGTTGCTCTATGGTGTCGACAATCATTTTGTCCCTTCATCTTCCTCATTGTTAACGACAGAGCAAATGGATAATAAATCGATGGAAATATCTTCAAAGTTTTCTGGAAAGTGATTTGAGTTAATTCGACAGAAGATTCCACAATTGAGAAGAGCAAAGTGAAGAGGTCGACAATTAACATGATGTCGACAATGGTGGAATTGTTGGTGTCGAAATCCTGTGTCGACAATCAACTTGAGAAGTGATTTGATTTGAGTTAATTCGATAGAAGATTCCACAATTGAGAAGATCAAATTGAAGAGGTCGACAATTAACCCCTTCTCGACAATGGCACGCTTATTGTCGAGAAGGGGCTGTCTCTTGTCGCTCTACGGTGTCGACAATCATTTTGTCCCTTCATCTTCCTCATTGTTAACGACAGAGCAAATGGATAATAAATCGATGGAAATATCTTCAAAGTTTTCTGGAAAGTGATTTGAGTTTATTCTATAGAAGATTCCACAATTGAGAAGATCAAAATTGAAGAGGTCGACAATTAACCCCTTCTCGACAATGGCACGCTTATTGTCGAGAAGGGGCTGTCTCTTGTTGCTCTACGGTGTCGACAATCATTTTGTCCCTTCATCTTCCTCATTGTTAACGGCAGAGCAAATGGATAATAAATCGGTGGAAATATCTTCAAAGTTTTCTGGAAAGTGATTTGAGTTAATTCGACAGAAGATTCCACAATTGAGAAGATCAAATTGAAGAGGTCGACAATTAACATGATGTCGACAATGGTGGAATTGTTGGTGTCGAAATCCTGTGTCGACAATCAACTTGAGAAGTGATTTGATTTGAGTTAATTCGATAGAAGATTCCACAATTGAGAAGATCAAATTGAAGAGGTCGACAATTAACCCCTTCTCGACAATGGCACGCTTATTGTCGAGAAGGGCTGTCTCTTGTTGCTCTACGGTGTCGACAATCATTTTGTCCCTTCATCTTCCTCGTTGTTAACGGCAGAGCAAATGGATAATAAATCGGTGGAAATATCTTTCAAAGTTTTCTGGAAAGTGATTTGAGTTAATTCGACAGAAGATTCCTGATTGAGAAGATCAAATTGAAGAGGTCGACAATTAACATGATATCGACAATGGTGGAATTGTTGGTGTCGAAATCCTGTGTCGACAATCAACTTGAGAAGTGATTTGATTTTAGTTAATTCGATAGAAGATTCCACAATTGAGAAGATCAAATTGAAGAGGTCGACAATTAACCCCTTCTCCACAACGCACGCTTATTGTCGAGAAGAACATCTCTTGTTGCTCTATGGTGTCGACAATCATTTTCTCCGTTCTTCTCCCTCATTGTTAACGCCAGAGCAAATCGATAATAAATCGATGGAAATATCTTCAAAGTTTTCTGGAAAGTGATTTGAGTTAATTCGACAGAAGATTCCTGATTGAGAAGAGCAAAGTGAAGAGGTCGACAATTAACATGATGTCGACAATGGTGGAATTGTTGGTGTCGAAATCCTGTGTCGACAATCAACTTGAGAAGTAATTTGATTTGAGTTAATTCGATAGAAGAATCCACAATTGAGAAGATCAAAATGAAGAGGGCGACAATTAACCCCGTCTCGACAATGGCACGCTTATTGTCGAAGGAAATCTCTTGTTGCTCTACGGTGTCGACAATCATTTTGTCCCTTCATCTTCCTCATTGTTAACGGCAGAGCAAATGGATAATAAATCGGTGGAAATATCTTCAAAGTTTTCTGGAAAGTGATTTGAGTTAATTCGACAGAAGATTCCACAATTGAGAAGATCAAATTGAAGAGGTCGACAATTAACATGATAACGACAATGGTGGAATTGTTGGTCTCGAAATCCTGTGTCGACAATCAACTTGGAAGGGGCTGTCTCTTGTTGCTCTACGGTGTCGACAATCATTTTGTCCCTTCATCTTCCTCATTGTTAACGACAGAGCAAATGGATAAGTGATTTGATTTGAGTTAATTCGATAGAAGATTCCACAATTGAGAAGATCAAATTGAAGAGGTCGACAATTAACATGATATCGACAATGGTGGAATTGTTGGTGTCGAAATCCTGTGTCGACAATCAACTTGGCACGCTTATTGTCGAGAAGGGGCTGTCTCTTGTTGCTCTACGGTGTCGACAATCACTTTGTCCCTTCATCTTCCTCATTGTTAACGACAGAGCAAATGGATAATAAATCGATGGAAATATCTTCAAAGTTTTCTGGAAAATGATTTGCAAAGAAACCATGCCCTAAAAAAGAAAAGCGAGCGATTCAAAATAAGGAGAAAAAAAAGGAACAATAAACTATGCTTCTTCATGTTCGCCATTGTTAACGACAGAGCAAATGGAAACTAACTCCCTGGAAATACCTTCAAAGCTAGTTGGTTCATGATTCGCAGGAGCAGAAGAAGCGTGTAGAAATGGAGAAGAAGAGCTCTGTATTCTTTTGTTGCTTCTGAGCGAGCTTTGTTTTCTCGTGTTCTTCTGTTGCTTTTGAGCCAGCTTTTGCTCTGTGATGTCTTCTTTTAGTCCTCTCTTCATCAGGAGTAGACGGGTTTTGAGATTAAAGGAAGAAAAGGAAAGATTTGATTGAATTGGGAGGAAATCCCCAAGATCCGTTCTGAAAGAGGAAGGGGATGGAGGAAAAAAAGGAAAAGAAAGGGAGAGGGTTGTGGTTGATCCCTCTCTTTTAGGTTTAGGGTTGGTTTTTGGAGAAAGGGATTAGAGGGAGAGAAGGCGACAAAGCAAGAAAGGAGAGAGAGATTCAAATTTTTTGAATCTGGCAGTGAAAGATGAAAGAAGGAGAAGATGATGATGGAAATCTACTTTTAATATAAGAATTTTGATACCATTGGAAAAATCAAAACTACCCATTCCTAATAATTTGACACATGTCCAAAAATAAGGGCAATTTTGTATCTTTCATTTTTTATTTCTTCTTCAAATTTGTTGTTCCCGACAGTGAAAGATGGTATCAAAATTCTTATATTAAAAGTAGATAGATACTATTTTTTTCTGAATAATCAAATATAAATTTTACTTATTTAAGTTTTTTAATAAAGAAGGTGCGACCCCACCGAGTACGTGTTCTGTCCAATGAGAGAGGAGGAAAGCACGAACGTTCCCTTACAATTACTACGGTGGCAAGATTAAAGTATCTGCTCAAAAATACGGTGAGCAAATCTAGTTTACCACGGTCAGCCGCTCTTTAACCGTCTTTCTCTCTTAGTTTCTTTTCTTTTTATCAAAACACAGAGAGAGCAATCGAAGAAGAAACCCCAAAATGCATTCATTCGATTCTGAGCCAACGCTTTGCTAACCTTTGCGGTTACTATTAAGCCCTTATGTGCGCCATGGCCTCTCTCTCCGACACCCTCGGTTCCCTCTCTCCCTCTGCGCAAGACCAGTCTCTCCCTTTCTCTCTTCTCTTCTCTTTTTCTGGATCATCATTCAAGAACTCTTGCAACCGTTTTAACTGCGTGTTTACGTGTATGCGGATGTAGGTGTTGAACATCAACTGGTTTGAGAAACAGCCCAGCGGCAATGACGAGGTAATTCCTCGTTATTTTCTCACTTCATTGTTAAACCTCTTTAAGATTTTTGGATCGTGTTTAGAAAAGCTACGATCAGTTCTTGATATTTTGTTGGATACAATTTATTTTTATTATATGTATGGCTTTTCGGCAATCTGAAGGTTTTTAAGTTTCTATGACCCAATTGCAATTATAAGCTGTGTTAGTAGTATTTGTCAGTAAATTTTCACAATACAAAGGGTTTTGATATAATTTCAATTTAAAACCATGGTTATATGTTCCTTCTTATGGTATTAACTCGCATGATGAGCCACTACGTCTCTGCCGGCCTCCACGGTATTTGTGGTGTTGACCCTGTTACTCTGTGCAGCAATGGACACTCTTTTTGGAGTTCTTTCAAATTATGATAATTTTACTTGTGAATACCTCATTCCTCACCTGTTCTTAACTCACTCCTAAGTGGTACCCTCGTACAAAAGACAAGCATCGCATCCTCTTATAACGGAAATAAAATGTTTTCTTTCCCAATAAAGCTGTTGCCCCAAGCATAGGCCTTTCTTTCTAATAATAACCGTCTCATTTTCATTACTGCTCAATTTTTCTCGGGGATAGTCTAAGTGAGAAAGCAGTTAGTGGACTATGAAAAATTGAAAATGATATAGGTAGCATTTCATTTGTTAATATTAGGACAGATATGGAAGCATCATATTTAGGTAGTAGGTACCTAAATATGATAAAACACATAAATTTGTTAATAGATATCTGTTTCTAAACTCACACAGCTCAATAGTAACACAGTAGGTCTTTAATTATTATGTTAAATAGCCTCATATTATAATAGCATCCAGAGAAGTGAGTGATTCTTTGGTTTGAGGACTCGGCTCACGAGTTGTGATGTGTTGCATGGATCCTCATCAAAATCTATCATGGTGCTAGTAAAAGAAGTGCCAATTACGAGGTCTTCAAGCGGTGGGCGAAGATCAAAAGCTTCTTCCTTAAGGCAAGCATTCTCTTGAAGAAACCGTCATGGGACTCGACACATGGTTCGGTTGTCAATAAGGTTGTGGTTCTCGATCCCGAGTCTAAGAACTGTGACAATAGTTCATCTATTCCTCATCCTTGATCTCTGTTAGATATCATTCGCCATTGTTTCCTTTCATCGATTACATTGAGTTGGTATATCACAATTTTTATCAGTTTTTCGTTTATACGGTCACTTAATCAATGTTCTGAGATCATATTTAGTTGTGTTTAGTATTTGAGTGGTTACAAGCTCGGCACAAATGTTCTTTGCTTAGGCAACTTATTCTCGCATTTAGGTTTATGGTAATTGTCTCATGTGTCAAGCAACTTAAGTTGTTCTTGACTTGCTATTAGTCCAGGCCTTTGATGTAGGAAAGATCAGATTGATCCAACTTCCAACCTAGCCCTTAATACTTAAATATGGGTTAGTTATTATCACTGGAAAATTTTTGGTTTCAAACTTGCAAGGATTTGTAGTTAAAACATGGCATGCTATGGTTACTTTTCTTTGTATATTCTTATGTCACGTAGGAAAGACCTGCATACGTGAACTTTACTGAAATGAAATGAAGGAGAGTAAATGTATTCCATGATTGAAGATGTTTAGGGGTAACAACCAATCGAGTCAATTTGTGTACTTCAAACTTAGGCTTCAATTGTGAAAACAAGATAATGCTCAAGCTTGGCTCATTTCTTTAAACAAGACATATTGAAAGCTTGAGTTTGACTTGAATAAAAATGTGAAGCTTAAGTTTGGCTTGTTTGTAATTTGACTATTTTCTTTCCATTTATCAAATCTCTTCTTAAAGTATTTTTAAGGTTAATAATCTAGTATTTAATAGATTTCATGCTAGAAGATAATGTAAAACTATGAATAGAAAGAGAGTGAAATAATCTCTGGACATGGAAGTTAGATAGTTATAATTCTCTAGATAGAATTACAATTCACAAAGTAGTACAAATATATAACTTTTATTTAATTATTTTCTATACCCTTTTGCTTATAAAAATTAAGTATACAATTCATGAGCTTTTAGCTTGAGCTTGACTTATTTATAAATTGAACCTAAAGCCAAGCTTGTGGGTTTACACCCCTAGATATACCATTTGCTTGTTTCAACTTTCAAGATCATCAACTATACTTGATTCAAGGATTGTTTAAAGCATTTAAGGTATTATACTCTGGATGTGGAGGAGGGCGAGCAGTTGTGAATGTCTTCAATATATTTTTAATTGGAGAAATTTTCATAATAATGCTGAAGAAAACAAAATTTGTAGTCAATGTCTTCCAACATCATGCATAGGGTGGATATACTTGTGAAACCGTGACAAGAACAGATCTTTGTAGCAGTTTAATAAATAAGTTTTATTTAAGAATTGCTTTTTCATGTGTATAGTCCTCTTGCTTTTAAATCTTACTAGGTTCAATCTGTTAGTTGTACTAGGAGGTTTGGCCAAAGGATGTCCTTTGGTCGAATCTTTCCTCATTAAATCATGGTAGGTTTTGATCTCACCTAGATGAGGCAATAGCCAAGTTTTATGAATTTGTAAAACATACATACAATCCTAGGATAGTGAAATTTGTTTTTGCAACCAGGATAGTGAAATGGTCAACATATGTGATCATGATGACTTATAAGTCGATAAAATTTCAAATTCTTTGATTTCTTATTCGGAGATTTTATGATTTAATTTGTTGATTTTTTTAACTTTGTATGTCTGTGAAATGAATGTTTTTGATGAACTAGTCATGAAGTTGATAGGAAGTAAGGAACTGAAATTTTATTAGAAACAGGCTAGTGAAGAATTTCCTTGATTACTGATATAATTGCAAAACTTGAGGGTCTATGCCTCCTAGCCAAAGACCTCAACTCTCTTTCAAATGACAAGATATCCCTCTCTCTCGATCCCTCCTCTTATTTATGGGAAACATGCACTATTTCTTCTAACTATCTCCCTTACTAACTTGCTAAGGAGGTTACCTATTAGAAATCATCAAATTGCTTTCAAATTATTGGGCTCTCTATGTAATTGCTTGAGATACAACATACAAGGGATACTTATGTGTTGTTGAAACCAGTCAAGTTCAAAGCTAGAAATAATTGGAAACATCATGTGGTTCTAGTCCATAGAATGATATTTTAAAGCGGCCTCATGGCAACATTTATAATTACTTGTATTGTAAATATATTTCTCTGCATATGCTCTAAATTTCAAAGCCGACCACATTATGATCTGAATACCATATTGTGTCTTATACCCGACTTGTTGGGATCCACTTTCTACGATATTAAAATGTCATCTTTATTTATTGTTCAATCAGGCGAGAGCCTTTCTATTCTTGCGAGTTAGCATGACCTTTGAATATATCAGTGATTCTGATCCACTTTTCACGTGGAACACAAAGCAGGTTCTTGACTTCAATTTGCTTTTTCATTCTTTTTGCATTTTCCTTCTAAAAGTATAGATACTCTTATGATAAGTTAAACATCGGGAATTTGGATGGGGAGGAATGAAAACTAATTTTGCATGGCTTGCCGCATTGTCAATTTAATATGTACTTGGTTTCTCCCATCTTAATGTTTTGATGTTTAAGGTGCCTTACCTATTGTTATATCTTGTTTGATTTAGTTAAATATATATTTCTATTCTTACCTTTTACATTTATTGTTGCGTCTGACTTGTACTTAGGTGTTGGAACTACGTAATATTACATACCAGCGGGATCCTAATTTTTAATCAATTATTACAATCGTATGGGAGCTAGAATTTCGGGCTTTCCATAACTTAGTTTTGCTTCTTTTGTATGCTTGCGAGGTTTTGTATTTTTAGGCTTGAATATGAAACACCAAAGAATTTCTTGACTCAGGTACGATGTGGTTAGTTAGTTTGCATCCTCATTTGAAATATAAACACTTAAATTGCCAACTCCTTTTTATAAAGAAAGAATAAAAGGAAGCCATGGTAAAGCTGGGTCGGTGGATCTCGAGCAGCGGCTTCAATGTTTGTTTATTTCATGATTTCATGTCACTCGGATAAATTTGTGTCATTGCATGTTATCTTTGCTTCTCTGTCATCTTAGTATATGTTGTGTCACATATGTTGCTTAGGCTCTTGAGATGCCATTTTTGATTTCTGAGATATCCCTGTGGGATGGTATCATTCCTTCTAAAGAGCATGTGAAGTTTTGGATTCACACATCAAATAAATACCGCTTCATTGATCAGGTATACAGCTCTTATGATCTCTTCCTGAACCAAACATGAATCTTTCAATTCATATGGCTCTCACACTCAATTCCTTATAGGAAACTTACCTGTCTTTATTATGGAATGAGCCTATCCTCATTACTCTATTTCTAGTTCTAAAAATCTTGAAAATGATTACCAATACAAGACCAAAATATTTGGAGGACTCTTCTGACCAAACAAATAATTGTCAGCAAAGTTGTTTTTTTTTTTTTCAAGTCCAAAGAATTCTGATTAATTTATACGTAGGTCGTCGATTCCGCATTGTATAAAAGGAGGTGTTAACCAATTTTTTATCGTAAAGAGAATTCAAGCCATTTTATCGACAAGGATATTGTGTCTAAGCTGAATTGCTTGAGATTTCTTTAGGCCTTAATTTTGCCATTTTTTGTGTGTCCAGGGAAGCAATTTGCGTGGTAAAGAATATAACTTAACTTTGCCTTTGGCATGTTATGCCAAAGACTGGCAAAATGTTTGCAGATAAAATAGTCATGCCAGGTTACCGATTGCCCGAGGAATACAGATGATGCCTTCTTGTCATGTAATGTTTTTGCTGTAACTTTAGCCTTTTCTATAGCAGACATAAAAGGTTCCTACAAGGAACTAGGATGGGGGAAAAGGAATTCGTGCTTTGGATAGTGGAAATAAATAGTGTTTAAATTCTCGAATATCCGAAATTTGCTTGTGGTGTGGTCTTCAATTGTCTCAAGTTTATTGTTTCTCCGATAAAAACATATCATGCCGTCGCCAATCCTTTGAGCTTTAGCTATGAAAAATTATTGGCCAGTTCACCTGGAAAAGTTCTAAAATTGTGACGGAGCTTTCTGGTGATTAAAAGCGATGTCTCTCTTCACCTTGAAGAAAATAACAGCTTTATCCCCCCCACAACAAAATCCCACAAACTTGGCTCCTTTGGACCCGTCATGAGACTTATCTCCGAGTTGATAGTGGGACGTTTGGTTTTTTACACCCAAAATTAGACTACCTCTCAAATGGGCATTTTCATGAATCGAACCCGGGTTTTTTTTGTTGTTGTTGAGAAAGAGCTATGTTATCAACTCTTCCAACACCACCTTGATAAATTACTTAAAAACTTGATAAAACTATAAAGGCTTCTAACCCAAATGTTAGGTGCGAGTGGTTAACGCACTTCATCTAAATGGACGGATTCGATTGCTATCCAAGTTTAACAGGCCAGACTTTACTTATTTCTCGGCCGAATTCTGGATTACTCAGACTTTTTTCTTTCTTTTTTTTTTTTGGTATATAGTCAGGACCTTTTTTTCTAAACGCAATAGTGGAGTCAAAACCTCTGTAAAAGGGGGGGGGGAACTATAAAGGCTTCCAAAATAATTTATCTTGAATATCGTTTTATAGTTTTGGTTACTTTATAGCCTTTTGATCCCATGGACTTGGAAATGGAATAAGGAATCTAGTCAAATTAGGAGAGTGAAACTGAAAAACTAATCAAGGATTGACTTTTTTTTTCCTAAAACAAAACAAAATGATTATCTTCAAACTACTACAAAATTTATAATTTGTCATTTGAGATGGATAACTAATTATACTTTAATGAAAAAGGGCATGCTCATTTTACAAGTTAAACCCAAAAAAAAAAAATCATGATTAATAATTGGCATGAATTCTTGAAAAATGAAATAATTACGATTAGCGGCTAAAGTTCAAGAACAATAAATTCTTAAAAAAAGACAAACAAAAATGCCGATGGGCCAACTGAGAATGCAATTTGTTGAAGGTAATTGCTAAAGGCACCCAAAAAACATTTGGGGACTTGACTATTATACCCTGGTAAAATTATCAAAAGTGATTTTTACTTTCATTCTTTCCCTCACAATTTTTAATTTGAGACTTGAAATTTTTCTGCTGTTACTTGCAAATAGCAATCTTTCACTCATAAATTTAGTGTTCACTCACAAATTAGGTATTTGCGATTCCCACTTAAATACCATATTTGCGAGTTTGTTCAAGCACTTCGCAAATACCAAATACCATATTTGCTTTTCTTTTTAATTAACTTTGTGATTTTAAATTTTTGTTTTGTTTCAGTTATGCCACACATGAGAGGAGCGGTGGGTGGCTTATAGGAAGAGGCTGAGATGGAGGCTCTTTGCTCGGGAGGTTGAGTGCGCAAGAGCGGCTGCGCGAGTGCATCGGGAGGCCATGGCTGTGTCACACCATCGGAGACTTGTTGGCGGTGAGACGAGTGGCGGCGAGAGGGTGAGCGGCGTGAGCGGCAACCTAAATACGAGGAACCTCGATGCGTAGAACCTCGCATGAGGAACCTCGGCCACGAGGGATATCGGCATGAGGTTCCTCACGAGGAACCATTGAGATGCATATAGATGCCTTTGGCGGAGGAGAGACCATTTCTTGGAGGACCTTACGATACATCATTTGCTTAGATCATTTAGGGACCACATCGCTACCACTTGTGGAGTGGAGAAGTAATTATTGTTTCTTGTCTTAAAACATTTAAGGGTTTTCTTTTTAATTGTGTAATTCATGACAAATCTTTTATTTTTATGTGTGCAGGATCGGGTGGAAGCAAAAAGTGGCAGAAGTGGTTTAGGGATCGTCAGCCACTACCACCTGCAGTACAGGAGCATGTTGATCGAGCTGGTCTTTCAACTCTGATGTATTACAGCTACAAGATGATTCACAACTCGCTGCTAACTGCGTTTGCTGAGAGGTGGCACGCAGAAACTAGCTTGTTCCACCTTCCAGTCGGAGAGATGACCATCACGTTGGATTATGTGTCATGCATACTGGGCACACCGGTCAGAGGCACCCTGTTCATAGCCACTCATATGGACACATATATTGCTATATTTGTTTCTGATCATTGTTAGGGTATCACATGCGGAGGCCTCGGCGGAGGTTCACGGGCCATGGGTGGGCTTGTCGATTTATCTTGGCTGTAGGTCCTTTATGATAAACGAGAGGATGAGGTCGGACGGACAAAGCGGCGAGGCGTTCAAGCTGGTGCTACTCGGGATGACTATTCGACGGACAATAATAGCACTGTATTGATTTGTAGATATCTCGGTGGTGCGTCACTTGGGCGAGTTGGGCGGTGGTCATGAGCGAGCTTTAGCCCTATACAAGTTATGCGATTATCTTGGCGACGCTTGATAGATTCGAGTGCCATGGGTTAGCGGGCTACATGACACTCTTTCAGGTACCACCGTGTTATTAAATAAGAAAATTAAATTTACAATTGTTTTAACTCTAATACAATTTAAATCGATTCGTTATTATTATTTGTAACGGCGTGGATCTACGAGTATTTTCCCACTACTATAGTAGATCGAAGCTTGTTGGCGGTTACACCGGTGGCGTGTCTGGCGCTTCTTTGGACACCTAAGAGGGTCTGGGAAGATGCTTCCATACAGGCAAGCACTAGATGCGCCGACCATCGATGATGTGTGTTGGGACGTCGTGGCCCCCTATAAGCGTGGCCCACTCGGCCGATGTGGCATTCTTTTGGGTACATCTGGTGTGGGAACACCATAGTGCCGTACTTCTTTGTAGAGAGTGCTGCGACGATTCAGTGCAGTAGGACATTCCTCGGCACCACCACGACGTCCCTCGGCTGAGGATATTAGTCTTAATTGGATGTCATCTCACCTGTACTCTATTAGATACATCTTTCAGTTGAGGTAGGCCGCTCATCCAGCTGAGTGCGTCGAGAGATACATAGATTGGTACTATAGGGTCTCGCATCCACTGTTGATACCTCCATAAGCTCCACATGATCCACATGATGATGTTATGTGTCATCGAGTAAGGAATAATAAGTTCTTGAACTGTATATATTATGTCCATTCGTAACATTATCTAATTATTTGCTATAATGTATTTAAGTCATTTGTAGGCGGATTGTGTTAGTGCGATACTCAGGTTGGATAGAATTGCCGCCATGCTGCATCAGGTCGTTAATTACGCATAGGAGGGAGATGAGATGTGTGACTACCTTCGGGCGGTGCTTCGGATAGCGGAGGGTCACTGCGTAGTTGCATTTTTATGTAATTTTTTTATGTGAATATTTGTTTTTGATGAATGTAATTATTATTATTATTATTATTATTATTATTATTATTATTATTATTATTATTATTATTATTATTATTAGTGAGTTTAGAAATACAAAATAATAAAAACAAACTTAAACGTGACTATTTATAAAACGCAACTACTCATTCAACAACAACAAAACAACATTACATGATCATCAAATGTAACTACAACACCCAACTACAACATTAAAAAAACCAAACCCAACTATTTATTAAACGCAACTACTCATTCAACAACACAACACAACATTACATGACATAGTCACCGGTGCTAATCCTTGGCTATGGTTGATGACATCTTTGCAAGGATCTCATCAATCGTTCTTGGTGCACGATATCTTTGCAATGATCTCGTCGATCGATCTTCCAAGCACAAAGATCACGACTCTATTGGGCCATGGCTAGAATGATCACCGAATGTTTCCACTTATACTTTGTATATCGCCGTCGTTTAGAAGCTGTCATATTCATATACTAAACACGCCTACTACCTAACAAAACATGGCATCGATAGTAGAGATCTGTCACTCTACGTAATCCAGGTCCGAGCTTTTGCGAATCCTTTACTTGAGTTCTTCAATGGTGATGGATGTCTTTAGCCTAAATATTTTTGGAACGTCGCATTCAAAAACCACACCATCAGCACTTGTTGTGATTCTGCCATTGTAATAGACAATAGTAAGGCTCGAATCCATCGAGAATTGGGTTGACTGAGTGAGTGAGTGACTGAAGAGGTCGACAATTAACCCCTTCTCGACAATGGCACGCTTATTGTCGAGAAGGGGCTGTCTCTTGTTGCTCTACGGTGTCGACAATCATTTTGTCCCTTCATCTTCCTCATTGTTAACGACAGAGCAAATGGATAATAAATCGGTGGAAATATCTTCAAAGTTTTCTGGAAAGTGATTTGAGTTAATTCGACAGAAGATTCCACAATTGAGAAGATCAAAGTGAAGAGGTCGACAATTAACATGATGTCGACAATGGTGGAATTGTTGGTGTCGAAATGCTGTGTCGACAATCAACTTGAGAAGTGATTTGAGTTAATTCGATAGAAGATTCCACAATTGAGAAGATCAAATTGAAGAGGTCGACAATTAACCCCTTCTCGACAATGGCACGCTTATTGTCGAGAAGGGGCTGTCTCTTGTTGCTCTACGGTGTCGACAATCATTTTGTCCCTTCATCTTCCTCATTGTTAACGACAGAGCAAATGGATAATAAATCGGTGGAAATATCTTCAAAGTTTTTACGGAAAGTGATTTGAGTTAATTCAACACAAGATTCCACAATTGAGAAGATCAAATTGAAGAGGTCGACAATTAACATGATATCGACAATGGTGGAATTGTTGGTGTCGAAATCCTGTGTCGACAATCAACTTGGAAGGGGCTGTCTCTTGTTGCTCTACGGTGTCGACAATCATTTTGTCCCTTCATCTTCCTCATTGTTAACGACAGAGCAAATGGATAAGTGATTTGATTTGAGTTAATTCGATAGAAGATTCCACAATTGAGAAGATCAAATTGAAGAGGTCGACAATTAACATGATATCGACAATGGTGGAAATGTTGGTGTCGAAATCCTGTGTCGACAATCAACTTGGCACGCTTATTGTTGAGAAGGGGCTGTCTCTTGTTGCTCTACGGTGTCGACAATCACTTTGTCCCTTCATCTTCCTCATTGTTAACGACAGAGCAAATGGATAATAAATCGATGGAAATATCTTCAAAGTTTTCTGGAAAGTGATTTGCAGCAAACCATGCCCTAAAAAGAAGAAACAGAGCAGATTCAGAATAGGGAGAAAAAAAAAGGAACAATAAACTATGCTTCTTCATGTTCGCCATTGTTAACGACAGAGCAAATGGAAACTAACTCCATGGAAATACCTTCAAAGCTGGCTGGTTCATGATTCGCAGGAGCAGAAGAAGCGTGTAGAAATGGAGAAGAAAAGCTCTGTATTCTTTTGTTGCTTCTGAGTGAGCTTTGTTTTCTCGTGTTCTTCTGTTGCTTTTGAGCCAGCTTTTGCTCTGTGATGTCTTCTTTTAGTCCTCTCTTCATCCGAGTAGACAGGTTTTTGAGATTAAAGGAAGAAAAGGAAAGATTTGATTGAATTGGGGAGGAAATCCCCAAGATCCGTTTTCTGAAAGAGGAAGGGGATGGAGGAAAAAAAGGAAAGAAAGGGAGAGGGTTATGGTTGATCCCTCTCTTTTAGGTTTAGGGTTGGTTTTATGGAGAAAGGGATTAGAGGGAGAGAAGGCGACAAAGCAAGAAAGGAGAGAGAGAGATTCAAATTTTTTGAATCTGGCAGTGAAAGATGAAAGAAGGAGAAGATGATGATGGAAATCTACTTTTAATATAAGAATTTTGATACCATTGGAAAAATCAAAACTACCCATTCCTAATAATTTGACACATGTCCAAAAATAAGGGCAAATTGGGATCTTTCATTTTTGTTTCTTCTTCAAATTTGTTGTTCCCGACAGTGAAAGATGGTATCAACATTCTTATATTAAAAGTAGATAGATACTATTTTTTTCTGAATAATCAAATATAAATTTTACTTATTTAAGTTTTTTAATAAAGAAGGTGCGACCCCACCGAGTGCGTGTTACGTCCAATGAGAGAGGAGGAAAGCACGAGCGTTCCTTACAATTACTACGGTGAAACCGGTCCGTATACGCTCAAAAATACGGTGAGCAAATCTAGTTTACCACAGTAGCGCCGCTCTTTAACCGTCTCTCTCTCTGTTTCTTTTCTTTTTATCAAAACACGAGAGAGAGCAATCGAAGAAGAAACCCCAAAATGCATTCATTCGATTCTGAGCCAACGCTTTGCTAACCTTCTTGATTCTGATTACGCCCTTATGTGCGCCATGTCCTCTCTCTCCGACACCCTCGGTTCCCCCTCTCCTCTGCGCAAGTCCAGGTCTCTCCCTTTCTCTCTTCTCTTCTCTTTTTACAGATCATCATTCAAGTAACTCTTGCAACCGTTTTAACTGCGTGTTTTACGTGTATGCGGATGTAGGTGTTGAACATCAAGCGGTTTGAAACAGCCAGCGACATTGACGAGGTAATTCCTCGTTGTTTTCTCACTTCATTGTTAAACCTCTTTAAGATTTTTGGATCGTGTTTAGAAAAGCTCGATCAGTTCTTGATATTTTGTTGGATACAATTTATTTTTATTATATGTATGGCTTTTTAGCAATACGAAGGTTTTTAAGTTTCTATGACCCAATTGCAATTATAAGCTGTGTTAGTAGTATTTTTCCAGTAAATTTTCACAATACAAAGGGTTTTGATATAATTTCAATTTAAAACCATGGTTATATGTTCCTTCTTATGGTATTAACTTCGTATGATGAGCCACTACGTCTCATCTGCCAAAGACTCCACAGGTATTTGTGGTGTTGACCCTGTTACTCTGTGCAGCAATGGACACTCTTTTTGGAGTTCTTTCAAATTATGATAATTTTACTTGTGAATACCTCATTCCTCACCTGTTCTTAACTCACTCCTAAGTGGTACCCTCGTACAAAAGACAAGCATCGCATCCTCTTATAACGGAAATAAAATGTTTTCTTTCCCATTAAAGTTGTTGCCCCCCCCGGCATAGGCCTTTCTTTCTAATAATAACCGTCTCATTTTCATTCTGCAGTCAATTTTTCTCGGGGGATAGTCTAAGTGAGAAACAGAAGTTAGTGGACTATGAAAAATTGAAAATGATATAGGTAGCATTTCATTTGTTAATATTAGGACAGATATGGAAGCATCATATTTAGGTAGTAGGTACCTAAATATGATAAAACACATAAATTTGTTAATAGATATCATTTACGAACTCATACACTCAATAGTAACACAGTAGGTCTTTAATTATTATGTTAAATAGCCTCATATTATAATAGCATCCAGAGAAGTGAGTGATTGTTGGTTTGAGGACTCGGCTCACGAGTTGTGATGTGTTGCATGGATCCTCATCAAAATCTATCATGGTGCTAGTAAAAGAAGTGCCAGTCTGAGGTCTTCAAGCGGTGGGCGAAGATCAAAAGCTTCTTCCTTAAGGCAAGCATTCTCTTGAAGAAACCCGTCATGGGACTCGACACATGGTTCGGTTGTCAATAAGGTTGTGGTTCTCAGTCCTGAGTCTAAGAACCTGTGACAATAGTTCATCTATTCCTGATCCTTGATCTCTGTTAGATATCATTCGCCACTGTTTCCTTTCATCGATTACATTGAGTTGGTATATCACAATTTTTATCAGTTTTTTCGTTTATACTGGTCACTTAATCAATGTTACAGATCATATTTAGTTGTGTTTCGTATTTGAGTGGTTACAACCTCGGCACAAATGTTCTTTGCTTAGGCGACTTATTCTCGCATTTAGGTTTATGGTAATTGTCTCATGTGTCAAGCAACTTAAGTTGTTCTTTGACTTGCTATTAGTCCAGGCCTTTGATGTAGGAAAGATCCGATTGATCCAACTTCCAACCTAGCCCTTAATACTTAAATATGGGTTAGTTATTATCACTGGAAAATCTTTGGTTTCAAACTTGCAAGGATTTGTAGTTAAAACATGGCATGCTATGGTTACTTTTCTTTGTATATTCTTATGTCACGTAGGAAAGACTGCATAATTGAACTTTCTTGAAATGAAATGAAGGAGAGTAAATGTATTCCACAGATTGAAGATGTTTAGGGGTAACAACCCGGTCGAGTCAAATTTGTGTACTTCAAACTTAGGCTTCAATTGTGAAAACAAGATAATGCTCAAGCTTGGCTCATTTCTTTAAACAAGACATATTGAAAGCTTGAGTTTGACTTGAATAAAAATGTGAAGCTTAAGTTTGGCTTGTTTGTAATTTGACTATTTTCTTTCCATTTATCAAATCTCTTCTTAAAGTATTTTTAAGGTTAATAATCTAGTATTTAATAGATTTCATGCTAGAAGATAATGTAAAACTATGAATAGAAAGAGAGTGAAATAATCTCTGGACATGGAAGTTAGATAGTTATAATTCTCTAGATAGAATTACAATTCACAAAGTAGTACAAATATATAACTTTTATTTAATTATTTTCTATACCCTTTTGCTTATAAAAATTAAGTATACAATTCATGAGCTTTTAGCTTGAGCTTGACTTATTTATAAATTGAACCTAAAGCCAAGCTTGACAGGTTTACACCCCTAGATATACCATTTGCTTGTTTCAACTTTCAAGACTATCAACTATACTTGATTCAAGGATTGTTTAAAGCATTTAAGGTATTATACTCTGGATGTGGAGGAGGACAGAGCAGTTTGTGAATGTCTTCAATATATTTTTAATTGGAGAAATTTTCATAATAATCTTTGAAGAAAACAAAATTTGTAGTCAATGTCTTACAACATCATGCATAGGGTGGATATACTTGTGAAACCGTGACAAGAACAGATCTTTGTAGCAGTTTAATAAATAAGTTTTATTTAAGGATTGCTTTTTCATGTGTATAGTCCTCTTGCTTTTAAATCTTACTAGGATCAATCATTAGTTGTACTAGGAGGTTTGGCCAAAGGATGTCACTGGTGAATCTTTCCTCATTAAATCATGGTAGGTTTTGATCTCACCTAGATGAGGCGACTAGCCAAGTTTTATGAATTTGTAAAACATACATACAATCCTAGGACAGTGAAATTTGTTTTTGCAACCAGGGATAGTGAAATGGTCAACATATGTGATCATGATGACTTATAGGTCCGATAAAATTTCAAATTCTTTGATTTCTTATTCAGAGATTTTATGATTTAATTTGTTTATTTTTTTAACTTTGTATGTCTGTGAAATGAATGTTTTTGATGAACTAGTCATGAAGTTGATAGGAAGTAAGGAACTGAAATTTTATTAGAACAGGCTAGTGAAGAATTTCCTTGATTACAGTATAATTGCAAAACTTCGAGGGTCTATGCCTCCCTAGCCAAAGACCTCAACTCTCTTTCAAATGACAAGATATCCCTCTCTCTCGATCCCTCCTCTTATTTATGGGAAACATGCACTATTTCTTCTAACTATCTCCCTTACTAACTTGCTAAGGAGGTTACCTATTAGAAATCATCAAATTGCTTTCAAATTATTGGGCTCTCTATGTAATTGCTTCAGATACAACATACAAGGGATACTTATGTGTTGTTGAAACCGATCAAGTTCAAAGCTAGAAATAATTTGAAACATCATGCTGGTTCTAGTCCATAGAATGAAATTTTAAACTGGCCTCATGGCAACATTTATAATTACTTGTATTGTAAATATATTTCTCTGCATATGCTCTAAATTTCAAACTGACCACATTATGATCTGAATACCATATTGTGTCTTATACCAGCTTGTTGGGATCCCTTTCTCTGATATTAAAATGTCATCTTTATTTATTGTTCAATCTGAAGCGAGAGCCTTTCTATTCTTGCAGGTTAGCATGACATCAATATATCGTGATTTACAGTCCCTTTTCACGTGGAACACAAAACAGGTTCTTGACTTCAATTTGCTTTTTTCATTCTTTTTGCATTTTCCTTCTAAAAAGTATAGATACTCTTAACAGTAAGTTAAACATCAGGACTGGATGGGGAGGAATGAAAACTAATTTTGCATGGCTTGCCGCATTGTCAATTTAATATGTACTTCGGTTTCTCCCATCTTAATGTTTTGATGTTTAAGGTGCCTTACCTATTGTTATATCTTGTTTGATTTCGTTAAATATATATTTCTATTCTTGCCTTTTACATTTTTTGTTGCGTACAGCTTGTACTTCCGGTGTTGGAACTACGTAATATTACATACCCGCGGGATCCTAATTTTTAATCAATTATTCTGAACTGTATGGGAGCTAGAATTTCGGGGCTTTCCATAACTTAGTTTTGCTTCTTTTGTATGCTTGCAGGTTTTTGTATTTTTAGCTGCTGAATATGAAACACCAAAGAATTTCTTGACTCAGGTACGATGTGGTTAGTTAGTTTGCATCCTCATTTGAAATATAAACACTTAAATTGCCAACTCCTTTTTATAAAGAAAGAATAAAAGGAAGCCATGGTAAAACTGGGTCGGTGGATCTCGAACGACGGCTTCAATGTCTGTTTATTTCATGATTTCATGTCACTCAGATAAATTTGTGTCATTGCATGTTATGCTGCTTCTCTGTCATCTTCCGTATATGTTGTGTCACATATGTTGCTTAGGCTCTTGAGATGCCATTTTTGATTTTACAGATATCCCTGTGGGATGGTATCATTCCTTCTAAAGAGCATGCGAAGTTTTGGATTCACACATCAAATAAATACCGCTTCATTGATCAGGTATACAGCTCTTATGATCTCTTCCTGAACCAAACATGAATCTTTCAATTCATATGGCTCTCACACTCAATTCCTTATAGGAAACTTACCTGTCTTTATTATGGAATGAGCCTATCCTCATTACTCTATTTCTAGTTCTAAAAATCTTGAAAATGATTACCAATACAAGACCAAAATATTTGGAGGACTCTTGTGACCAAACAAATAATTGTCAGCAAAGTTGTTGTTTTTTTTTTCAAGTCCAAAGAATTCTGATTAATTTATACGTAGGTCGTCGATTCCGCATTGTATAAAAGGAGGTGTTAACCAATTTTTTATCGTAAAGAGAATTCAAGCCATTTTATCGATAAGGATATTGTGTCTAAGCTGAATTGCTTGAGATTTCTTTAGGCCTTAATTTTGCCATTTTTTGTGTGTCCAGGGAAGCAATTTGCGTGGTAAAGAATATAACTTAACTTTGCACTGGCATGTTATGCCAAAGACTGGCAAAATGTTTGCAGATAAAATAGTCATGCCAGGTTACCGATTGCCCGAGGAATACAGATGATGCCTTCTTGTCATGTAATGTTTTTCTTTGTAACTTTAGCCTTTTCTATAGCGGACATAAAACGTTCCTACAAGGAACTAGGATGAGGGAAAAGGAATTCGTGCTTTGGATAGTGGAAATGAATAGTGTTTAAATTCTCGAATATCCGAAATTTGCTTGTGGTGTGGTCTTCAATTGTCTCAAGTTTATTGTTTCTTCGATAAAAACATATCATGCCGTCGCCAATCCTTTGAGCTTTAGCTATGAAAAATTACTGGCCAGTTCACCTGGAAAAGTTTAAAATTGTGACCGAGCTTTCTGGTGATTTAAAGCGATGTCTCTCTTCACCTTGAAGAAAATAACAGCTTTATCCCCCCCTAACAACAAAATCCCACAAACTTGGCTCCTTTGGACCCGTCATGAGACTTATCTCCGAGTTGATAGTGGGACGTTTGGTTTTTTACACCCAAAATTAGACTACCTCTCAAATGGGCATTTTCATGAATCGAACCCGGGTTTTTTTTTTGTTGTTGTTGAGAAAGAGCTATGTTATCAACTCTTCCAACACCACCTTGATAAATTACTTAAAAACTTGATAAAACTATAAAGGCTTCTAACCCAAATGTTAGGTGCGAGTGGTTAACGCACTTCATCTAAATGGACGGATTCGATTGCTATCCAAGTTTAACAGGCCAGACTTTACTTATTTCTCGGCCGAATTCTGGATTACTCAGACTTTTTTCTTTCTTTTTTTTTTTTTTGGTATATAGTCAGGACCTTTTTTTCTAAACGCAATAGTGGAGTCAAAACCTCTGTAAAAGGGGGGGGAACTATAAAGGCTTCCAAAATAATTTATCTTGAATATCGTTTTATAGTTTTGGTTACTTTATAGCCTTTTGATCCCATGGACTTGGAAATGGAATAAGGAATCTAGTCAAATTAGGAGAGTGAAACTGAAAAACTAATCAAGGATTGACTTTTTTCCCTAAAACAAAACAAAATGATTATCTTCAAACTACTACAAAATTTATAATTTGTCATTTGAGATGGATAACTAATTATACTTTAATGAAAAAGGGCATGCTCATTTTTACAAGTTAAACCCAAAAAAAAAATCATGATTAATAATTGGCATGAATTCTTGGAAAATGAAATAATTACGATTAGCGATAAAGTTCAAGAACAATAAATTCTTAAAAAAAGACAAACAAAAATGCCGATGGGCCAACTGCAGAATGCAATTTGTTGAAGGTAATTGCTAAAGGCACCCAGCAAAACATTTGGGGGACTTGACTATTATACCCCTGGTAAAATTATCAAAAGTGATTTTTTTTACTTTCATTCTTTCCCTCACAATTTTTTAATTTCAGAGACTTGAAATTTTTCTCTCAGTTACTTGCAAATAGCAATCTTTCACTCGAAAATTTAGTGTTCACTCACAAATTAGGTATTTGCGATTCCCACTCGCAAATACCATATTTGCGAGTTTGTTCAAGCACTCGCAAATACCAAATACCATATTTCCTTTTCTTTTTTTAATTAACTTTGTGATTTTAAATTTTTTGTTTTGTTTCAGTTATGCCACACATGAGAGGAGCGGGCTGGGTGGCTTATAGGGAGGCTGAGATGGAGGCTACTGCTCGGGAGGTTGAGTGCGCAAGAGCGGCTGCGCGAGAGCATCGGGAGGCCATGACTGTGTCACACCATCGGAGACTTGTTGACGGTAGACAGAGTGGCCCGAGCAGAGGGGGTAGACGACGTAGACAGCAACCTCAATACGAGGAACCTCAGTACGTAGAACCTCCGCATGAGGAACCTCAGCACGAGGGATATCAGCATGAGGTTCCTCACGAGGAACCAGTTGAGATGCATATAGATGCACTGGCAGAGGAGAGACCATTTCTTGGAGGACCTTCTGATACATCGCTGCTTAGATCATTTAGGGACCACATCGCTTACCACTTGTGGAGTGGAGAAGTAATTATTGTTTACTGTCTTAAAACATTTAAGGGTTTTCTTTTTAATTGTGTAATTCATGACAAATCTTTTATTTTTATGTGTGCAGGATCGGGTGGAAGCAAAAAGTGGCAGAAGTGGTTTAGGGATCGTCAGCCACTACCACCTGCAGTACAGGAGCATGTTGATCGAGCTGGTCTTTCAACTCTGATGTATTACAGCTGCAAGATGATTCACAACTCGCTGCTAACTGCGTTTGCTGAGAGGTGGCACGCAGAAACTAGCTTGTTCCACCTTCCAGTCGGAGAGATGACCATCACGTTGGATTATGTGTCATGCATACTGGGCACACCGGTCAGAGGCACCCTGCTCATAGCCACTCATATGGACACATATATTGCTATATTTGTTTTACAGTCATTGTTAGGGGTATCACATGCGGTGGCCTCGGCGGAGGTTACGGGCCATGGGTGGGCCGCTGTCAGTTTATCTTGGCTGTAGGTCCTTTATGATAGACAGAGGGATGAGGGTCGGACAGACAAGGCAATGGTATGCGTTCAAACCGGTGCTACTCGGGATGACTATTCGACGGACAAGACTAGCACCATATTGATCATAGATATCTCGAGTGGTGCGTCACTTGGGCGAGGTTGGGCCGGTGGTCATGAGGAGCTTTAGCCCTATACAAGTTGTCACGATTATCTTGACGACGCCAATGATTCGAAAGTGCCATGGGTTAGCGGGCTACATGACACTCTTTCAGGTACCACTGTGTTATTAAATAAGAAAATTAAATTTACAATTGTTTTAACTCTAATACAATTTCGTAACTGATTCGTTATTATTATTTGTAACAGGCGTGGATCTACGAGTATTTTCCCACTACTATAGTAGATCAGAAGCTTGTTGACGGTTACACCGGTGAGCGTGTACACGCTAACTGCTGGACACCTAAGAGGGGTCAGGGGAAGATGCTTCCATACAGGCAAGCACTAGATGCGCTGACCATTGATGATGTGTGTTGGACGTCGTGGCCCCCTATAGGCAGCGCTGCCCACTCGCTGATGTGTCATTCTTTTCGGGGTACATCTGGTGTGGGAACACCATAGTGCCGTACTTGCTGTAGAGGGTACTGCGATAGTTCAGGTACAGGTAGGACATTCCTCGACAGCCACCACGACGTCCCTCGGCTGAGGATATTAGTCTTAATTGGATGTCATCTCACCTGTACTCTATTAGATACATCTTTCAGTTGAGGTAGGCCGCTCATCCAAATTGAAAAGGCCGAGAGATACATGGATTGGTACTATAGGGTCTTGCATCCACTGTTGATACCTCCATAAGCTCCACATGATCCACATGATGATGTTATGTGTCATCGAGTAAGGAATAATAAGTTCTTGAACTGTATATATTATGTCCATTCGTAACATTATCTAATTATTTGCTATAATGTATTTATGTCATTTGTAGGCGGATTGTGTTGGTGCGATACTCAGGTTGGATAGAATTGCCGCCATGCTGCATCAGGTCGTTAATTACGCATAGGAGGGAGATGAGATGTGTGACTACCTTCGGGCGGTGCTTCGGATAGCGGAGGGTCACTGCGTAGTTGCATTTTTATGTAATTTTTTTATGTGAATATTTGTTTTTGATGAATGTAATTATTATTATTATTATTATTATTATTATTATTATTATTATTATTATTAGTGAGTTTAGAAACACAAAATAATAAAAGCAAACTTAAACGTGACTATTATAAAACGCAACTACTCATTCAACAACAACAAAACAACATTACATGATCATCAAATGTAACTACAACACCCAACTACAACATTAAAAAAACCAAACCCAACTATTTATTAAACGCAACTACTCATTCAACAACACAACACAACATTACATGACATAGTCACCAGTGCTAATCCTTGGCTATGGTTGATGACATGCTGCAAGGATCTCATCAACTGTTCTTGGTGCACGATATGCTGCAATGATCTCGTCGATCGATCTTCCAAGCACAGCATACGACTCTATTGGGCCATGGCTAGAATGATCACTGAATGTTTCCCTTATACTTTGTATATCGCCGTCGTTTAGAACTGTCATATTCATATACTAAACACGCCTACTACCTAACAAAACATGGCATCGATAGTAGAGATCTGTCACTCTACGTAATCCAGCTCCGAGCTTTTGCCGAATCCTTTACTTGAGTTCTTCAATGGTGATGGATGTCTTTAGCCTAAATATTTTTGGAACGTCGCATTCAAAAACCACACCATCAGCACTTGTTGTGATTCTGCCATTGTAATAGACAATAGTAAGGCTCGAATCCATCGAGAATTGGGTTGACTGAGTGAGTGAGTGACTGAAGAGGTCGACAATTAACCCCTTCTCGACAATGGCACACTTATTGTCGAGAAGGGGCTGTCTCTTGTTGCTCTACGGTGTCGACAATCATTTTGTCCCTTCATCTTCCTCATTGTTAACGACAGAGCAAATGGATAATAAATCGATGGAAATATCTTCAAAGTTTTCTGGAAAGTGATTTGAGTTAATTCGACAGAAGATTCCACAATTGAGAAGAGCAAAGTGAAGAGGTCGACAATTAACATGATGTCGACAATGGTGGAATTGTTGGTGTCGAAATCCTGTGTCGACAATCAACTTGAGAAGTGATTTGATTTGAGTTAATTCGATAGAAGATTCCACAATTGAGAAGATCAAATTGAAGAGGTCGACAATTAACCCCATCTCGACAATGGCACGCTTATTGTCGAGAAGGGGCTGTCTCTTGTTGCTCTACGGTGTCGATAATTATTTTGTCCCTTCATCTTCCTCATTGTTAACGACAGAGCAAATGGATAATAAATCGATGGAAATATCTTCAAAGTTTTCTGGAAAGTGATTTGAGTTAATTCGACAGAAGATTCCACAATTGAGAAGATCAAAGTGAAGAGGTCGACAATTAACATGATGTCGACAATGGTGGAATTATTGGTGTCGAAATCCTGTGTCGACAATCAACTTGGAAGGGGCTGTCTCTTGTTGCTCTACGGTGTCGACAATCATTTTGTCCCTTCATCTTCCTCATTGTTAACGACAGAGCAAATGGATGATAAATCAATGGAAATATCTTCAAAGTTTTCTAGAAAGTGATTTGAGTTAATTCGACAGAAGATTCCACAATAGACTAAGGGAGCTCGGCGGATATCATGTTCTACGAGCTGTTTAAAACCTTGAAACTACCAGAAAAAGATCTCGTACCGTACCCGGGGTCCGACCTGACTGGTTTCAACGGTTCGAAAACAAAGCCGTTGGGCTATGTGGAGTTGATGGTGACTTTTGGAGAGCAACCAATCTCCAAAACTGTGAAGGTCCAATTCATCGTGTTACCATGCAAGTCTGTTTACAACTGCATCGTTGGACGCCCGACAATGGGTGAGTTAGGAGCTGTAACCTCGACAGTTCACCTGAAAATGCGTTTTCATGATGACGAAGACAAAGTCGTCACCATCGAAGCCGACCAAGAAGCTGCGAGGAGATGTTATATTTTATCTTTGAAGGCCGAAGAGCAAAAGGAAGAGAAACAACTCCCATCGACCAAGAAGCTTGATCCTGCAAAGGCTGCTGCAGACGTCAATCTCACCGATTTCGACGTCAGGATTGAGCTCGAGGATGAGATACAGGAAGACGACCTCCTGGCCCGCGAGATCCACCAAAAGATTAAAAGACCAGTACCTGATGGAGAATTCATCCGAGTTCAACTAGGAGAAGACCCAGGGAAGACAGTGAAGCTTGGTGTCGATCTCCTTGAACAGGTCAAATTGCAAATAACAGAGTGCCTGAAGTCCAATGCCGACCTCTTCGGCTGACACCGGCGACATGCCAGGTATTTCTCCCGATATTGCACGCCACCAACTCGCTCTCGATCCCAAGGCTCATTGGTAGCTCAAAGCGCCGTAAGCAAGCTCCTGAAAAAGCCGGGCCGCCAAAGGCTGTCGAAGACTTGATTAAATTTGAATTCATTAGGAGGTCAAATATACTACTTGGTGTCAAATGTTGTATTGGTTAAGAAATCTAATGGAAAGTGGCGCATGTGTGTTGATTACACCGATCTTAACAAGGCGTGCCCCAAAGACGCCTACCCTCCCTAATATCGACAAACTCGTCGACAATTCCTCTGGTTTTCAATTGTTGTCTTTCATGGACGCATACTGGGTACAACCAGATTCCGATGCATCATGTCGATCAAGAAAAACGCGTTCATGACGGATAAAGGTAATTATCGATATAACGTAATGCCTTTTGGCCTTAAGAACGCTGAGCGACATATCGGCGCATGATGAATAAAGTCTTTGCCAACCAGTTGGTAGAATCTTTGGAGGTATATATGGATGATATGATAGTAAAAACAACGAAAGAAATCGACCACGTCGTCGATCTTAGAGAAGTCTTTCACAAGTACGAAGACATAATATGAGGCTCAATCCTGAAAAGTGCACTTTCGAGTTCGAATCGAAAATTTCTAGGTTTCTACCTAACCGAGAGGAATCGAGGCCAACCCCGATAAATGTCGGGTCAGTAATAGAGATGCAAAGAACCATCGTCAAAGAAAAACATCCAGCACTCACGGGAATGCTAGCCTCCTTGACGAGGTTTATCTCAAAATCTGCAGAACATGCATTGCCTTTCTTCCGCTTGCTCAAAAAGGGAATTCGATTCGAATGGTCACCCGAAAGTGCAAGCCTTAACACAGGTAAAACGCATACTATCCCAACCGCCCGGTGTTGACGCAGGCCGTCTCGGGAGGTCCTTTATCTCTACTTGGCAAAGGTTTAACAAAGCTCAGTGCCGCCCCTCATTCGCTGGCGTATGAGGACTAGAGACCGGTCTATTTTATAAGCAAAGCACTTCAGGGCCCAGAGCTGAGATACCAGAAAATCGAGAAAGTCACGCTCACACTGATAATCGCGGCTCGACGCTTGAGACAATACTTCTTAGCACATCCCATAGTGGTCCGAACTGACCAACCAATCAAACAGATTCTACACAGGCCTGACCTGGCAGGGCGTATGATCAAGTGGTCGGTTGAGTTGTCCGAATTCGGAGTTACTTTCGAGCCGAGACAAACTATCAAAGCCCAGTGCTTGGCGGATTTCATTGCCGAGATGACTCCTGGAGCTACAGAACTGTGTTCCAAATGGACGATCCATGTCGATGGATCATCGAATTCCAAGGGCAGTGGCGCTGGTTTGTTGCTCGAGAACGACGACGGGCTAATAGTCGAGTTTTCATTGGGATTCTCCTTTCCCACCTCCAACAACCAGGCAGAGTACGAAGCGTGTTTAGCTGGCCTCACACTGGCTCGAGACTTCGGCGCTGAAGAGGTAAAGCTCAGAACTGATTCTCAGCTAGTTGTGTCCCAGATAAGTGGAGAATACCAGGCTAAAGATCCACTTCTTCAAAAATACCTCGCCCTGGTAAAGAAGAAAATGAGCGACTTCACCTCGGTGGAGATCGTACACGTTCCGAGAGAACAAAACGTCAGAGCTGACATTCTGTCCAAACTCGCCAGCACGAGAAGCTCAGGAAACAACAGATCGGTAATACAAGAAACACTGGCCAAGCCTAGCATTACTGCCGTGGTTGATACCACTTATGACGAGGTACTGAGGAAACTTCCGAAATTCTGCTTTGCAATTTCCCAGGCAAGTGTCGATGATCCGCCCGATGAGCCCGACAGTTGGATGACACCGATTCAAGAATTTATTCAATTCGGTCGGCTACCTGATGATGAGAAGGAAGCCGCAAAAATCCGAAAAAAGGCATCTTCGTACTCTATGATCGACGGTATCTTATATCGAAGAGGGTTCTCCACCCCCTGTTGAAATGCGTCGACGATACCCGAGCGCAATATGCACTTGCTGAAGTGCATGAAGGCATATGTGGGCAACACCTTGGAGGACGTTCCTTGGCAAAGAAAATCCTCCGCGCAGGGTACTACTGGCCGACCCTGAACGCGGACGCGATATCGTTCGTGAAGAAATGCGACAAATGCCAGAGACATGGCGATCTACACTTAGCTCCTCCTACAGAGTTAACATCCCTGATATCACCATGGCCCTTTGCCTGGTGGGGTATTGATATACTTGGACCTTTTCCAATGGCTCCCGGACAGGTGAAGTACCTGGTCGTTGCGGTAGATTACTTCACCAAATGGGTTAAGGCAGAGCCCCTGGCGAAGATAACTGCAAAGAACTTGATTAAGTTCTTCAAAAGATATATTCTGACAAGGTTCGGGATTCCCAGGGTGGTCGTCACCGACAACGGAACACAATTCACAGATCGCGGATTCCGAAAGACCTTGGAAGACCTCGACATCAAACAGCACTTCACCTCGGTAGAACACCCCGCATTTAACGACTGCCGAGGCCACGAACAGAGTTATCTTACGAGGTCTGAAACGAAGATTGGATGAGGCCAAGGGCAACTGGGTAGAAGAGCTTCCCCGAGTGCTCTGGGCGTATCGGACTACTCCACATTCGACGACAGGAGAATCTCCTTTTCGTCTCACATATGGGACAGAGGCCATTATTCCTGTCGAGATTGGGGAACTTAGTTGGGGGACCTCGGATCCCCAGAGTAGCGTTGACAACCGCCGAGTATACGAGAAGAACTCGACCTCCTTGGCGAATCTGAGGAGCTTGCAGCACTCAGTGAGGTCGCAGTGAAACAGAAAATCGCAGCAAGATACAACCGAAGTGTTGTACCCAGGGAATTCATGCCTGGGGACTTAGTTCTTCGACGAGCTGATGTTGGCCTGAAGAACGCCCCACAAGGGAAACTTGCACCCAATTGGGAAGGCCCGTACAAAATTGTCGCAAAGACAGGTACCGGCGCCTACACCCTCGAGACACTGCAAGGACAACAAATTCCAAGAACTTGGAACGCAGCAAAGATGAAGAAATATTATAGTTGAAATAAATGTATCCTAAACACATAAATGTGAAGCAATGAAGTATGATTGGAGAAATACGCAACCAGCATTTATTTACTATAAAAACCTTGCACCTGTGATCGACCTCGTGCCGAGACCACGTGCACGAGCTCGTGATAAAGCCTTGTGCGTTGGCACAAGCACCTGATGAAGAGATCGACCTCGTGCCGAGACCGCGGGCACGAGCTCGTGATAAAGCCTTGTGCATTGGCACAAGCACCTGTGATCGACCTCGTGCCGAGACCGCGTGCACGAGCTCGTGATAAAGCCTTGTGCGTTGGCACAAGCACCTGATGAAGAGATCGACCTCGTGCCGAGACCGCGTGCACGAGCTCATGAAAAAGCCTTGTGCGTTGGCACAAGCACCTGGTGAAGAGATCGACCTCGTGCCGAGACCGCGTGCACGAGCTCGTGATAAAGCCTTGTCGACCTCGTGCCGAGACCGCGTGCACGAGCTCGTGTCGGTCTGATAAAGCCTTGTGCGTTGGCACAAGCACCTGATGAAGAGATTGACCTCGTGCCGAGACCGCGGGCACGAGCTCGTGATAAAGCCTTGTGCGTTGGCACAAGCACCTGTGACCGACCTCGTGCCGAGACCGCGTGCACGAGCTCGTGACAAAGCCTTGTGCGTTGGCACAAGCACCTGATGAAGAGATTGACCTCGTGCCGAGACCGCGTGCACGAGCTCGTGATAAAGCCTTGTGCGTTGACACAAGAACCTAATGAAGAGATCGACCTCGTACCGAGACCGCGTGCACGAGCTCGTGATAAAGCCTTGTGCGTTGGCATAAGCACCTGTGATCGACCTCGTGCCGAGACCGCGTGCACGAGCTCGTGATAAAGCCTTGTGCGTTGGCACAAGCACCTGATGAAGAGATCGACCTCGTGCCGAGACCACGTGCACGAGCTCGTGATAAAGCCTTGTGCGTCAGCACAAGCACCTGTGATCGACCTCGTGCCGAGACCGCGTGCACGAGCTCGTGATAAAGCCTTTTGCGTTGGCACAAGCACCTGATGAAGAGATCGACCTGCGTCGAGACCGCGCACGAGCTCGTGATAAAGCCTTATCGACCTCGTCACGAGACCGCGTGCACTAACTCGTGATAAAGCCTCGTACCTTGCACAAGCACGCCAAGCCTCGTGTCGAAGCGCCTCGGCCAGAGGTGGAACACGAAGGTCCCAAACGAATCGATAAACAAAGCACGACCCGACGATGCTTGCCGTTCCTTTACGAACAAAGACGCTTGACGTCGACATCAATGAACTTCAACAACAAGTCACCACCTCGACATTCGAGCTAGCGACTTGGGGCAATCGCTGATCGGGCCGAGGCCCAATCCGAGATCCAATGCTTTCAGGCCCATTTCCGCCGCTCTCCACCTTCCTCGATGCCACGTTTCCGCCTCTCCGCTTCCTCAACGCGACCGACCCAACGGTTCCCAGCATTAAAGGAATTTACTTCCGACTTCCGGGTTTCACGGAACGGTTACTCATCGGTAACCGTCCTCAACTCATATTTAAAGAAGACCGCGTCGAACGGTCGAGGTAATGATTTTTCTACCACCTCTTCACTCACCTCGACACACACTGACTTGAGCGTCGGAGTGTTTGCAGGTACACCACCCAACACGCCGTCGTCATCCGTCGCGAGCACAACCGCACTGCTTCCCTCCGGTCATCCTCTGAAGTTCTGTTCAGAACAGTATCAAAATTCTTATATTAAAAGTAGATAGATACTATTTTTTTCTGAATAATCAAATATAAATTTTACTTATTTAAGTTTTTTAATAAAGAAGGTGCGACCCCACCGAGTACGTGTTCTGTCCAATGAGAGAGGAGGAAAGCACGAACGTTCCCTTACAATTACTACAGTGAAACCAGGTCCAGATTCGCTCAAAAATACAAATGAGCAAATCTAGTTTACCACGGCCACGCTCTTTAACCCGTCTCTCTCTCGAAGTTTCTTTTCTTTTTATCAAAACACGAGACAGAGCAATCGAAGAAGAAACCCCAAAATGCATTCATTCTATTCTGAGCCAACGCTTTGCTAACCTTTGCGATTCACGATTACGCCCTTATGTGCGCCATGGCCTCTCTCTCCGACACCCTCAGTTCCCCCTCTCCCTCTGCGCAAGTCCAGGTCTCTCCCTTTCTCTCTTCTCTTCTCTTTTTTACAGATCTGTCATTCAAGAACTCTTGCAACCGTTTTAACTGCGTGTTTACGTGTATGCGGATGTAGGTGTTGAACATCAATCGGTTTTGAAAACAGCCCAGCGCAATGACGAGGTAATTCCTTGTTATTTTCTCACTTCATTGTTAAACCTCTTTAAGATTTTTGGATCGTGTTTAGAAAAGCTCGATCAGTTCTTGATATTTTGTTGGATACAATTTATTTTTATTATATGTATGGCTTTTCGGCAATACGAAGGTTTTTTTAAGTTTCTATGACCCAATTGCAATTATAACTGTGTTAGTAGTATTTGTCCGTAAATTTTCACAATACAAAGGGTTTTGATATAATTTCAATTTAAAACCATGGTTATATGTTCCTTCTTATGGTATTAACCTGTATGATGAGCCACTACATCTCTCGCCAAAGACCTCCACAGTATTTGTGGTGTTGACCGATTACTCATGCAAAGAATGGACACTCTTTTTGGAGTTCTTTCAAATTATGATAATTTTACTTGTGAATACCTCATTCCTCACCTGTTTTTAATTTCAGAGACTTGAAATTTTTCTCTGGTTACTTGCAAATAGCAATCTTTCACTCGCAAATTTAGTGTTCACTCACAAATTAGGTATTTGCGATGCCCACTCGCAAATACCATATTTGCGAGTTTGTTCAAGCACTCGCAAATACCAAATACCATATTTCCTTTTCTTTTTTTAATTAACTTTGTGATTTTAAATTTTTTGTTTTGTTTCAGTTATGCCACACATGAGAGGAGCGGCCGGGTGGCTTATAGGAGGCCGAGATGGAGGCTACCGCTTCGGGAGGTCGAGTAAGGCAAGAGCGTCACACAGAGCATCGGGAGGCCATGACCGTGTCACACCATCTGAGACTTGTTGACTAGAGACGAGTGGCCCGGCAGAGGGGTAGACGACGAGACAAAGAACCTCAATACGAGGAACCTCAGTACGTAGAACCTCCGCATGAGGAACCTCAGCACGAGGGATATCAGCATGAGGTTCCTCACGAGGAACCAGTTGAGATGCATATAGATGCACTGGCAGAGGAGAGACCATTTCTTGGAGGACCTTCTGATACATCACTGCTTAGATCATTTAGGGACCACATCGCTTACCACTTGTGGAGTGGAGAAGTAATTATTGTTTACTGTCTTAAAACATTTAAGGGTTTTCTTTTTAATTGTGTAATTCATGACAAATCTTTTATTTTTATGTGTGCAGGATCGGGTGGAAGCAAAAAGTGGCAGAAGTGGTTTAGGGATCGTCAGCCACTACCACCTGCAGTACAGGAGCATGTTGATCGAGCTGGTCTTTCAACTCTGATGTATTACAGCTACAAGATGATTCACAACTCGCTGCTAACTGCGTTTGCTGAGAGGTGGCACGCAAAAACTAGCTTGTTCCACCTTCCAGTCGGAGAGATGACCATCACGTTGGATTATGTGTCATGCATACTGGGCACACCGGTTAGAGGCACCCTGTTCATAGCCACTCATATGGACACATATATTGCTATATTTGTTTTAGTCATTGTTAGGGGTATCACATGCGGAGGCCTCGGCGGAGGTTACGGGCCATGGGTGGGCCGCTGTCAGTTTATCTTGGCTGTAGGTCCTTTATGGAAGACAGAGGGATGAGGGTCGGACAGACAAGGCAGCGAGGGCGTTCAAACTGGTGCTACTCGGGATGACTATTATGACGGACAAGACTAGCACCTGTATTGACTGTAGATATCTCGAGCTGGTGCGTCACTTGGGCCAGGTTGGACAGTGGTCTTGAGGAGCTTTAGCCCTATACAAGTTGTACAATTATCTTGACGACGCCAGTAGATTCGAGTGCCATGGGTTAGCGGGCTACATGACACTCTTTCAGGTACCACTGTGTTATTAAATAAGAAAAGTAAATTTACAATTGTTTTAACTCTAATACAATTTCGTAACTGATTCGTTATTATTATTTGTAACAGGCGTGGATCTACGAGTATTTTCCCACTACTATAGTAGATCAGAAGCTTGTTGACGGTTACACCAGTGAGCGTGTACGCGCTAACTGCTGGACACCTAAGAGGGGTCAGGGGAAGATGCTTCCATACAGGCAAGCACTAGATGCGCTGACCACTGATGATGTGTGTTGGACATCGTGGCCCCCTATAGGCAGCGCTGCCCACTCGCTGATGTGGCATTCTTTTTCGAGTACATCCGTGTGGGAACACCATAGTGCCGTACTTGCTGTAGAGGGTACTGCGACAGTTCAGGTACAGGTAGGACATTCCTCAACAGCCACCACGACGTCCCTCGGCTGAGGATATTAGTCTTAATTGGATGTCATCTCACCTGTACTCTATTAGATACATCTTTCAGTTGAGGTAGGCCGCTCATCCGGTGAAAAGGCCGAGAGATACATGGATTGGTACTATAGGGTCTCGCATCCACTGTTGATACCTCCATAAGCTCCACATGATCCACATGATGATGTTATGTGTCATCGAGTAAGGAATAATAAGTTCTTGAACTGTATATATTATGTCCATTCGTAACATTATCTAATTATTTGCTATAATGTATTTATGTCATTTGTAGGCGGATTGTGTTGGTGCGATACTCAGGTTGGATAGAATTGCCGCCATGCTGCATCAGGTCGTTAATTACGCATAGGAGGGAGATGAGATGTGTGACTACCTTCGGGCGGTGCTTCGGATAGCGGAGGGTCACTGCGTAGTTGCATTTTTATGTAATTTTTTTATGTGAATATTTGTTTTTGATGAATGTAATTATTATTATTATTATTATTATTATTATTATTATTATTATTATTATTATTATTATTATTAGTGAGTTTAGAAATACAAAATAATAAAAACAAACTTAAACGTGACTATTTATAAAACGCAACTACTCATTCAACAACAACAAAACAACATTACATGATCATCAAATGTAACTACAACACCCAACTACAACATTAAAAAAACCAAACCCAACTATTTATTAAACGCAACTACTCATTCAACAACACAACACAACATTACATGACATAGTCACGGTGCTAATCCTTGGCTATGGTTGATGACATCTTTGCAAGGATCTCATCAATCGTTCTTGGTGCACGATATCTTTGCAATGATCTCGTCGATCGATCTTCCAAGCACAAAGATACGACTCTATTGGGCCATGGCTAGAATGATCACTGAATGTTTCCCTTATACTTTGTATATCGCCGTCGTTTAGAACTGTCATATTCATATACTAAACACGCCTACTACCTAACAAAACATGGCATCGATAGTAGAGATCTGTCACTCTACGTAATCCAGCTCTGAGCTTTTGCCGAATCCTTTACTTGAGTTCTTCAATGGTGATGGATGTCTTTAGCCTAAATATTTTTGGAACGTCGCATTCAAAAACCACACCATCAGCACTTGTTGTGATTCTGCCATTGTAATAGACAATAGTAAGGCTCGAATCCATCGAGAATTGGGTTGACTGAGTGAGTGAGTGACTGAAGAGGTCGACAATTAACCCCTTCTCGACAATGGCATGCTTATTGTCAAGAAGATCAAAGTGAAGAGGTCGACAATTAAAATGATGTCGACAATGGTGGAATTGTTGGTGTCGAAATCCTGTGTCGACAATCAACTTGAGAAGTGATTTGAGTTAATTCGATAGAAGATTCCACAATTGAGGATCAAATTGAAGAGGTCGACAATTAACCCCTTCTCGACAATGGCACGCTTGTTGTCGAGAAGGGATGTCTCTTGTTGCTCTACGGTGTCGATAATCATTTTGTCCCTTCATCTTCCTCATTGTTAACGGCAGAGCAAATGGATAATAAATCGGTGGAAATATCTTCAAAGTTTTCTAGAAAGTGATTTGAGTTAATTCGACAGAAGATTCCACAATTGAGAAGATCAAATTGAAGAGGTCGACAATTAACATGATATCGACAATGGTGGAATTGTTGGTGTCGAAATCCTGTGTCGACAATCAACTTGGAAGAGAGGTCTCTTGTTGCTCTACTGTCGACAATCATTTTGTCCCTTCATCTTCCTCATTGTTAACGACAGATCAAATGGATAATAAATCGATGGAAATATCTTCAAAGTTTTCTGGAAAGTGATTTGAGTTAATTCGACAGAAGATTCCACAATTGAGAAGATCAAAGTGAATAGGTCGACAATTAACATGATGTCGACAATGGTGGAATTGTTGGTGTCGAAATCCTGTGTCGACAATCAACTTGAGAAGTGATTTGATTTGAGTTAATTCGATAGAAGATTCCACAATTGAGAAGATCAAATTGAAGAGGTCGACAATTAACCCCTTCTCGACAATGGCACGCTTATTGTCGAGAAGGGGCTGTCTCTTGTTGCTCTACGGTGTCGACAATCATTTTGTCCCTTCATCTTCCTCATTGTTAACGACAGAGCAAATGGATAATAAATCGATGGAAATATCTTCAAAGTTTTCTGGAAAGTGATTTGCAGCAAACCGTGCCCTAAAAAGAAGAAACAGAGCAGATTCAAATAGGGAGAAAAAAAAGGAACAATAAACTATGCTTCTTCATGTTCGCCATTGTTAACGACAGAGCAAATGGAAACTAACTCCATGGAAATACCTTCAAAGCTGGCTGGTTCATGATTCGCAGGAGCAGAAGAAGCGTGTAGAAATGGAGAAGAAGAGCTCTGTATTCTTTTGTTGCTTCTGAGCGAGCTTTGTTTTCTCGTGTTCTTCTATTGCTTTTGAGCCAGCTTTTGCTCTGTGATGTCTTCTTTTAGTCCTCTCTTCATCCGAGTAGACAGATTTTTTAGATTAAAGGAAGAAAAGGAAAGATTTGATTGAATTGGGTAGGAAATCCCCAAGATCCGTTTTCTGAAAGAGGAAGGGGATGGAGGAAAAAAAGGAAAGAAAGGGAGAGGGTTGTTGTTGATCCCTCTTTTTTAGGTTTAGGGTTGGTTTTTTGGAGAAAGGGATTAGAGGGAGAGAAGGTGACAAAGCAAGAAAGGAGAGAGAGAGATTCAAATTTATTGAATCTGGCAGTGAAAGATGAAAGAAGGAGAAGATGATGATGGAAATCTACTTTTAATATAAGAAATTTGATACCATTGGAAAAATCAAAACTACCCATTCCTAATAATTTGACACATGTCCAAAAATAAGGGCAATTTTGTATCTTTCATTTTTTATTTCTTCTTCAAATTTGTTGTTCCCGACAGTGAAAGATGGTATCAAAATTCTTATATTAAAAGTAGATAGATACTATTTTTTTCTGAATAATCAAATATAAATTTTACTTATTTAAGTTTTTTAATAAAGAAGGTGCGACCCCACCGAGTACGTGTTCTGTCCAATGAGAGAGGAGGAAAGCACGAACGTTCCCTTACAATTACTACAGTGAAAGCAAGGTCCAGTATCTGCTCAAAAATACGGTGAGCAAATCTAGTTTACCACACCGCCGCTCTTTAACCCGTCTCTCTCTCGAAGTTTCTTTTCTTTTTATCAAAACACGAGAGTGAGCAATTGAAGAAGAAACCCCAAAATGCATTCATTCGGTTCTGAGCCAACGCTTTGCTAACCTTTCTTGATTCTGATTCGCCCTTATGTGCGCCATGGCCTCTCTCTCCGACACCCTCGGTTCCCCCTCTCCCTGCGCAAGTCCAGTCTCTCCCTTTCTCTCTTCTCTTCTCTTTTTCTGAGATCTGTCATTCAAGAACTCTTGCAACCGTTTTAACTGCGTGTTTACGTGTATGCGGATGTAGGTGTTGAACATCAACTGGTTTGAAACAAGCCCAGCGGCAATGACGAGGTAATTCCTCGTTATTTTTCACTTCATTGTTAAACCTCTTTAAGATTTTGGATCGTGTTTAGAAAAGCTCGATCAGTTCTTGATATTTTGTTGGATACAATTTATTTTTATTATATGTATGGCTTTTACGGCAATCTGAAGGTTTTTAAGTTTCTATGACCCAATTGCAATTATAAGCTGTGTTAGTAGTATTTGTCAGTAAATTTTCACAATACAAAGGGTTTTGATATAATTTCAATTTAAAACCATGGTTATATGTTCCTTCTTATGGTATTAACCTTTGTATGATGAGCCACTAGTCTCTGCCAAAGACCTCCACAGTATTTGTGGTGTTGACCACTGTTACTCTGTGCGTGATGGATACTCTTTTTGGAGTTCTTTCAAATTATGATAATTTTACTTGTGAATACCTCATTCCTCACCTGTTCTTAACTCACTCCTAAGTGGTACCCTCGTACAAAAGACAAGTATCGCATCCTCTTATAACGGAAATAAAATGTTTTCTTTCCCATTAAAGTCATGTTGCCCAAGATAGGCCTTTCTTTCTAATAATAACCGCCTCATTTTCATTCTGATCAAATTTTCTCGGGGATAGTCTAAGTGAGAAACAGAAGTTAGTGGACTATGAAAAATTGAAAATGATATAGGTAGCATTTCATTTGTTAATATTAGGACAGATATGGAAGCATCATATTTAGGTAGTAGGTACTTAAATATGATAAAACACATAGAGTGTTAATAGATATCATTTACGAACTCATACTGACTCAATAGTAACACAGTAGGTCTTTAATTATTATGTTAAATAGCCTCATATTATAATAGCATCCAGAGAAGTGAGTGATTCTTTGGTTTGAGGACTCGGCTCGAGTTGTGATGTGTTGCATGGATCCTCATCAAAATCTATCATGGTGCTAGTAAAAGAAGTGCCAGTCGAGGTCTTGGCGGTGGGACGAAGATCAAAAGCTTCTTCCTTAAGGCAAGCATTCTCTTGAAGAAACCCGTCATGGGACTCGACACATGGTTCGGTTGTCAATAAGGTTGTGGTTCTCAGTCCCGAGTCTAAGAACCTGTGACAATAGTTCATCTATTCCTCATCCTTGATCTCTGTTAGATATCATTTTGCATTGTTTCCTTTCATCGATTACATTGAGTTGGTATATCAAAATTTTTATCAGTTTTGTTTATACCGGTCACTTAATCAATGTTACAGAATCATATTTAGTTGTGTTTCAGTATTTGAGTGGTTACAAGCTCGGCACAAATGTTCTTTGCTTAGGCGACTTATTACGCATTTAGGTTTATGGTAATTGTCTCATGTGTCAAGCAACTTAAATTGTTCTTTGACTTGCTATTAGTCCAGGCCTTTGATGTAGGAAAGATCCGATTGATCCAACTTCCAACCTAGCCCTCAATACTTAAATATGGGTTAGTTATTATCCTTTGGAAAATCTTTGGTTTCAAACTTGCAAGGATTTGTAGTTAAAACATGGCATGCTATGGTTACTTTTCTTTGTATATTCTTATGTCACGTAGGAAAGACCTGCATAAGTGAACTGTAACACCCCAAATTTCCTTAAGCTTGGTTTGTTGTGTGTGCACAAGCTTAGTATGGCTTAAAGATGAACTCTAAGTGATATTTTCATTGATTGTCATAGTTGAATATGTGAAAAAAATTGTGTTTGGTGAAATTTTGCCCAGTGTGAATCGATTCCCAGGCCCCTGTGAATCGATTCAGGGATATGAGCTTGCTGGGACTCGATTAGGTTTGCAGTGAATCGCAGAGTGAATCGATTCACAAATGTTGGTCCTCTATGAATCGCAGCGTGAATCGATTCACAAAAGACAGTTCTCTGTGAATCGAATCTGGGAACTGCAGGAATCGATTCCTGCACTTAAAACTGCGATTCCTGCCATTTTTACACTGAGTGAATCGATTCACCTATGCTGTGAATCGATTCACAACTGTAGTATATCAGAAAAACTCAGCAGAAAAAGGACAGAACGCGATTGTTAGAGAGAGGGTTAGAGAGAGAGAGTGCGACAGAGAGAAGAAGGAGAAGGGGTGAAAACACTTAGGGTTCACAAATTAGAGGGGAAAAACAAGGATTCATGCTAGATTCATCCTCAATCTTAGCTTGAATCCAAGTTGGGGAGTGTTTATGCTTGGATTGGAAGGTTGGAGACAATCCCTAGAAGGCCAGCTTGAAGGAGAAGGGGAAGAACGTGAAGAAGGAGCTGAGCATCAGCTTTTGAACTTGAACCTTGGGAGTTTTGGTGAGTTCTTCCTTCTCTTAGGTGTTGGGCACCCATAAGTCCCACATTAGGGTCCCCTTTGAAGAAAACCCATGAACCCTAAGCTAGGAAGTTCCCTAAATCCCTATTTGATGTATAGTTTTTAGTATTAATTGCTATGCATGTATTATTGGGACAGTTTATAGGGGTTAATGTTGTACCCAAAACCCCCATAAACTGTGAGATGGATGTTTGACCATTGGGAGCTCCATGGAGCCCTAATGGAAATGTGTTTTGTCTTGAAGTATTTTTCCTTGACTGAGCATGTTACATGTTTTCATTTGAAAGTGAAATGTATCTTTTTACATGAATATGTTTAGTTCTATATGAAGCTAGAGTAGCACCTAATTGTATTCTTAATCTTGATTAAAGCATGCATTTAAGGATATAGTGGTGAATTAAATTCCCTAAAAGACACTAAGATACCTCTAAAGGGGGTGATCGATATGGTTAGCCGTGTGGGATGCCCTCGGACGGTTAAGACGTCTAACCACCATATCGAAAGTGTGTTTATGGGGTTGTATGGACGTAAGCATACAACACTACCCATGAACACGAGCCAAAGATGAATTAGAAATTCATAGTAAGGATATGCATTGCATTGCATAAATGTGTCATATAAATTCTTGACTGATGATAAATTGCATGAGTTGATGGTGAGGAGTCGGAGGGAGGATTCACTGAGATTATTATCTCACCCCACTGCTTGTTTAATTATTTTACAGATGTACAGGTACCAAAAGGTGATTGACAGTTGCGTGCTCTCGGCATTTTGTTCACTGTATTAGTTGTAGTAGCACCTTGGAGTTGTAATTCTTAGAATTTATGTATTGGTGTTGTAACGTCCCAAACGTATGAACTTGGGTTTTTAGTTTTATGACATTTGAACTTAATGTTGGATTTTAAGTTTAAATTTTATATTCGGGATTACTGTACCTAATGTTAATTATCCTATTTTCAAGCTAATGAAAGTAAGTTGTTACATTATGGTATCAGAGCAGTTCGATTCTAATCGGACTGTAGGGATTGCTAGAAATAGTTTCGTGAATTTCTTGAGTCTGTTGTTGTCTTTATACTTATTATGCTAAGAGATATTGAGCCTGATCAACTCAATGCTTGGTGCATTCTATGCAGAATTATGGCTTCAGGTTCTGGAAGGTGCGGGAGACCCAGGAGGAACGCTGAAATACCTCCGGATCCGCCAGGACAAGATAATGCTTGGCTGCAAGGGATATTGCAGGCTATCCAGAATCAGAGTATTGCAACCAACAATCTTGCAGCTCAGTTAGCCCAACAACAGCAGTACCAAGCCCAACCTCCCCCGCAAGAGGAGGAATTGGACCGGAAATTTCTCAAATTCCTCAAGACGAAGCCACCAACCTTCAATGGAAAGGTAGAAGCCATGGCATCCCAACATTGGCTAGAGGCCGTGGAGAAGAGTTTTAGGGTGGTTCATTGTACCGAGGAGCAAAAGGTCGAGCTAGCTACTCATGTGCTCATAGAGGATGCTGAAAACTGGTGGAAAGGGGCCCGAGCTTACATGGTGGCTCAAGGGACACCACTAACTTGGGTGAACTTTCAGAGGATCTTCTTGGAGAAGTACTTTCCACAGACCGTGAAGGATATGATGGATAGAGAATTAGTCCAGCTTCAGCAAGGGAAATCTACGGTTTCAGAATATGTGAACAAGTTTGAGGAGTTAGTAAGGTACTCATCATTTGCTCAATTTGCTCGGATGATAATCGGAAAATCAAGCGATTCAAGTGGGGTGAGGCGGACATCCGTAACAAGATTTCACGCATCAATTTGTAACACCTGAGGGCGAGATCGACATCGTATTAGGATGACGTATCGAGACCTCGACCAAGACCTCGTGTCGAGATCCCGTGACTAGATCGTTTGCCGAGATCATTTGTCGGCGAGATGAGACCACGTGCACTAGGCCTTGGTGAGGAGGTCGCGTGTCGGTGAGGCGACCGCGTTCACGAGCTCGTGTTAGAACCTTGTACGCTTGCCCGAGCACCCTTGTCGACATCGTGTCGAGATGATACCTCGTATTATTTGAGCGTTACTCAGCGTTATTATTATATTGTTTGTAATTATTACATTGTCGGCTTGCCGCTGACCGGCAGTAGAGGGTAATTATGAGAGGAACGAGTTAACGGGTAGATGATTGATGGGATTGGCATCTTATAGCTGGAGTTACGTTTATACCCCTTTCGCCCATTTGTATACCACGGCCGTTTCCCTACACTCATTTCTCTTTTCTTCTTTCTTCTTCCTTCCTTACGCTCTGTGTTTCGTTGTTTTCTTCAAAAATCTCCATCGATTTAAACCGTGAGTTCCATCGAGATTCTGCACAAGCTTTCTTCATCAATTTTGTTCATCATCAACTTCTCGACCCATATCTCGTCGATCGACCATCACCATTGAGGTATGAAGAAACAGATTTTTATCTTCTTCGTACTCTTGTTTAGCGCTAATTCTTCTTCCATTTTTAACCGCTTTATGCTTCCAAATCATGTCAAATTGATGGGTTTTCTTCTTCACAATATTACCTATCTTTTTAACCGATTAATTGGGCTTGTAAAACAAATTTCTTCCTCTGTTTTTACTTGATCGGCGGTGCCCGAAACCTCCATTTTTGGTTCGTTTGATTTCTTGCTTTTCATTCGTTGTTCTCGTTATTGTTGTTGTCGATCTATCTGCTGAAACATCGGATAACTTTTTCATGAAATTTTGATCGAAATCCACAACTTTGTGTTAGAGGAAAAATATATTTCAGTTCTTGAGTTTTATATTTTACGGGTTGTGGTTGAGTTTGGGGAAGAGAGCTAGATGTATTAGAACCCATGGATCGATCTAAGTTGTGTTTGTTTTAGGAAGTCGATTCTGAGATCGAGTGAATTCAGAATCGAGGTGTACGGAAAGCGAATCTAAGGACGCTGAAGCAGAATCCGGATCGAGGATCAGTCGTGTCAAGGTCGACCGAGAAGCGTGCGTGTCGAAGTCGTTGTCGAAGTTCGTTGAAGGCAGCCGTGTCGAGATCGAGTAAGAGAAGTCGTTGTCGAGCTCTTTGAAGATAGGCGTGTCGAGGTCGTTGTCGGCGGATTAACTGGAGTTCGGTAGGCGCTTCACATTAATATTTTCGTAGTATGCTAGCGTAAGGGCATTTTATATTCTACGTGGTTATGTTATTGTGTATGGATTTTTCTGATTTGTGTCGAATGAAATGTTGTGATATGATTGAGTTTTTGCATGTATTTAATATGTGATTGAATATATGTCGTGAATTGTGCTTTGCATGTTGAATTGGGTTTCTTCATGTCGAGCTTGCTCTTTTATTTGACATGCGGTGGAATATCTTCTGTTTAACTCTTTGAATATCGTGATGCTAATTGTTCATCGAGTGAAGCGAGCTAGGTGAGTCGTATGACGTTTTGAGCCGTGACCGGATAATCGAGGTGCTAGGTCCCTTTTTGTTTACGGAGATTGACTAGACGCCGCCACGCCACGGACCTGAGTTGACCGCCCTAGGGAGAGCGAGGATCCCAAGGCTTCGGCTGGACTTTCCGACATACGGATGCAGCGTGTGCATTCCGGAAAATTGTCGAGTCGAGAGAAAATGGATTTGCGAAGTTGTGTCGAGTTTAGAGTGAGATGGTCGAGTCACGTCGGTGAATGTTATACTTTCTTTGTTTGCTTATATTTTTATGTCGAGCTTATCTTGAATTGTTGAGAAGTTGACCGCTTTCCGTGGTGCCATCAATCCATGACGGTTACCCAGGCGATGTCGAAGCGCGAGGAACTCGGCGATAGATGATGCCGAGGAGGATCTCGACGAGGACCGAGTGACGACCTCTATCTGTCGTGATTGTTGATTTGTTGGATGTTTGTTTTTAAAGGGTGTACTTGTTTCTCTTTTGTGTTCGAGGTCGTGACCAGTTTAGGCGATGTTGTTTTGTTGCTACTGAGGTAGACTGGTGGTCTTACTTTTGGAGCAACCCTGCGTGGGAGTCTGTAAGTACCCCCAGGGTATGATTACTCTTTTGAAGTCGTCGTACCTTAGGTGTATTTTCTTTGCATATTTGCTACTCTGTATTTTGTATACATTATTATTTCGAGTGATATATATATATATGTGTATGTTATGCATGTATGTTTTATTAGAATTTAAGTCTTGTGTCTTAGTTGCACCATGTTTCGAAAAGCTGTAATTACTCTGATGTGCACGAGTTGGTTTTATCAAAAAAAAAAAAATATATCGTATTTTTAAAAGGCACAAGAGTTTTGTTTTTAAAACACATCTCATATAGGTTTATGTTGAGCTTGGTGTGTTGAGCTCGGTAACTCGAGCTCGGTATATTGAGCTCGGTAGCGGTCCGGAAGCGGGGCGTTCTGACTTTGGTATCGAGCTTGATTCGGTTCACCAGAAATTTGTGCATAAAATTTGATGGTCACTATGTCGGGTTATGTGTGTTGGGTACCTAGTTGTATTGTGTTGATTCTTTGTTTGATTAAGTGAAGCACTTATTGCTTGAGAAATTGTTTGAACTGTTTCTTGATTGAAGCGGTGTGTTTTAACACATCCTTGTTGTGAGATTCGACAGGTTTTGAACTTTGTGGAATCTAATGCCACCTCGTAGGAATACGACATCTGCAACCGAGAACGTCGACATGGAGCAGGCTATTCAAGCTATGGCCGAGATGGCGGCAGCCATGGCTCAACAATCACCGCCTGCAACTCAACAGTTAACGCGATGGCTCAACAGACGGCAGCGTTAACTCACAGAACTTGCGAATAAAGAACGAGCGTAACGAAATGTCAAGCGAGAGGATCGCGGCATTTCAGGAAGCATGATCCACCAAGTTCTACGGTGAGCCAAATCCGGATAAAGCTGATCTTTGGATGCAAGAGATCGAGAAGATCTTTGAGGCACTTCATTGCCGGACAACGTGAAGGTCGACTATGCCACCTACTTATCGCTAGAGACGCAGAGTATTGGTGGAGAGGAGTGAAGCAACGTTTATAGCGTAACATCGCGAGATGACACGGGAGCTTTTTCGTGAAAGGTTTTTGGACAAATACTTCCGGATCTTGCAGCCGAGAAGGAGCGGGAATTTCTTCAATCTGCGGCAAAGGCAACTCGGCGGTGTCCGAGTATGCGCCAAGTTCGAAGTCGTTGGCGAGGTATTTCATCCATTCCGTGATCGAGTTGACCAGAGATGGTTGAGTGAGAGATTCCAACGGGATTGAGATTCGACATTCGTAAGTCGATGAGTGTCGTTGAGGATTAGAAATCTCCAAGAGTGATTGATCGATGTGTCGAGGTAGAAGGAGTGAGGAGCCACAAGAAGAAGACTGCTGTGGGCGACCGGTGAGACCCCGAGTGCGGGCGTAGATTTGCAGAAGGAAACCACCGCAGAAGAGGCCTTACGACCGACCTCGGGAACAACAACAGGGGCGATGTCGTCAGATGACCCAAGTACCGAGGAGTGGAGGTCGGACCGGTGTCGAGGTGATTTGCTACCGATGTGGAAAGCGGGACATTACGCGATAATCGTACTCGTAAGGAGGAGGTGTGTTTCAACCGCAAGAAGCCAGGGCATTTTGCTAAGGATTGTCCTACACCTAAAGTGAACCGACGATGCTTGCGGCAAAGGCCAAAGGAAAGCGTCAAGTGGCTAAAGGCGAGTTTTACGCATGAGTGGCGAGGAAGCTGAGCAGTGATGATCTTATCCAAGGTGAATGTGAGATCGAGGGTAAATCCTTATCCGTTCTTTTTGATTGGTGCAACCCATTCCTTTATTTCTTCCGATTGTGTGAACCATTTGAACTTATTTGTGGCTTTACCGCTTAAATTAGTAGTTACAACCCGGTGCTAAAACCTTAGTCACAAACAGCATGTCTTAATTGTGTAGTGATTATTGAGTAGAAAGTTTGTGGTCAATTTGGTTTGTTTGCCTCTTAAGGGCTTAGATGTCATCCTCGGGATGGATTGGTTGTCAAACCACCATGTCCTTTGGTGTGCCGTAAAGCGTAATTTTCGGACCTTGGAGTCTCAATTATCTTTCTTCGAGCGTATTGGAGTTTCTTTGAAAGAAGGAACTAGGGAATACATGTATCGGCTAGTTCGGAAGTTTTCCAATGGTCGGCGTGAAGAATGTACGGTGGTGTGTGACTTTGAGGGCGTTTTCAAGACGTGCGGGATTACCACCCGATCGAGAGGTCGAGTTCTCCATCGACTGATTCGAGGAGCAGGCCGATTTCCAAAGCGCCTTACGGGATGTCTCTGCCGAGATGAAAGAGTGAAGTCCCGGATCGAACACTTGGAGTCGAAGCAATTCATACGACCGAGCCGTGTCACCGTGGGGAGCTCCGGTGTTGTTGGTTAAGAAGAAGGATGGACGATCAAGGCCGTGCGTGGACTATCGCGAGCTCAACAAGGTTACCGTGAAGAACCGCTATCCGTTGCCACGTATTGGCGACTTGATGGACCAACTTCGTGGAGCGGCGATCTTTCCAAGATAGACTTGAAGTCGGGCTACCATCGATTCGGCGTGAAGGAGGAAGATGTCGCCAAAACAGCTTTCAGACTAGATACGGTCACTACGAGTACTTGGTGATGCCGTTTGGGTAGCGAATCGCCACGGTGTGTTTATGGACTACATGAGCAGGATTTTCCATTCGCTTTTGGATCGATTCGTTGTAGTGTTCATCGACGACATATTGATTTACTCGAGGAACCGAGAAGAGCACGCAGAACACCTATGTCGAGTACTACAGATATTACGAGATAAGCAACTCTATGCCAATCTGTCGAAGTGTGAATTTTGGCTTGAAGAGGTGAATTTTCTTGGTCACGTGATTTCCAGAGAAGGGATAGCTGTGGATCCAACTAAGATTGAAGCTGTGCTAGCGTGGGAACAGCCTAAGACGGTTACCGAGATCAGGAGTTTTGTCGGCTTAGCAGGCTATTACCGAAGATTCATTGAAGGTTTCTCGAAGATTGTCGCGCCTCTTTACGATCGACGAGGAAGGATCAACCTTTTGCTTGGGCCGAGGAGTGTGAAGCCGATTTTCAACGGCGAAGGAGCTTTTGGCGGCGGCGCTGTCTTGATTTTGCCTCAACCGTAAGAGCCTTTCGAGGTGTATTGTGATGCGTCACACCAGGGATTGGGATGCGTCGATGCAACATCGGAAGGTGGTCGCATATGCTTCAAGACGACTTAAGATTCACGAGAGGAACTACCCTACTCACGACTTGGAGCTAGCGGCAGATGGTTTTTCGTTGAAGATATGGAGGCACTACCTTTACGGAGCACTCTTCTTTGTTTTCAGCGATCACAAGAGCTTGAAGTACCTGTTCGACCAGAAGGAACTCAACATGCGTCAACGTAGATGGACAGAATTTCTCAAGGACTACGACTTTACGTTGGAATACCATCCCGGTAAGGCTAACATAGTAGTAGATGCGTTGAGCAGGAAGAGCGTTTTAACCTCGGTAATGATGATCAAGGAGTTGGAGATGCTCGAGAAGTTCCGAGATTTGAAGTTGAGTGTCGAAGTTTCACCGGGGAAGCTGAGATTTGGTATGCTTACTATCTCTAACAGATTGTTGGACGAGATCCGAGACCAGCAAGTTCATGACGAGCTTCTGCAAGAGAAGATTCGATTGATAAGCGCAAGGGAAGGCGGCGAATTTCAGGTCGGGCGGACGACATCTTGAGGTGCAATGGCCGAGTGTGCGTGCCTAACGATCCGAGCCGAGGAAGTTGATTCTCGTGAAGCGCATAAGAGCAACTTTAGTATTCATCCCGAGTTACGAAGATGTATCAAGACTTGAAGAAGCATTTTTGGTGGTCCTAATGAAGAGGCAAGTGGCGAGCACGTAGCTTCATGTTTAACGTGTCGAAGCGAAGGTGGAGCACCAACGACTGCGAGAATGCTACAATCGCTGAGCGTGCCGATTATGGAAATGGGGACGATATTTCCATGGATTTCGTTGTAGGTTTGCCAAGACGCAGAAGAAGAATGATTCGATTTGGGTGATCGTCGACCGATTGACCAAATCTGCTCATTCTTGCCGGTGAGGTCGACATACAACGTGGAAAAGTCGGCGAGATCTACATCGCGGAGATAGTACGACTTCATGGAATACCCTCTTCGATCGTGTCGGACCGAGATCCGGTTCACGTCTCATTTTGGAGGGAATTGCGAGGCGATGGGAACCGAAGCTCGAGCTTAGCTCGGCATATCATCCACGCATCGACGGTCGACCGAGAGAACGATCCAATCGCTTGAAGATTTGTTACGAGCTTGTGCGTTAGATCACCGAGGAAGTTGGGACGACGTCTTACCATTGGTGGAGTTCACATACAACAACGACTTCCATGCGAGTATTGGGATGGCACCTTTGAAGCGCCTATGGACGGAAATGTCGACGCCTCTTTGTTGGTACCAGGGCGGCGGCGAGCTGAATCGTAGGACCAGATATGATCCAATAGACTACGAAGATCCGTTTGATCGTAGATCGGATGCGAACATCTCAAAGTCGGCGTAAGAGTTATGCGGACCAACGGCGTCGACCATTCGAGTTCGAGGAAGGAGAACATGTATTTCTTAGAGTCACCCCACTACTGAGTTGGTCGGCGATCAAATCCAAGAAACTTACCCTAAATTCATTGGACCATACCAGATTCTTCGTCGTATTGGTCCAAAGGGCATATCGGTGCATTGCCACCATTCTTGTCGAACATCCACGACGTCTTCCACGTCTCACAATTGCGGAAGTATGTTTTGACCCTTCTCATGTCATCGAACCGGATGTGATTCAACCGAAGGGCGACCTATCTTTTGAAGCGTCACCGGCAAGGATCGTTGATCGGAAAGCCAAACAATTCGCGGAACAAAGAGATTCAACTTGTCAAGGTTGTGTGGGATCGTAAGGCGGGAGTGCGACTTGGGAGGCTGGAGGAGAAGATGAAGACTCGGTACCCTGAACTTTTACGAGGTAAGAATCTTATTTGCAATTTCGAGGACGAAATTTTTTAGAGGAGAGATTGTAACACCTGAGGGCGAGATCCACATCGTATTAGGACGACGTATCGAGACCTCGACCAAGACCTTGTGTCGAGATCCCGTGACTAGATCGTGTGGCGAGATCATTTGTCGAGCGGATGAGACCACCTGCACTAGGCTTTGGTGAGGAGGTCGCGTGTCGAGTTGATGAAGTCGCGTCGAGAGCCGATGAGGACGCAAGTCGGTGAGAGACCGCGTTCACGAACTCGTGTTAGAACCTTGTACGCTTGCACGAACACTCTTGTCGACATCGTGTCGAGATGATACCTCGTATTATTTCGAACGTTACTCAGCGTTATTATTATATTGTTTGTAATTATTATATTGTCGACTGCCGCTGGCCAAGCAGTAGAGGGTAATTATGAGAGGAACGAGTTAACGGGTAGATGATTGATGGGATTGGCATCTTATAGCTGGAGTTACGTTTATACCCCTTTCTCGCCAGCTGTATACCACGACCGTTTCCCTCACACTCATTTCTCTTTTCTTCTTTCTTCTTCCTTCCTTCTGCTCTGTGTTTCGTTGTTTTCTTCAAAAATCTCCATCGACGAAACCGTGAGTTCCATCGAGATTCTGCCTGCTTTCTTCATCAATTTTGTTCATCATCAACTTCTCGACCCATATCTCGTCTGATCGACCATCACCATTGAGGTATGAAGAACAGATTTTTATCTTCTTCGTGCTACTGTTTAGCGCTAATTCTTCTTCCATTTTTAACCAGTTTTATGCTTCCAAATCATGTCAAATTGATGGGTTTTCTTCTTCACAATATTACCTATCTTTTTAACCGATTAATTGGGCTTGTAAAACAAATTTCTTCCTCTCGTTTTTCTGCAATCGGCGGTGCCGTAAACCTCCATTTTTGGTTCGTTTGATTTCTTGCTTTTCATTCGTTGTTACGGTTATTGTTGTTGTCGATCTATCTCTGAAGCATCGGATAACTTTTTCATGAAATTTTGATCGAAATCCCTAACTTTGTGTTAGAGGAAAAATATATTTCAGTTCTTGAGTTTTATATTTTTACGGGTTGTGGTTGAGTTTGGGGAAGAGAGCTAGATGTATTAGAACCCATGGATCGATCTAAGTTGTGTTTGTTTTAGGAAGTCCGATTCAGAGATCGAGTGAATTCCGAATCGAGGTGTACGGGAAAGCGAATCTAAGGACGCGGAAGCAGCAGAATCCAGATCGAGGATTGTACGTGTCAAGGTCGACTGAGAAGCGTACGTGTCGAAGTCGTTGTCGAGGTCGTTGAAGACAGCCGTGTCGAGATCGAGTAAGAGAAGTCGTTGTCGAGCTCTTTGAAGACAGCTGTGTCGAGGTCGTTGTCGAGCAGCATTAACTTGGAGTTCGGTAAGGGCGCTTCACATTAATATTTTCGTAGTATGCTAGCGTAAGGGCATTTTATATTCTACGTGGTTATGTTATTGTGTATGGATTTTTCCTGATTTGTGTCGAGCTGAAATGTTGTGATATGATTGAGTTTTTGCATGTATTTAATATGTGATTGAATATATGTCGTGAATTGTGCTTTGCATGTTGAATTGCGTTTCTTCATGTCGAGCTTGCTCTTTTATTTGACATGCGGTTGAATATCTTGTGTTTAACTCTTTGAATATCGTATGCGGCGAATTGTTCATCGAGTGAGCGAGCTAGGTGAGTCGTATGACGTTTTGAGCCGTGACCGGATAATCGAGGTGCTAGGTCCCCTTTGTTTACGGAGATTGACTAGACGCCGCCACGCTTACGGGACCTGAGTTGACCGCCCTAGGGAGAGCGAGATCCCAAGGCTTCGGCTGGACTTTCCGACATACGATGCGCGTGTGCATTCCGGAAAATTGTCGAGTCGAGAGAAAATGGATTTGCGAGTTGTGTCGAGTTTAGAGTGAGATGGTCGAGTCACGTCGGTGAATGTTATACTTTCTTTGTTTGCTTATATTTTTATGTCGAGCTTATCTTGAATTGTTGAGAAGTTGACCCTTTCCCGTGGTGCCATCAATCCATGACGGTTACCCAGCCGATGTCGAGGGCGCAGGGAACTCGACAGTAGATGATGCCGAGGAGGATCTCGACGAGGACCCGAGTGACGACCTCTATCTGTCGTGATTGTTGATTTGTTGGATGTTTGTTTTTCTGAGGACTGTACTTGTTTCTCTTTTGTGTTCGAGGTCGTGACCAGTTTGGGCAGTGTTGTTTTGTTGCTACAGGGTAGACTGGTGGTCTTACTTTTGGAGCAACCCCCTGCGTGGGAGTCTGCCGGAAGTACCCCCAGGGTATGATTACTCTTTTGAAGTCGTCGTACCTTAGGTGTATTTTCTTTGCATATTTGCTACTCTGTATTTTGTATACATTATTATTTCGAGTGATATATATATATGTGTATGTTATGCATGTATGTTTTATTAGAATTTAAGTCTTGTGTCTTAGTTGCACCATGTTTCAAAAGTCAGAATTACTCTGATGTGCACGAGTTGGTTTTATCAAAAAAAAAATATATCGTATTTTTAAAAGGCACAAGAGTTTTGTTTTTAAAACACATCTCATATAGGTTTATGTTGAGCTTGGTGTGTTGAGCTCGGTAACTCGAGCTCGGTATATTGAGCTCGGTAGCGGTCCGGAAACGGGTCGTTACAGAATTCATCGAGTTCGCCAAGGTAGTCCATCAGAGCTACGTGGCTGAAGCAAGCTTGAAGAGGATGTATGAGGATAGACAAACTAGGTGGCAAGATAAGAACAAAAAGAAGGATGCAGATAAGAACGCCCAACACATGAGACCGAAAGGGAACCTTTTCAAGGGAAAGCAGGCTCAAACCTCCGAGTCTGATTATCATGCATGTTCAAACTGTGGGAAGAGGCATCCGGGAGAGTGTATGAAGGGCAAGAATGTTTGCTATGTTTGTCACCAACCAGGGCACATGGACAGGGAGTGCCCCCAATACACTAAAAGGAAAGGAGCCAAGCCTGGTGATCCTAACCAAGGGAGAGTCTTTACTCTGGATGCCCAGAAAGCAAAGGGAGCGGAAAATCTGATGAAAGGTACTTGTTTCCTTCAGGATGAACCTCTAGTTGTTTTGTTTGATTCGGGAGCAACACATTCTTTTATCTCGTGTACATGTGTTCAAAGGTTAGGGTTGTGTCTTACCTCATTGCAAATTCCGTTGCACGTGTATACACCTGCCGAAGGTAGCATTTCCACTTCCTTAGTATGTGAGAATTGTCCTCTCATAATTCAAGGGAGGATGTTTTTAGTAAACCTCGTGTGTCTACCTCTGGTAGGGATGGACATTATCTTGGGTATGGATTGGCTTTCCGCCCATTAAGTTGTTTTAAATTGTTTCTGTAAAACGATTGAGTTTCCAAATGTGCACTCTATTATTGAAGAGTCAAGTCATGTTACACAGAGTAATGATCTTCTATTGAGTCACTGTCTAGTGGAAGGTCTTGCAGGATATATGATCTTACTTTCTTCAACTGTAGAGGTTAGCCCCCGACTGGATACTATCCCTATAGTGAACGAATTCTTAGATGTGTTTCCTAGCGAGGTACCAACCTTACCACCCGAGAGAAGTTGAGTTCTCCATAGAACTGGTTCCCTGAATCTGACCAATCTCCATAGCTCCTTATAGGATGTCACCCTTGGAGTTAAGGGAATTAAAGACACAGTTGGAAGATTTGATTGCTAAGGGTTTATTAGACCTAGTGTGTCACCTTGGGCGCACTGTCCTTTTGGTGAAGAAGAAAGACGGGAGTATGAGGTTATGTATTGATTACCGGAAAATCAATAAGATCACAAAGGAAAATAAGTACCCCTTGCCCTGAATAGATGACTTGTTAGATCAACTTAGGGAGCTTCGGTTTTCTAAGATTAATCTAAGATCTGGTTATCACCAGATTAGAGTTAAGGTAGAGGATGTCCCAAAGACGGCATTTAGGACTAGATACTGCACTATGAGTATTTGGTTATGCCTTTTGGTCCCACCAATGCTCCAAATTGTATTTATGGACTACATGAACCTAATTTTTAGGCCCTTCCTTGACAAGTTTGTAGTGGTCTTCATAGACGATATCCTAGTTTATTCTAAGGATCCTCGAGAGCATGAGGAACACCTTAGGATTGTTTTAAGTACCCTTAGGAAAAGAGCCTCTTTGCTAAACCCGAGAAATGTGAGTTTTGGCTCGGTGAAGTTAAGTTTCCGGGTCATGTGATTTCTAAAGAGGAGTGTCGGTTGATCCTAGTAAAGTAGAAGCAGCCCTTAGTTGGGAAATCGACCAACCACAAATCCACGAAGTTAGGAGCTTTCTAGGATTAGCCGGTTACTACCGAAGGTTTATTAAGGGATTTTCGCAGATGGTACTTCCCCTGACAAGGTTAACCCGAAAAGGGGAGCCATTTGTGTGGACTAAGAGCTGTGAGAATAGTTTCCTAGAGCTTAAAATCAGGTTGACTTCCACCCCGGTCTTGATTATCCCTGACCTAGCATTGGGATTTGAAGTTTATAGTGATGCCTCTAAGAAAGGGTTAGGATGTGTTCTTATGCAGAATCGACAAGTTGTAGCTTACGCATCTAGGCAGTTAAGGCCCCATGAGGAGAACTATCCTACTCATGACTTAGAGCTAGCAGCCATTGTCTTTGCTCTAAAGATTTGGCGACACTATCTGTATGGTGCCCAATTTGAAGTGTTTAGTGATCATAAGAGCTTGAAATACCTTTTTGATCAGAAGGAACTTAACATGAGGCAGAGAAGATGGGTTGAGTTCCTAAAAGATTATAACTTTGATTTGAAGTACCATCCGGGCAAAGCGAATGTGGTCGCTGATGCTTTGAGTAGAAAGTCCTTGCATGTGTCTTCACTGATGATTAAAGAAATGGAGTTGCTGGAGTCCTTTAGGGACCTTAAGCTTGGAATTTTCCCATCAGTGAACAGTCTCATGCTTTACCATTTAGAAATTTCCTGTAATTTTAGGGAACAGATTAGACTTGCCCAGAGCTTAGATGTAGAGTCATGCCTAGCAAGCACCGCCTTGTTTTTTCGGGCCGAGGATGGCACTTTATTGTTCCATCAGAGAATCTGCATACCAAAGGATAATTCCATTAAATAGCAGGTTCTAGGAGAAGCCCACAAGAGTGGATTCTCGATACGCCCTGGTTCCACCAAGATGTACCAGGACCTTAGACAGAGGTATTAGTGGCCAGGCATGAGGAATGATGTGGCAGAATTTGTAGCTCAATGCTTGGTTTGTCAGAAAACCAAGATAGAACACCAAAAGCCTTCAGGTCTTCTCCAACCCTTAGAAATTCCCGAGTGGAAGTGGGATAGTATAGCAATGGACTTCGTGGGAGGGTTACCCTACACTCGCCAGGATATGACTCTATATGGGTCATAGTGGACAGATTAACCAAATCTGCTCATTTTCTTCCCATAAAGTCCACTTACAAAACCGCCCGGTTAGCTGAGATCTATATCAGAGAGATTGTTAGACTCCACGGAGTTCCAGCTAACATTGTCTCTGATAGGGATCCAAAGTTCACCTCTCGGTTTTGGAAGGCACTTCATCAAGCCTTAGGGACGAGGTTAAGTCTTAGCACAACCTACCATCCCCAGACAGATGGTCAATCTGAGAGAACCATTCAAACTTTAGAGGATATGCTCAGAGCCTGTGTTTTAGAGGATGGCGGTAGTTGGAGCAAGTACTTGTCATTAATTGAGTTTTCATACAACAACAATATCACTCTAGCATAGGAATGGCACCGTACGAGGCCCTCTACGGTCGCAAGTGTAGGACTCCTCTATGTTGGTTCGAAGTGGGAGAGAAACAATTGTTAGGCCCCGACCTTGTTCAGGAAACCACTGATAAGATTCGTGTGATTAGGGAGAAGATAAAGACCGCCAGAGTAGGCGTAAAAGTTATGCAGATCGTAGGCTCAAACCCCTTGAATTTGATGAAGGAGAACATGTATTCCTAAAAGTCACTCCCACTATAGGCGTTGGTAGAGCTCTTCGCCAAAAAGTTGACCCTGCATGTAGGTCCTTTCCAAATCCTCAGTCGAGTTGGTCCGGTCGTATACCAAATTGCCTTACCTCCTTCTTTGTCAAATCTCCACAATGTTTTTCATGTGTCTCAGCTTAAGAAATACATTCCGGATCCATTCCACTCCATAGATCATGAGTCTATACAACTTAGATCAGATTGTACGTACCAGCCCGAACCGGCCCAAATAGTGGACCGAGCTTCCAAGGCACTCAGGAATAAGACTATCCCTTTGGTCAAGGTGATCTGGGACGGATCCACTCCCGAAGAAGCCACTTGGGAACTTGAAGATGAGATGCGAAGCCAATATCCGCAACTTTTTCAATAGGTGTGTAAGTTTATCTAATTTTGAGGACAAAATTTTTTAAAGGTGGGTAGTAGTGTAACACCCCAAATTTCCTTAAGCTTGGTTTGTTGTGTGTGCACAAGCTTAGTATGGCTTAAAGATGAACTCTAAGTGATATTTTCATTGATTGTCATAGTTGAATATGTGAAAAAAATTGTGTTTGGTGAAATTTTGCCCAGTGTGATTCGATTCCCAGGCCCCTGTGAATCGATTCAGGGATGTGAGCTTGCTGGGACTCGATTAGGTTTGCAGTGAATCGCAGAGTGAATCGATTCACAAAGGTTGGTCCTCTGTTAATCGCAGCGTGAATCGATTCACAAAAGACAGTTCTCTGTGAATCGACCGGGAACCGCAGGAATCGATTCTCGCACTTAAAATCGCGATTCTCGCCATTTTTACACCGAGTGAATCGATTCACCTATGCTGTGAATCGATTCACACCGCAGATATCGTAAAAACTCAAGAGAAAAAGGACGTAACGCGATTGTAAGAGAGAGGTTAGAGAGAGAGTGCGACAGAGAAGAAGGAGAAGGGTGAAAACACTTAGGGTTCACAAATTAGAGGGGAAAACAAGGATTCATGCTAGATTCATCCTCAATCTTAGCTTGAATCCAAGTCAGGAGTGTTTATGCTTGGATTGGAAGGTTGGAGACAATCCCTAGAAGGCCAGCTTGAAGGAGAAGGGGAAGAACGTGAAGAAGGAGCTGAGCATCAGCTTTTGAACTTGAACCTTGGGAGTTTTGGTGAGTTCTTCCTTCTCTTAGGTGTTGGGCACCCATAAGTCCCACATTAGGGTCCCCTTTGAAGAAAACCCATGAACCCTAAGCTAGGAAGTTCCCCAAATCCCTATTTGATATATAGTTTTTAGTATTAATTGCTATGCATGTATTATTGGGACAGTTTATAGGGGTTAATGTTGTACCCAAAACCCCCATAAACTATGAGATGGATGTTTGACCATTGGGAGCTCCATGGAGCCCTAATGGAAATGTGTTTTGTCTTGAAGTATTTTTCCTTGACTGAGCATGTTACATGTTTTCATTTGAAAGTGAAATGTATCTTTTTACATGAATATGTTTAGTTCTATATGAAGCTAGAGTAGCACCTAATTGTATTCTTAATCTTGATTAAAGCATGCATTTAAGGATATAGTGGTGAATTAAATTCCCTAAAAGACACTAAGATACCTCTAAAGGGGGTGATCGATATGGTTAGCCGTGGGACGCCTCGGACGGTTAAGACGTCTAACCACCATATCGAAAGTGTGTTTATGGGGTTGTATGGACGTAAGCATACAACACTACCCATGAACACGAGCCAAAGATGAATTAGAAATTCATAGTAAGGATATGCATTGCATTGCATAAATGTGTCATATAAATTCTTGACTGATGATAAATTGCATGAGTTGATGGTGAGGAGTCGGAGGGAGGATTCACTGAGATTATTATCTCACCCCACTGCTTGTTTAATTATTTTACAGATGTACAGGTACCAAAAGGTGATTGACAGTTGCGTGCTCGCGGCATTTTGTTCACTGTATTAGTTGTAGTAGCACCTTGGAGTTGTAATTCTTAGAATTTATGTATTGGTGTTGTAACGTCCCAAACGTATGAACTTGGGTTTTTAGTTTTATGACATTTGAACTTAATGTTGGATTTTAAGTTTAAATTTTATATTCGGGATTACTGTACCTAATGTTAATTATCCTATTTTCAAGCTAATGAAAGTAAGGTGTTACATGAACTTTACTGAAATGAAATGAAGGAGAGTAAATGTATTCCACAGATTGAAGATGTTTAGGGGTAACAACCAGTCGAGTCAAGCTGTGTACTTCAAACTTAGGCTTCAATTGTGAAAACAAGATAATGCTCAAGCTTGGCTCATTTCTTTAAACAAGACATATTGAATGCTTGAGTTTGACTTGAATAAAAATGTGAAGCTTAAGTTTGGTTTGTTTGTAATTTGACTATTTTCTTTCCATTTATCAAATCTCTTCTTAAAGTATTTTTAAGGTTAATAATCTAGTATTTAATAGATTTCATGCTAGAAGATAATGTAAAACTATGAATAGAAAGAGAGTGAAATAATCTCTGGACATGGAAGTTAGATAGTTATAATTCTCTAGATAGAATTACAATTCACAAAGTAGTACAAATATATAACTTTTATTTAATTATTTTCTATACCCTTTTGCTTATAAAAAAATTAAGTATACAATTCATGAGCTTTTAGCTTGAGCTTGACTTATTTATAAATTGAACCTAAAGCCAAGCTTGACAGTTTTACAACCCTAGATATACCATTTGCTTGTTTCAACTTTCAAGACTGTCAACTATACTTCTGATTCAAGGATTGTTTAAAGCATTTAAGGTATTATACTCTGGATGTGGAGGAGGACAGTAATGCATTTGTGAATGTCTTCAATATATTTTTAATTGGAGAAATTTTCATAATAATGTCAAGAAAACAAAATTTGTAGTCAATGTCTTCCAACATCATGCATAGGGTGAATATACTTGTGAAACCGTGACAAGAATGTATCTTTGTAGCAGCTTTAATAAATAAGTTTTATTTAAGGATTGCTTTTTCTTGTGTATAGTCCTCTTGCTTTTAAATCTTACTAGGTTCAATCATTAGTTGTACTAGGAGGTTTGGCCAAAGGATGTCACTGGTCGAATCTTTCCTCATTAAATCATGGTAGGTTTTGATCTCACTAGATGAGGCAATAGCCAAGTTTTATGAATTTGTAAAACATACATACAATCCTAGGACAAGTGAAATTTGTTTTTGCAACCACCGGGATAGTGAAATGGTCAACATATGTGATCATGATGACTTATAGGGTCTGATAAAATTTCAAATTCTTTGATTTCTTATTCAGAGATTTTATGATTTAATTTGTTGATTTTTTTTAACCTGTATGTCTATGAAATGAATGTTTTTTGATGAACTAGTCATGAAGGTGATACGAAGGAGGAACTGAAATTTTATTAGAACAAGCTAGGGAAGAATTTCCTTGATTACAAGATAATTGCAAAACTTCGAGGGTCTATGCCTCCTAGCCAAAGACCTCAACTCTCTTTCAAATGACAAGATATCCCTCTCTCGACCCCTCCTCTTATTTATGGGAAACATGCACTATTTCTTCTAACTATCTCCCTTACTAACTTGCTAAGGAGGTTACCTATTAGAAATCATCAAATTGCTTTCAAATTATTGGGCTCTCTATGTAATTGCTTCAGATACAACATACAAGGGATACTTATGTGTTGTTGAAACCGGTCAAGTTCAAAGCTAGAAATAATTGGAAACATCATGTCAGTTCTAGTCCATAGAATGAAATTTTAAACTGGCCTCATGGCAACATTTATAATTACTTGTATTGTAAATATATTTCTCTCGCATATGCTCTAAATTTCAAACTGACCACATTATGATCTCAATACCATATTGTGTCTTATACCAGCTTGTTGGGATCCCTTTCTCACGATATTAAAATGTCATCTTTATTTATTGTTCAATCAAGCGAGAGCCTTTCTATTCTTGCAAAGTTAGCATGACACTAAATATATCAAAGATTTACAGTCCTTTTCACGTGGAACACAAAACAAAGTTCTTGACTTCAATTTGCTTTTTCATTCTTTTTTGCATTTTCCTTCTAAAAGTATAGATACTCTTAACAATAAGTTAAACATCGTGACTGGATGGGGAGGAATGAAAACTAATTTTGCATGGCTTGCCGCATTGTCAATTTAATATGTACTTCGGTTTCTCCCATCTTAATGTTTTGATGTTTAAGGTGCCTTACCTATTGTTATATCTTGTTTGATTTCGTTAAATATATATTTCTATTCTTGCCTTTTACATTTTTTGTTGCGTACAGCTTGTACTTTCGGTGTTGGAACTACGAAATATTACATACCCAAGGATCCTAATTTTTAATCAATTATTCAATCAGATGGGAGCTAGAATTTCGGGCCGCCCATAACTTAGTTTTGCTTCTTTTGTATGCTTGTGTTTTTGTATTTTTAGTCACGAATATGAAACACCAAAGAATTTATTGAATCAGGTACAATGTGGTTAGTTAGTTTGCATCTTCATTTGAAATATAAACACTTAAATTGCCAACTCCTTTTTATAAAGAACGAATAAAAGGAAGCCATGGTAAAACTGGGTCGGTGGATCTCGAACGACGGCTTCAATGTTTGTTTATTTCATGATTTCATGTCACTCAGATAGCTGTGTCATTGCATGTTATGCTGCTTCTCTGTCATCTTCTGTATATGTTGTGTCACATATGTTGCTTAGGCTCTTGAGATGCCATTTTTGATTTTACAGATATCCCTGTGGGATGGTATCATTCCTTCTAAAGAGCATGCGAAGTTTTGGATTCACACATCAAATAAATACCGCTTCATTGATCAGGTATACAGCTCTTATGATCTCTTCCTGAACCAAACATGAATCTTTCAATTCATATGGCTCTCACACTCAATTCCTTATAGGAAACTTACCTGTCTTTATTATGGAATGAGCCTATCCTCATTACTCTATTTCTAGTTCTAAAAATCTTGAAAATGATTACCAATACAAGACCAAAATATTTGGAGGACTCTTCTGACCAAACAAATAATTGTCAGCAAAGTTGTTTTTTTTTTCAAGTCCAAAGAATTCTGATTAATTTATACGTAGGTCGTCGATTCCGCATTGTATAAAAGGAGGTGTTAACCAATTTTTTATCGTAAAGAGAATTCAAGCCATTTTATCGACAAGGATATTGTGTCTAAGCTGAATTGCTTGAGATTTCTTTAGGCCTTAATTTTGCCATTTTTTGTGTGTCCAGGGAAGCAATTTGCCTGGTAAAGAATATAACTTAACTTTGCACTGGCATGTTATGCCAAAGACTGGCAAAATGTTTGCAGATAAAATAGTCATGCCAGGTTACCGATTGCCCGAGGAATACAGATGATGCCTTCTTGTCATGTAATGTTTTTGCTGTAACTTTAGCCTTTTCTATAGCAGACATAAAAGGTTCCTACAAGGAACTAGGATGAGGGAAAAGGAATTCGTGCTTTGGATAGTGGAAATGAATAGTGTTTAAATTCTCGAATATCCGAAATTTGCTTGTGGTGTGGTCTTCAATTGTCTCAAGTTTATTGTTTCTCCGATAAAAACATATCATGTCGTCGCCAATCCTTTGAGCTTTAGCTATGAAAAATTACCGCCGATTCACCTGGAAAAGTTTAAAATTGTGACCGAGCTTTCTGGTGATTAAAAGCGATGTCTCTCTTCACCTTGAAGAAAATAACAGCTTTATCCCCCCCCACAACAAAATCCCACAAACTTGGCTCCTTTGGACCCATCATGAGACTTATCTCCGAGTTGATAGTGGGACGTTTGGTTTTTTACACCCAAAATTAGACTACCTCTCAAATGGGCATTTTCATGAATCGAACGCGGGTTTTTTTTTTTTTGTTGTTGAGAAAGAGCTATGTTATCAACTCTTCCAACACCACCTTGATAAATTACTTAAAAACTTGATAAAACTATAAAGGCTTCTAACCCAAATGTTAGGTGCGAGTGGTTAACGCACTTCATCTAAATGGACGGATTCGATTGCTATCCAAGTTTAACAGGCCAGACTTTACTTATTTCTCGGCCGAATTCTGGATTACTCAGACATTTTTTTTTTTTGGTATATAGTAAGGACCTTTTTTCTAAACGCAATAAAGGAGTCAAAACCTCTGTAAAGGGGGAACTATAAAGGCTTCCAAAATAATTTATCTTGAATATCGCTTTATAGTTTTTGTTACTTTATAGCCTTTTGATCCCATGGACTTGGAAATGGAAGAAGGAATCTAGTCAAATTAGGAGAGTGAAACTGAAAAACAAATCAAGGATTGACTTTTTTTCCTAAAACAAAACGAAATGATTATCTTCAAACTACTACAAAATTTATAATTTGTCATTTGAGGTGGATAACTAATTATACTTTAATGAAAAAGGGCATGCTCATTTTTACAAGTTAAACCCAAAAAAAAATCATGATTAATAATTGGCACGAATTCTTCTAAATGAAATAATTCGATTAGCATTAAAGTTCAAGAACAATAAATTCTTAAAAAAAGACAAACAAAAATGCCGATGGGCCACCGCAGAATGCAATTTGTTGAAGGTAATTGCTAAAGGAACCCAAAGAAACATTTGGGGACTTGACTATTATACCCTGGTAAAATTATCAAAAGTGATTTTTTTTTACTTTCATTCTTTCCTCACAATTTTTAATTTCAGAGACTTGAAATTTTTCTCTGGTTACTTGCAAATAGCAATCTTTCACTGCAAATTTAGTGTTCACTCACAAATTAGGTATTTGCGATTCCCACTGCAAATACCATATTTGCGTAGTTTGTTCAAGCACTCGTAAATACCAAATACCATATTTCCTTTTCTTTTTAATTAACTTTGTGATTTTAAATTTTTGTTTTGTTTCAGCTTATGCCACACATGAGAGGAGCGGTCGGGTGGCTTATAGGAGGCCGAGATGGAGGCTACTGCTCGGGAGGTTGAGTGCGCAAGAGCGGTCAGGAGAGCATCGGGAGGCCATGACCGTGTCACACCATCTGAGACTTGTTGACGGTAGACAGAGTGGCCCGAAAGGCAGGAGGTAGACGACGTAGACAAAGAACCTCAATACGAGGAACCTCAAGACGTAGAACCTCCGCATGAGGAACCTCAAAGACGAGGGATATCGGCATGAGGTTCCTCACGAGGAACCAGTTGAGATGCATATAGATGCACCGGGCAGAGGAGAGACCATTTCTTGGAGGACCTTCGATACATCTCTCGCTAGATCATTTAGGGACCACATCGCTTACCACTCTGTGGAGTGGAGAAGCAATTATTGTTTACCGCCTTAAAACATTTAAGGGTTTTCTTTTTAATTGTGTAATTCATGACAAATCTTTATTTTTATGTGGGCAGGATCGGGTGGAAGCAAAAAGTGGCGTAAGTGGTTTAGGGATCGCTACCACTACCACCGCAAAGACAGAGCATGTTGATCGAAATGGTCTTTCAACTCGATGTATTACAAACTACAAGATGATTCACAACTCATCGCTAATCAAGCGTTTGGCAGAGTGGCACGCAGAAACTAGCTTGTTCCACTTTCCACGGAGAGATGACCATCACGTTGGATTCTCGTGTCATGCATACCGGGCACACCTGGCCGAGGCACCTGCTCATAGCCACTCATATGGACACATATATTGCTATATTTGTTTTACGCCATTGTTAGGGGTATCACATGCGAGGCCTCGGCGGAGGTTACGCCATGGGTGGGCCGCCGCTTTATCTTGGTCAGAGGTCCTTTATGATAGACAGAGGGATGAGGGTCGGACGCACAAGGCGCGAGGGCATTCAAACCGTGCTACTCGGGATGACTATTCTCGACGGACAAGACTAGCACCAGATTGATCATAGATATCTCGAAATGGGTGCGCCACTTGGGCCAGGTTGGACAGTGGTCATGAGGAGCTTTTGCCCTATACAAGTTGTACGATTATCTTGACGACGCTAGTAGATTCGAGTGCCATGGGTTAGCGGGCTACATGACACTCTTTCAGGTACCACTGTGTTATTAAATAAGAAAATTAAATTTACAATTGTTTTAACTCTAATACAATTTCGTAACTGATTCGTTATTATTATTTGTAACAGGCGTGGATCTACGAGTATTTTCCCATTACTATAGTAGATCAGAAGCTTGTTGACGGTTACACCGGTGAGCGTGTACGCCGCTTAACCGCCGACACCTAAGAGGGGTCAGGGGAAGATGCTTCCATACAGGCAAGCACTAGATGCGCTGACCACTGATGATGTGTGTTGGACATCGTGGCCCCCAATAGGCAGGGCTGCCCACTCGCTGATGTGGCATTCTTTTCGGGGTACATCTGGTGTGGGAACACCATAGTGCCGTACTTGCTGTAGAGGGTACTGCGACAGTTCAGGTACAGGTAGGACATTCATCGACAACCACCACGATGTCCCTCGGCTGAGGATATTAGTCTTAATTGGATGTCATCTCACCTGTACTCTATTAGATACATCTTTCAGTTGAGGTAGGCCGCCATCCAAATTGAAAAGGCCGAGAGATACATGGATTGGTACTATAGGGTCTCGCATCCACTGTTGATACCTCCATAAGCTCCACGTGATCCACATGATGATGTTATGTGTCATCGAGTAAGGAATAATAAGTTCTTGAACTGTATATATTATGTCCATTCGTAACATTATCTAATTATTTGCTATAATGTATTTATGTCATTTGTAGGCGGATTGTGTTGGTGCGATACTCAGGTTGGATAGAATTGCCGCCATGCTGCATCAGGTCGTTAATTACGCATAGGAGGGAGATGAGATGTGTGACTACCTTCGGGCGGTGCTTCGGATAGCGGAGGGTCACTGCGTAGTTGCATTTTTATGTAATTTTTTTATGTGAATATTTGTTTTTGATGAATGTAATTATTATTATTATTATTATTATTATTATTATTATTATTATTATTAGTGAGTTTAGAAATACAAAATAATAAAAACAAACTTAAACGTGACTATTTATAAAACGCAACTACTCATTCAACAACAACAAAACAACATTACATGATCATCAAATGTAACTACAACACCCAACTACAACATTAAAAAAACCAAACCCAACTATTTATTAAACGCAACTACTCATTCAACAACACAACACAACATTACATGACATAGTCACCAAGCTAATCCTTGGCTATGGTTGATGACATGCCGCAAGGATCTCATCAATCGCTCTTGGTGCACGATATGTCGCAATGATCTCGCCGATCGATCTTCCAAGCACAAAGATACGACTTATCATTGGGCCATGACTAGAATGACCACCGAATGTTTCCTTATACTTTGTATATCGCCGCTGCTTAGAACTGTCATATTCATATACTAAACACGCCTACTACCTAACAAAACATGGCATCGATAGTAGAGATCTGTCACTCTATGTAATCCACTCGAGCTTTTGCCGAATCCTTTACTTGAGTTCTTCAATGGTGACGGATGTCTTTAGCCTAAATATTTTTGGAACGTCGCATTCAAAAACCACACCATCAAGACTTGTTGTGATTACGCCATTGTAATAGACAATAGTTAGGCTCGAATCCATCGAGAATTGGGTTGACCGAAAGTGATCAAGAGGTCAACAATTAACCCTTCGACAATGGCACGCTTATTGTCGAAGGGGTCGCTCTTGTTGCTCTACTGTCGACAATCATTTTGTCCCTTCATCTTCCTCATTGTTAACGACAGAGCAAATGGATAATAAATCGATGGAAATATCTTCAAAGTTTTCTGGAAAGTGATTTGAGTTAATTCGACAGAAGATTCCACAATTGAGAAGAGCAAAGTGAAGAGGTCGACAATTAACATGATGTCGACAATGGTGGAATTGTTGGTGTCGAAATCCTGTGTCGACAATCAACTTGAGAAGTGATTTGATTTGAGTTAATTCGATAAAAGATTCCACAATTGAGAAGATCAAATTGAAGAGGTCGACAATTAACCCCTTCTCGACAATGGCACGCTTATTGTCGAGAAGGGGCTGTCTCTTGTTGCTCTACGGTATCGACAATCATTTTGTCCCTTCATCTTCCTCGTTGTTAACGGTAGAGCAAATGGATAATAAATCGGTGGAAATATCTTCAAAGTTTTCTGGAAAGTGATTTGAGTTAATTCGACAGAAGATTCCACAATTGAGAAGATCAAATTGAAGAGGTCGACAATTAACATGATGTCGACAATGGTGGAATTGTTGGTGTCGAAATCCTGTGTCGACAATCAACTTGGAAGGGGCTGTCTCTTGTTGCTCTACGGTGTCGACAATCATTTTGTCCCTTCATCTTCCTCATTGTTAACGACAGAGCAAATGGATAAGTGATTTGATTTGAGTTAATTCGATAGAAGATTCCACAATTGAGAAGATCAAATTGAAGAGGTCGACAATTAACATGATATCGACAATGGTGGAATTGTTGGTGTCGAAATCCTGTGTCGACAATCAACTTGGCACGCTTATTATCGAGAAGGGGCTGTCTCTTGTTGCTCTACGGTGTCGACAATCACTTTGCCCTTCATCTTCCTCATTGTTAACGACAGAGCAAATGGATAATAAATCGATGGAAATATCTTCAAAGTTTTCTGGAAAGTGATTTGCAGCAAACCGTGCCCTAAAAAGAAGAAACAGAGCAGATTCAAAATAGGGAGAAAAAAAAGGAACAATAAACTATGCTTCTTCATGTTCGCCATTGTTAACGACAGAGCAAATGGAAACTAACTCCATGGAAATACCTTCAAAGCTGGCTGGTTCATGATTCGCAGGAGCAGAAGAAGCGTGTAGAAATGGAGAAGAAGAGCTCTGTAACACCCTAACTCTAATTAGGGAATTACTTACTAAATAAAGCTGTATTTAAGGAAATAGGTCTCGTAAAATTTTTCTCGCATACAGTAGCGTAAACCGAGTTCTCAGCGGAACCTAACTTTAGTTATTACAACTTCTTTTCAAAGAATAGCTAATTAAAATAATTACAAATTATAGATAAATCTCTTAATTACACAAAGACACAACTCAGAAACCAAGACTCGACTCGTGATCCGGTAACTCGGGTCTCGTCGGAAGGCAAGACCGAGCATAATCCAATGCTCTGAACCTCATCAACAGTTGTACCTGAAAACAACGCCCCAAAGGTGAGTTTATAAAACTCAACAACATAGTCTTGAAATCATAATTATTTTTACCGTTGTTTCCAGCCATATGTGGTGTGCGACATATGGATAATCCTCCCCATAATTATATATATATATATATATATATATATATATATATATTTGTTCACTATCCTTAATCAAACCTCAAACATGATAGTGCAACTAAGTTTCCAACTCCCAAACACACATCAACACATAACCTAAACATAACATGATCACTTTTCACCAACCTCAATTCATAATCATTGCACACATGTGTTCAATAATGCTTACAAGCAAATCACAATTCATAGTAATGCAGTTGACATCTTTAAAGAGAGAAGCAATTGCAAACAAATGTCCAAAGGACCACAATGAATGTCCCCACTTGACCCAGCCCAATTGCAATATGAGTAAAATCCCGTATACAAGGATAAAGCCAAAGGCCCAGCTCAAACGCAGAATGGGTAAAATCCTATATATAGAAGGATAAAGTCAAGGAGCCCCCAACGGCAAAGGTGGTAGCTAATCACTTACGATAGGGTTGCAGAGCAAATTGCAAACATTCCAAACAATTCCTATCAGAGGAATACAAGTGCCTTATATTGTGACGTCCCAAGCCATACTCACATTGGAGCCACAAGGCCTTACGAAAGGGTATGCCACTCACAGGACTTCACACAAGCAATTCAATCAAGATCATTAATTAATAAAGCAATACACAGCACTAGCATAATTCGATAATGTTTGCAGTTCAAGCGCACACATTTCGAACATATATAAGTTTCCATCAATGAGAAACAACAAGCTCGATGCAGTTACACGTAGTAAACACTAATGAATGTACCCACTTGGCAAAGCCCAATGATCAAAATGAGCAAGGACCTATTTGTGGTCCTACCAAAGGGTCCCCGTCAACGAAAGTGACCGAAGTACACATATGACGAGTTTGCCTTTCAAACGCAAACATCCAAACACATAAACAACCAAGTTTCAATCAAAACAAGAGTCAAAACAAGGTTTCAAATGCATTATTAGGATTCAATAACACATCAAATAATAATTCATTACGATTATCACCATCCCAATCAAATAACAATTCTAAGCAATTTACAGGTCTAATTGGGAAGCCAAACACTTAGCAATATAACCACAATTTATTTAAAAAGGGCATAAAGCCCTTCACCCATTTCAGGAAATTATAACCACTCCAAATTGGGCTAGTTCAAACACCAATCCTTCCAAATTAATTCATGCATATTGATCAAGTGACCAATCAAACCAAACCAAGCACATATATGTATATACACCAATTGGAGCTCGATGGTACTCTCAACGGTACAAACATCACACATTGGTTTAGGGGGGTTGGGGACAGAATTCAATCCTATTTCAGTCAAAACCCCATACAAGACCATTTCAGAATAATTAATAGACTAATTATTGCACTAAAGAATCTAAATAATAAATTCTAGCACACCCTAAGGGAGGTTTTAGGGGAAGTCTATGTTACCTGAGTAATCCCAAGTTAGGGATTTGAGCTCCATGAATCCTTTCCCATAGAACCACAATTTAGATTCTGATTTCTGTCCCATTCTCCTTCGTCTTCCCTTTGAACCTTGATTGGAGTATCAATTCTTCTCCTCCTTCCATGGGACCCCACATGCAAGAGCCCTAACTTCAAATATTTCCACTTCTTCTTCTTCAATCAGCTCCAAGATCAAGTTTGGATCCTTGCTCCTCTTCCATTTTCGAGCTCTCTCTCAGTGTGTTTCTCTCTATCTCTCTCTATCTCTCTCTCTGTTTCCCTCTCTCTCTTTCTCGACCCAGCTCTCCCTCTTTCTCTCTGTTGCTCTCAGCCACGTGAACAGTGATGCACCACCACGCCGGAGCTCCTCCATGGCCGGCGAAGCCTCCTTCCTCGTCGTCGCATATCATCTCCTTTCCTCTCCCTTCTTCTTTCTCTTCTTTCTTTCCTTTCGTCTTTTTTTTTCTTTCTGTTTTTGTTTCCTTCCTTCTTCTACTTAATATTCACGCTGAGAGGGAGCAAGTGAGGAGGAGGGAGTGAGATGTGGTGGAATCTAGGAGATAGTGGTGTATGGTAGGGCTACAACCTATATTTATTAAAAATAGCCAATAAGCCCCTCTTTTATTATAATAATTTATTCTTTGGTCCTCACAGGAACCTCAGATAAATTATTTAGTTAAATACTACTCACGAATAAGTAGTCCCACAATTCCTTAATTCTAGGGTAAAATTACCATTTTACCCCTAAGTTCCAAATTTACTTTAAATTACTAAATTAAGGCTATGAACTATTTTTATTCCTTAGGGATTAAATCCCTTTTTTACTTAGGATTCCTAATAATTAGGCTTAGAGATTTTGGGATGTTACATTACTCCCCACCTTTTAGGAATTTTGTCCCCAAAATTCGCCTTAACCCTATAACCTTACCCTTATATAGGATTTGTTCTCGGTGTTTCCGCTGCGAACTCTAATCCTTCTCTGCTTCGAATGAGTAAGTTCCGTCTCTTGATCGTTCTAAATCGTCAGAATCTCCAAAAGAATTAGTAGATACCCTAGGTCAACTATCCGAAGAATTTGTGATTTAGCTAACCAGTTACAAACTAAGTCTTATTCCCAATAAGATGCTTATTAAGTCAAGACAAAGTTTGTAATTGGTCAAACAACGTCACTTCATACCTCGGCTATTGAATCTAGCGTAGACATTAATTTCTCTGAATTCCCACTGATTTAGCTATACCAAGACCCTTGTAGTCCCAAGACTATGGTCTAACATTCTTCCTCAGGCTAGTTATTCCACCAAAGTAACTACGCCTAGAAAGCTTAGGGCTTGAATACCATTCCAGGTTCCCTAATTACAACTTAGGTATTAGGAAGTCTAGCTCATCACTACCCCTTTTTGATTTTTGAAAACACTAAGGTATTTCTAATCAAGGTCCACTAGGTGCTTTAGAGGCTTCGTGGTTATCAATCAACTTGGGATCCATCACAATGGTTAGATCAAACAAGCTTGACTAGTTAACAAGTGTTGAGAGCCTAATCGACTATGAATGCCCATCCTAAATTGATCAAGACCGCACCGCTAAGAATTCTTACTTACTGATTCTAATTGTCGTAGAATCAAGTGGTCACGACAAAAGGATTAACACAGTGTTAAACCACTCTAGGTACAATATATCCAAAGTGACCTTCTCAAAATTAATAATTGAAAATTGGTCATGTTTACTAACACTGTTAACAGTAAGGTCACCATTAGGATCACTTACCTATTGAAGAACAACTATGGAATCAAATGATGGAAAAATACTAACCTAAGTTTCATAACATAGGTAAAACCAACATTGGTAAAATTTATCTTATCAGATCCATTGTAACTCAGTAGTTCTAATATTACTTCACTGAGCCTTTCAAACAAACTAGCATCTCTAAGGGAATTCTAAGATATTCCTAAGTGATTCTCTAGGATTTAGGACCCTAAAAACATGATGAATTACAAGGAGTATTTATCCCATATCACATCATGGCAATATCATGCAATAGCCACTCAGGATTCCAAATTTATGGACATCTACAATCAAATCAAACACATGCAGAGTAAGGTTGTGTATTGGCTCATGCATCTTATACTCATTTTAATATTTTCCTAAAACCTCAAATCTGAGACAAGGTTTCATGCATCATGAAATAAGAAGGAAAATAAGCTAACGTGGGACTTATTGGTGCCCAATACTCTAAGAAGAAAAAGACTCATAAAACACACCATAAAATTCCCAAGCACTAAACTTGGATTTTTGAAAAGGTGTCGATACCTTAAACCTTGACGGGTCTTTAAGGATTTCAAAAGCAAAAATAAAAATATCATATGACGAGGAACAATTTGTACATTCTACCATCGAACAAATATAAGGCTAAAAGCCAAAATATCTAAATAAGGTAAGGAAAGGCATAATAACCACAAAGAATCAAGGAATTACTTATTTCATAAGATTCTACAACATTCTAAACCAAATCAATTAAATTTAGGGTTCAAGGACTGGAATAAACAAGTTCATGATCATCAATTCAGCAATCATATAAACCATGCACAAACACATAATGCATTTATCACCCAAAACTGATCAACACCTTGATACACACTCATGACTCTATTCCTATCATCAAACCTTCTCACAATTCCAACAATGAAAACTAGGCTCTCATGCAACCCTAAGATTAAGCCCTATTGCTCAAGGTTACTAGTCCAATTAACCATCAACATATTAGGATTAAAAAGGGTCTTAAAGATCATGCCCTCTCAGCCTCTAAGCTATTGAAACAGACAAAAATTAAATAAAAGGGATAGGGAGTGCGCTCAAGAGCACCTGGGCGCAGCTCAAGAGCACTCTGCATTTATACATTTTTAAATAAATAGGGAGTACGCTCAAGAGCACCTGAAGAGAAACTCAAGAGCACTCCTACAACTGCTTCTGTTTTAAAAAGGACAAGAAGTGCGCTCAAGAGCACCTGAAGAGCAACTCAAGAGCACTCAAGAATCGCTTGCTTTTCCAAATGACAGGAGTGCGCTCAAGAGCATCTGAAGAGCAACTCAAGAGCACTCTGCAAGAATCGCTTCATTTTCCAAGCGATGTGAGTGCTCTCAAGAGCATCCGAAGAGCAACTCAAGAGCACTCCTGCAGAATTTAGCAGAAAAATGGGTTTTTAGAGTCCCTAACTTCCCAAAACTTGATTCAAGCCATTCAAGATCAAATCCAACCAAATAGAAATCAATATCAGTGATCAAGCAAGTTCAAATGATAATCAAACACTTTGCACACACTTATAACTACATGCAAAGCCAAACCATATCTCAAATTCCAAAATTCTACTCAAACCTCACTTAGCCATGCTCAAGACTTCTAAACTCATTCCTTTAATATTAGATAACCAGAATTCACCCAATACCTTAACTATATGAACATGCAAGCAAGGAAAGATAACCCTATGGTGGGACTTATTAGTTGCCCACACCCAATGTGAGAAGAACTCACATTCAACCTAATCATGCAATTCATTTAAGTATCCACAGTGCAGAATTATCAGCATATTAGTCCCATCTCAAATCAACAATTCACTACAAATACATAGTGCAACATTTTATCTCTTGATTTACATGAAAATAATACTCTTAAACAAGTATACATCAAGCCCTAATAGTGCAGGATTTTCTATCTCAATGAGGCATGCATATTAACTCTAGATCAAGTATCCTAACAAACTACTCAAGTGCAGGATTTTTACACAATCATACATGTATTTCCATTCCAATTCAAAGATGCTAAGTATATACACATGTGCAGATTTTTTATTTATTTATTTATTTATTTTTAACAGCTTTTCACATGCAAAATCTATTCTAATTCAAAGCATTCCAACAAACAATGATAGTGCATAATTTTAACTCATAAAGAAATGCAATTTAAACCTCAATTCAAGCAATCCAACAAGGATACAAGTGCAGAATTTTATTCCTAAAGCCTTGTTCAAGATCTACTCAACCAAGTACCAACCACATACTTAATCATACACTCGTAATTCCAAGTTAAGTATCATGATCAATCGATATAAATGCATCATCTCTTCCTCAAACCTCCATAATTGACATACATTTCAATACAATCAAACCATCCAATCATATAGCTAAAGTGCAAGATTTTTTTAATGCTACTTTTATGCCCCTAACTAACCAAGTCAAGAGTGGAGAAATGCATATATGGGCAGAATTTACAAAGGGTCACACCAAACATCACACACTTATATAAAGATATCTCGCAAAGCGAGCATATAAAACAATATTTTGCTCGTCTTTAATTCCCTCGTACTTAGAATAAATCCTTGAGGTGGCCTACCTCAATAATTTATCGAAAGTACTTAGAAACCTTAGGCTTACAGACACAACTGACTCTTTCCTAAACCGGATCACGTCTAGACACACTTGAATCACAGTCCAAGAGGGTCGAACTGCTCTGATACCATAATGTAACACCCTAACTCTAATTAGGGAATTACTTACTAAATAAAGCTGTATTTAAGGAAATAGGTCTCGTAAAATTTTTCTCGCATACACGGTAAACGTAAACCAGAGTTCTCGAAAACAGAACCTAACTTTAGTTATTACAACTTCTTTTCAAAGAATAGCTAATTAAAATAATTACAAATTATAGATAAATCTCTTAATTACACAAAGACACAACTCAGAAACCAAGACTCGACTCGTGATCCGGTAACTCGGGTCTCGTCGGAAGGCAAGACCGAGCATAATCCAATGCTCTGAACCTCATCAATAGTTGTACCTGAAAACAACGCCCCAAAGGTGAGTTTATAAAACTCAATAACATAGTCTTGAAATCATAATTATTTTTACCATTGTTTCCAGCCATATGTGGTGTGCGACATATGGAAAATCCTCCCCATAATTATATATATATATATTTGTTCACTATCCTTAATCAAACCTCAAACATGATAGTGCAACTAAGTTTCCAACTCCCAAACACACATCAACACATAACCTAAACATAACATGATCACTTTTCACCAACCTCAATTCATAATCATTGCACACACGTGTTCAATAATGCTTACAAGCAAATCACAATTCATAGTAATGCAGTTGACATCTTTAAAGAGAGAACCAATTGCAAACAAATGTCCAAAGGACCACAATGAATGTCCCCACTTGACCCAACCCAATTGCAATATGAGTAAAATCCTGTATACAAGGATAAAGCCAAAGGCCCAGCTCAAACGCAGAATGGGTAAAATCCTATATATAGAAGGATAAAGTCAAGGAGCCCCCAACGGCAAAGGTGGTAGCTAATCACTTACGATAGGGTTGCAGAGCAAATTGCAAACATTCCAAACAATTCCTATCAGAGGAATACAAGTGCCTTATATTGTGACGTCCCAAGCCATACTCACATTGGAGCCACAAGGCCTTACGAAAGGGTATGCCACTCACAGGACTTCACACAAGCAATTCAATCAAGATCATTAATTAATAAAGCAATACACAGCACTAGCATAATTCGATAATGTTTGCAGTTCAAGCGCACACATTTCGAACATATATAAGTTTCCATCAATGAGAAACAACAAGCTCGACGAAGTTACACGTAGTAAACACTAATGAATGTACCCACTTGGCAAAGCCCAATGATCAAAATGAGCAAGGACCTATTTGTGGTCCTACCAAAGGGTCCCCGTCAACGAAAGTGACCGAAGTACACATATGACGAGTTTGCCTTTCAAACGCAAACATCCAAACACATAAACAACCAAGTTTCAATCAAAACAAGAGTCAAAACAAGGTTTCAAATGCATTATTAGGATTCAATAACACATCAAATAATAATTCATTACGATTATCACCATCCCAATCAAATAACAATTCTAAGCAATTTACAGGTCTAATTGGGAAGCCAAACACTTAGCAATATAACCACAATTTATTTAAAAAGGGCATAAAGCCCTTCACCCATTTCAGGAAATTATAACCACTCCAAATTGGGCTAGTTCAAACACCAATCCTTCCAAATTAATTCATGCATATTGATCAAGTGACCAATCAAACCAAACCAAGCACATATATGTATATACACCAATTGGAGCTCGATGGTACTCTCAACGGTACAAACATCACACATTGGTTTAGGGGGGTTGGGGACAGAATTCAACCCTATTTCAGTCAAAACCCCATACAAGACCATTTCAGAATAATTAATAGACTAATTATTGCACTAAAGAATCTAAATAATAAATTCTAGCACACCCTAAGGGAGGTTTTAGGGGAAGTCTATGTTACCTGAGTAATCCCAAGTTAGGGATTTGAGCTCCATGAATCCTTTCCCATAGAACCACAATTTAGATTCTGATTTCTGTCCCATTCTCCTTCGTCTTCCCTTTGAACCTTGATTGGAGTATCAATTCTTCTCCTCCTTCCATGGGACCCCACATGCAAGAGCCCTAACTTCAAATCTTTCCACTTCTTCTTCTTCAATCAGCTCCAAGATCAAGTTTGGATCCTTGCTCCTCTTCCATTTTCGAGCTCTCTCTCAGTGTGTTTCTCTCTATCTCTCTCTCTGTTTCCCTCTCTCTCTTTCTCGACCCAGCTCTCCCTCTTTCTCTCTGTTGCTCTCAGCCACGTGAACAGTGATGCACCACCACGCCGGAGCTCCTCCATGGCCGGCGAAGCCTCCTTCCTCGTCGTCGCATATCATCTCCTTTCCTCTCCCTTCTTCTTTCTCTTCTTCTCTTCTTTCTTTCCTTTCTTCTTTTTTTTTTCTTTCTGTTTTTGTTTCTTCCTTCTTCTACTTAATATTCACGTTGAGAGGGAGCAAGTGAGGAGGAGGGAGTGAGATGTGGTGGAATCTAGGAGATAGTGGTGTATGGTAGGGCTACAACCTATATTTATTAAAAATAGCCAATAAGCCCCTCTTTTATTATAATAATTTATTCTTTGGTCCTCACAGGAACCTCAGATAAATTATTTAGTTAAATACTACTCACGAATAAGTAGTCCCACACTTCCTTAATTCTAGGGTAAAATTACCATTTTACCCCTAAGTTCCAAATTTACTTTAAATTACTAAATTAAGGCTATGAACTATTTTTATTCCTTAGGGATTAAATCCCTTTTTTACTTAGGATTCCTAATAATTAGGCTTAGAGATTTTGGGATGTTACAAGCTCTGTATTCTTTTGTTGCTTCTGAGCGAGCTTTGTTTTCTCGTGTTCTTCTGTTGCTTTTGAGCCAGCTTTTGCTCTGTGATGTCTTCTTTTAGTCCTCTCTTCATCCGAGTAGACAGGTTTTTGAGATTAAAGGAAGAAAAGGAAAGATTTGATTGAATTGGGGAGGAAATCCCCAAGATCCGTTTTCTGAAAGAGGAAGGGGATGGAGGAAAAAAAGGAAAGAAAGGGAGAGGGTTGTGGTTGATCCCTCTCTTTTAGGTTTAGGGTTGGTTTTTTGGAGAAAGGGATTAGAGGGAGAGAAGGCGACAAAGCAAGATAGGAGAGAGAGAGATTCAAATTTTTTGAATCTGGCAGTGAAAGATGAAAGAAGGAAAAGATGATGATGGAAATCTACTTTTAATATAAGAATTTTGATACCATTGGAAAAATCAAAACTACCCATTCCTAATAATTTGACACATGTCCAAAAATAAGGGCAATTTTGTATCTTTCATTTTTTATTTCTTCTTCAAATTTGTTGTTCCCGATAAAGTGAAAGATGGTATCAAAATTTTTATATTAAAAGTAGATAGATACTATTTTTCTGAATAATCAAATATAAATTTTACTTATTTAAGTTTTTAATAAAGAAGGTGCGACCCACCGAGTACGTGTTCTGTCCAATGAGAGAGGAGGAAAGCACGAGCGTTCCTTACAATTACTACAAAGTGAAACCGGTCCGTATCTGCTCAAAAATACAAGTGAGCAAATGTAGTTTACCACGCAGTAGCCGCTCTTTAACCCGCTCTCTCTCTCGAGTTTCTTTTCTTTTTATCAAAACACGAGAGAGAGCAATCAAGAAGAAACCCCAAAATGCATTCATTCGGTTCTGAGCCAACGCTTTGCTAACCTTTGCGATTCTGATTAGCCCTTATGTGCGCCATGGCCTCTCTCTCGACACCCTCGCCTCCCTCTCCTCTCAAGCAAGTCCAGGTCTCTCCTTTCTCTCTTCTCTTCTCTTTTTACAGATCATCATTCAAGAACTCTTGCAACCGTTTTAACTGCGTGTTTACGTGTATGCGGATGTAGGTGTTGAACATCAACTGGTTTGAAAGCTTGACCAAGAATGACGAGGTAATTCCTCGTTATTTTCTCACTTCATTGTTAAACCTCTTTAAGATTTTGGATCGTGTTTAGAAAAGCTCGATCAGTTCTTGATATTTTGTTGGATACAATTTATTTTTATTATATGTATGGGTTTTTCGGCAATCTGAAGGTTTTTAAGTTTCTATGACCCAATTGCAATTATAAGCGTGTTAGTAGTATTTGTCCGTAAATTTTCACAATACAAAGGGTTTTGATATAATTTCAATTTAAAACCATGGTTATATGTTCCTTCTTATGGTATTAACTCGCATGATGAGCCACTACGTCTCGCCAAAGACCTCCACGGTATTTGTGGTGTTGATCCTGTTACTCGTGCGGCGAATGGACACTCTTTTTGAAGTTCTTTCAAATTATGATAATTTTACTTGTGAATACCTCCTTCCTCACCTGTTCCTATCTCACTCCTAAGTGGTACCCTCGTACAAAAGACAAGCATCGCATCCTCTTATAACGGAAATAAAATGTTTTCTTTCCCATTAAAGTCATGTCTCCCTAGATAGGCCTTTCTTTCTAATAATAACCGTCTCATTTTCATTCTGCAATCAATTTTTCTGGGGATAGTCTAAGTGAGAAAGCGAAGTTAGTGGACTATGAAAAATTGAAAATGATATAGGTAGCATTTCATTTGTTAATATTAGGACAGATATTGAAGCATCATATTTAGGTAGTAGGTACCTAAATATGATAAAACACATAGAGTCAAGTAATAGATATCTGCTTCTAACTCATACACTCAATAGTAACACGTAGTAGGTCTTTAATTATTATGTTAAATAGCCTCATATTATAATAGCATCCAGAGAAGTGAGTGATTCTTTGGTTTGAGGACTCGGCTACGAGTTGTGATGTGTTGCATGGATCCTCATCAAAATCTATCATGGTGCTAGTAAAAGAAGTGCCAATTCCGAGGTCTTCAAGCGGTGGGACGAAGATCAAAAGCTTCTTCCTTAAGGCAAGCATTCTCTTGAAGAAACCCGTCATGGGACTCGACACATGGTTCGGTTTGTCAATAAGGTTGTGGTTCTCGATCCTGAGTCTAAGAACCTGTGACAATAGTTCATCTATTCCTCATCCTTGATCTCTATTAGATATCATTCGCCATTGTTTCCTTTCATCGATTACATTGAGTTGGTATATCACAATTTTTATCGCTTTTTCGTTTATACCGGTCACTTAATCAATGTTACGATCATATTTAGTTGTGTTTCAGTATTTGAGTGGTTACAAGGTCGGCACAAATGTTGCTTTGCTTAGGCGACTTATTCTCGCATTTAGGTTTATGGTAATTGTCTCATGTGTCAAGCAACTTAAGTTGTTCTTTGACTTGCTATTAGTCCAGGCCTTTGATGTAGGAAAGATCCGATTGATCCAACTTCCAACCTAGCCCTCAATACTTAAATATGGGTTAGTTATTATCACTGGAAAATCTTTGGTTTCAAACTTGCAAGGATTTGTAGTTAAAACATGGCATGCTATGGTTACTTTTCTTTGTATATTCTTATGTCACGTAGGAAAGACTGCATAAGTGAACTTTACTTGAAATGAAATGAAGGAGAGTAAATGTATTCCATGATTGAAGATGTTTAGGGGTAACAACCCAGTCGAGTCAAATGTGTACTTCAAACTTAGGCTTCAATTGTGAAAACAAGATAATGCTCAAGCTTGGCTCATTTCTTTAAACAAGACATATTGAAAGCTTGAGTTTGACTTGAATAAAAATGTGAAGCTTAAGTTTGGCTTGTTTGTAATTTGACTATTTTCTTTCCATTTATCAAATCTCTTCTTAAAGTATTTTTAAGGTTAATAATCTAGTATTTAATAGATTTCATGCTAGAAGATAATGTAAAACTATGAATAGAAAGAGAGTGAAATAATCTCTGGACATGGAAGTTAGATAGTTATAATTCTCTAGATAGAATTACAATTCACAAAGTAGTACAAATATATAACTTTTATTTAATTATTTTCTATACCCTTTTGCTTATAAAAAAATTAAGTATACAATTCATGAGCTTTTAGCTTGAGCTTGACTTATTTATAAATTGAACCTAAAGCCAAGCTTGACAGGTTTACACCCTAGATTTACCTTTTGCTTGTTTCAACTTTCAAGACTGTCAACTATACTTCTGATTCAAGGATTGTTTAAAGCATTTAAGGTATTATACTCTGGATGTGGAGGAGGGCGAGCAGTTGTGAATGTCTTCAATATATTTTTAATTGGAGAAATTTTCATAATAATGTCAAGAAAACAAAATTTGTAGTCAATGTCTTCCAACATCATGCATAGGGTGGATATACTTGTGAAACCGTGACAAGAATGTATCTTTGTAGCAGTTTAATAAATAAGTTTTATTTAAGGATTGCTTTTTCATGTGTATAGTCCTCTTGCTTTTAAATCTTACTAGGTTCAATCTGTTAGTTGTACTAGGAGGTTTGGCCAAAGGATGTCACTGGTCGAATCTTTCCTCATTAAATCATGGTAGGTTTTGATCTCACCTAGATGAGGCAGCTAGCCAAGTTTTATGAATTTGTAAAACATACATACAATCCTAGGACAGTGAAATTTGTTTTTGCAACCACTGGGATAGTGAAATGGTCAACATATGTGATCATGATGACTTATAGGGTCTGATAAAATTTCAAATTCTTTGATTTCTTATTCAGAGATTTTATGATTTAATTTGTTGATTTTTTTTAACCTGTATGTCTGTGAAGAATTTCCTTGACAGGCTAGTGAAGAATTTCCTTGATTACAGTATAATTGCAAAACTTCGAGGGTCTATGCCTCCCTAGCCAAAGACCTCAACTCTCTTTCAAATGACAAGATATCCCTCTCTCTCGATCCCTCCTCTTATTTATGGGAAACATGCACTATTTCTTCTAACTATCTCCCTTACTAACTTGCTAAGGAGGTTACCTATTAGAAATCATCAAATTGCTTTCAAATTATTGGGCTCTCTATGTAATTGCTTCAGATACAACATACAAGGGATACTTATGTGTTGTTGAAACCGGTCAAGTTCAAAGCTAGAAATAATTGGAAACATCATGCTGGTTCTAGTCCATAGAATGAAATTTTAAACTGGCCTCATGGCAACATTTATAATTACTTGTATTGTAAATATATTTCTCTGCATATGCTCTAAATTTCAAACTGACCACATTATGATCTGAATACCATATTGTGTCTTATACCAGCTTGTTGGGATCCCTTTCTCTGATATTAAAATGTCATCTTTATTTATTGTTCAATCTGAAGCGAGAGCCTTTCTATTCTTGCAGGTTAGCATGACACTGAATATATCAGCAGATTCTGATCCACTTTTCACGTGGAACACAAAACAGGTTCTTGACTTCAATTTGCTTTTTCATTCTTTATGCATTTTCCTTCTAAAAGTATAGATACTCTTAACAATGAAGTTAAACATCGAGAATTTGGATGGGGAGGAATGAAAACTAATTTTGCATGGCTTTCCGCATTGTCAATTTAATATGTACTTCGGTTTCTCCCACCTTAATGTTTTGATGTTTAAGGTGCCTTACCTATTGTTATATCTTGTTTGATTTTGTTAAATATATATTTCTATTCTTGCCTTTTACATTTTTTGTTGCGTACAGCTTGTACTTCCGGTGTTGGAACTACGTAATATTACATACCCGGGATCCTAATTTTTAATCAATTATTCTGAATCAGTATGGGAGCTAGAATTTCTGGTCTGTCCATAACTTAGTTTTGCTTCTTTTGTATGCTTGTGTTTTTGTATTTTTAGTCATTGAATATGAAACACCAAAGAATTTCTTGAATCAGTGCGATGTGGTTAGTTGGTTTGCATCTTCATTTGAAATATAAACACTTAAATTGCCAACTCCTTTTTATAAAGAAAGAATAAAAGGAAGCCATGGTAAAACTGGGTCGGTGGATCTCGAGCAGCGGCTTCAATGTTTGTTTATTTCATGATTTCATGTCACTCGATAAATTTGTGTCATTGCATGTTATCTTTGCTTCTGTCATCTTCCGTATATGTTGTGTCACATATGTTGCTTAGGCTCTTGAGATGCCATTTTTGATTTTATAGATATCCCTGTGGGATGGTATCATTCCTTCTAAAGAGCATCACGAAGTTTTGGATTCACACATCAAATAAATACCACTTCATTGATCGTATACAACTCTTATGATCTCTTCTGAACCAAACATGAATCTTTCAATTCATATGGCTCTCACACTCAATTCCTTATAGGAAACTTACCTGTCTTTATTATGGAATGAGCCTATCCTCATTACTCTATTTCTAGTTCTAAAAATCTTGAAAATGATTACCAATACAAGACCAAAATATTTGGAGGACTCTTCCACCAAACAAATAATTGTCAAAGAAAGTTGTTTTTTTTTTTTTTTCAAGTCCAAAGAATTCTGATTAATTTATACGTGGAGTCGTCGATTCCGCATTGTATAAAAGGAGGTGTTAACCAATTTTTATCGTAAAGAGAATTCAAGCCATTTTATCGACAAGAAAATTGTGTCTAAGCTGAATTGCTTGAGATTTCTTTAAGCCTTAATTTTACCATTTTGTGTGTGTCCAGCGAAGCAATTTGCGTGGTAAAGAATATAACTTAACTTTGCACCGCATGTTATGCCAAAGACTGCAAAATGTTTGCAGATAAAATAGTCATGCCAGGTTACCGATTGCCCGAGGAATATAGATGATGCCTTCTTGTCATGTAATGTTTTTCTTTGTAACTTTAGCCTTTTCTATAGCAGACATAAAAGGTTCCTACAAGGAACTAGGATGAGGAAAAGGAATTAGTGCTTTGGATAGTGGAAATGAATAGTTTTTAAATTCTCGAATATCCGAAATTTGCTTGTGGTGTGGTCTTCAATTGTCTCAAGTTTATTGTTTCTCCGATAAAAACATATCATGCCGTCGCCAATCCTTTGAGCTTTAGCTATGAAAATTACCGCCGATTCACCTGGAAAAGTTTAAAATTGTGACTGAGCTTTCTGGTGATTAAAAGCGATGTCTCTCTTCACCTTGAAGAAAATAACAGCTTTATCCCCCCCCAACAAAATCCCACAAACTTGGCTCCTTTGGACCCGTCATGAGACTTATCTCCGAGTTGATAGTGGGACGTTTGGTTTTTTACACCCAAAATTAGACTACCTCTCAAATGGGCATTTTCATGAATTGAACCCAGGTTTTTTTTTGTTGTTGTTGAGAAAGAGCTATGTTATCAACTCTTCCAACACCACCTTGATAAATTACTTAAAAACTTGATAAAACTATAAAGGCTTCTAACCCAAATGTTAGGTGCGAGTGGTTAACGCACTTCATCTAAATGGACGGATTCGATTGCTATCCAAGTTTAACAGGCCAGACTTTACTTATTTCTCGGCCGAATTCTGGATTACTCAGACTTTTTTCTTTCTTTCTTTCTTTTTTTTTTGGTATATAGTCAGGACCTTTTTTTCTAAACGCAATAGTGGAGTCAAAACCTCTGTAAAAGGGGGGGGGAACTATAAAGGCTTCCAACATAATTTATCTTGAATATCGTTTTATAGTTTTGGTTACTTTATAGCCTTTTGATCCCATGGACTTGGAAATGGAATAAGGAATCTAGTCAAATTAGGAGAGTGAAACTGAAAAACTAATCAAGGATTGACTTTTTTTTTCCCTAAAACAAAACAAAATGATTATCTTCAAACTACTACAAAATTTATAATTTGTCATTTGAGATGGATAACTAATTATACTTTAATGAAAAAGGGCATGCTCATTTTTACAAGTTAAACCCAAAAAAAAAAATCATGATTAATAATTGGCATGAATTCTTCGGAAAATGAAATAATTCTGATTAGCAGCTAAAGTTCAGTAACAATAAATTCTTAAAAAAAAAAAGACAAACAAAAATGCCGATGGGCCAGCTGCAGAATGCAATTTGTTGAAGGTAATTGCTAAAGGCACCCAGCAAAACATTTGGGGGACTTGACTATTATACCCCTGGTAAAATTATCAAAAGTGATTTTTTTTTTTTTACTTTCATTCTTTCCCTCACAATTTTTTAATTACAGAGACTTGAAATTTTTCTCTGGTTACTTGCAAATAGCAATCTTTCACTCGCAAATTTAGTGTTCACTGACAAATTAGGTATTTGCGATTCCCACTCGCAAATACCATATTTGCGAGTTTGTTCAAGCACTCGCAAATACCAAATACCATATTTCCTTTTCTTTTTTTAATTAACTTTGTGATTTTAAATTTTTTGTTTTGTTTCAGTTATGCCACACATGAGAGGAGCGGGCTGGGTGGCTTATAGGAGGCCGAGATGGAGGCTCTTTGCTCGGGAGGTTGAGTGCGCAAGAGCGGTCGCGAGAGCATCGGGAGGCCATGACTGTGTCACACCATCGGAGACTTGTTGATGAGACGACCGCCCGAGCGAGAGGGGTAGACGACGTTGGACAAAGAACCTCAATACGAGGAACCTCAGTACGTAGAACCTCCGCATGAGGAACCTCAGCACGAGGGATATCAGCATGAGGTTCCTCACGAGGAACCAGTTGAGATGCATATAGATGCACTGGCGGAGAAGAGACCATTTCTTGGAGGACCTTCTGATACATCGCTGCTTAGATCATTTAGGGACCACATCGCTTACCACTTGTGGAGTGGAGAAGTAATTATTGTTTACTGTCTTAAAACATTTAAGGGTTTTCTTTTTAATTGTGTAATTCATGACAAATCTTTTATTTTTATGTGTGCAGGATCGGGTGGAAGCAAAAAGTGGCAGAAGTCCAGGTCTCTCCCTTTCTCTCTTCTCTTCTCTTTTTTACAGATCTGTCATTCAGTAACTCTTGCAACCGTTTTAACCTGCGTGTTTCTGTGTATGCGGATGTAGGTGTTGAACATCAACTGGTTTCAGAAACAGCCCAACGGCAATGACGAGGTAATTCCTCGTTATTTTCTCACTTCATTGTTAAACCTCTTTAAGATTTTGGATCGTGTTTAGAAAAGCTCTGATCAGTTCTTGATATTTTGTTGGATACAATTTATTTTTATTATATGTATGGCTTTTCGGCAATACGAAGGTTTTTTTAAGTTTCTATGACCCAATTGCAATTATAACTGTGTTAGTAGTATTTGTCCGTAAATTTTCACAATACAAAGGGTTTTGATATAATTTCAATTTAAAACCATGGTTATATGTTCCTTCTTATGGTATTAACCTGTATGATGAGCCACTACGTCTACTGCCAGCACCTCCACAGGTATTTGTGTGTTGACCTTGTTACTCTGTGCAGCAATGGACACTCTTTTTGGAGTTCTTTCAAATTATGATAATAATTTATTTGTGAATACCTCATTCCTCACCTGTTCTTAACTCACTCCTAAGTGGTACCCTCGTACAAAAGACAAGCATCGCATCCTCTTATAACGGAAATAAAATGTTTTCTTTCCCATTAAAGTGCTGTTCTCCAAGATAGGCCTTTCTTTCTAATAATAACCGTCTCATTTTCATTCTGATCAATTTTTTCTGGGATAGTCTAAGTGAGAAAGCGAGAAGTTAGTGGACTATGAAAAATTGAAAATGATACAGTAGCATTTCATTTGTTAATATTAGGACAGATATGGAAGCATCATATTTAGGTAGTAGGTACCTAAAGATGATAAAACACATAAATTTGTTAATAGATATCTGCTTTACGAACTCATACAGCTCAATAGTAACACAGTAGGTCTTTAATTATTATGTTAAATAGCCTCATATTATAATAGCATCCAGAGAAGTGAGTGATTCCTGGTTTGAGGACTCGGCTACGAGTTGTGATGTGTTGCATGGATCCTCATCAAAATCTATCATGGTGCTAGTAAAAGAAGTGCCGGTCCCGAGGTCTTCAAGCGGTGGGCGAAGATCAAAAGCTTCTTCCTTAAGGCAAGCATTCTCTTGAAGAAACCCGTCATGGGACTCGACACATGGTTCGATTTGTTAATAAGGTTGTGGTTCTCAGTCCTGAGTCTAAGAACCTGTGACAATAGTTCATCTATTCCTCATCCTTGATCTCTGTAAGATATCATTCGCCGCTGTTTCCTTTCATCGATTACATTGAGTTGGTATATCACAATTTTTATCAGTTTTTTCGTTTATACCGGTCACTTAATCAATGTTACAGATCATATTTAGTTGTGTTTCGTATTTGAGTGGTTACAAGGTCGGCACAAATGTTCTTTGCTTAGCGACTTATTATTCTCATTTAGGTTTATGGTAATTGTCTCATGTGTCAAGCAACTTAAGTTGTTCTTTGACTTGCTATTAGTCCAGGCCTTTGATGTAGGAAAGATCCGATTGATCCAACTTCCAACCTAGCCCTCAATACTTAAATATGGGTTAGTTATTATCACTGGAAAATCTTTGGTTTCAAACTTGCAAGGATTTGTAGTTAAAACATGGCATGTTATGGTTACTTTTCTTTGTATATTCTTATGTCACGTAGGAAAGACCTGCATAAGTGAACTTTACTGAAATGAAATGAAGGAGAGTAAATGTATTCCACAGATTGAAGATGTTTAGGGGTAACAACCAGTCGAGTCAAGCTGTGTACTTCAAACTTAGGCTTCAATTGTGAATACAAGATAATGCTCAAGCTTGGCTCATTTCTTTAAACAAGACATATTGAAAGCTTGAGTTTGACTTGAATAAAAATGTGAAGCTTAAGTTTGGCTTGTTTGTAATTTGACTATTTTCTTTCCATTTATCAAATCTCTTCTTAAAGTATTTTTAAGGTTAATAATCTAGTATTTAATAGATTTCATGCTAGAAGATAATGTAAAACTATGAATAGAAAGAGAGTGAAATAATCTCTGGACATGGAAGTTAGATAGTTATAATTCTCTAGATAGAATTACAATTCACAAAGTAGTACAAATATATAACTTTTATTTAATTATTTTCTATACCCTTTTGCTTATAAAAAAATTAAGTATACAATTCATGAGCTTTTAGCTTGAGCTTGACTTATTTATAAATTGAACCTAAAGCCAAGCTTGACAGTTTTACACCCCTAGATATACCATTTGCTTGTTTCAACTTTCAAGACTGTCAACTATACTTCTGATTCAAGGATTGTTTAAAGCATTTAAGGTATTATACTCTGGATATGGAGGAGGACAGAACAGATTTGTGAATGTCTTCAATATATTTTTAATTGGAGAAATTTTCATAATAATGCTGAAGAAAACAAAATTTGTAGTCAATGTCTTCCAACATCATGCATAGGGTGGATATACTTGTGAAACCGTGACAAGAACAGATCTTTGTAGCAGTTTAATAAATAAGTTTTATTTAAGGATTGTTTTTCATGTGTATAGTCCTCTTGCTTTTAAATCTTACTAGGTTCAATCTGTTAGTTGTACTAGGAGGTTTGGCCAAAGGATGTCACTGGTCGAATCTTTCCTCATTAAATCATGGTAGGTTTTGATCTCACCTATGGGTGGGCCGCTGTCAGTTTATCTTGGCTGTAGGTCCTTTATGATAGACAGAGTGATCAGGGTCGGACAGACAAGGCAGCGAGGGCGTTCAAACTGGTGCTACTCGGGATGACTATTCTGACGGACAAGACTAGCACCTGTATTGACTGTAGATATCTCGAGCTGGTGCGTCACTTGGGCCAGGTTGGACAGTGGTCATGAGGAGCTTTAGCCCTATACAAGTTGTACGATTATCTTGACGACGCCAGTAGATTCGAGTGCCATGGGTTAGCGGGCTACATGACACTCTTTCAGGTACCACTGTGTTATTAAATAAGAAAATTAAATTTACAATTGTTTTAACTCTAATACAATTTCAGAATCGATTCGTTATTATTATTTGTAACAGCGTGGATCTACGAGTATTTTCCCACTACTATAGTAGATCGAAGCTTGTTGGCGGTTACATTGAGCATGTCTGGCGCTAAGCCTTTGGACACCTAAGAGGGGTCAGGGAAAGATGCTTCCGTACAGGCAAGCACTAGATGCGCTGACCACTGATGATGTGTGTTGGACATCGTGGCCCCCTATAGGCAGTGCTGCCCACTCGCTGATGTGGCATTCTTTTCGGGGTACATCGGGTGTGGGAACACCATAGTGCCGTACTTGCTGTAGAGGGTACTGCGACAGTTCAGGTAAAGGTAGGACATTCCTCGACAGCCACCACGACGTCCCTCGGCTGAGGATATTAGTCTTAATTGGATGTCATCTCACCTGTACTCTATTAGATACATCTTTCAGTTGAGGTAGGCCACTCATCCAGCTGAGTGCGTCGAGAGATACATGGATTGGTACTATAGGGTCTCGCATCCACTGTTGATACCTCCATAAGCTCCACATGATCCACATGATGATGTTATGTGTCATCGAGTAAGGAATAATAAGTTCTTGAACTGTATATATTATGTCCATTCGTAACATTATCTAATTATTTGCTATAATGTATTTATGTCATTTGTAGGCGGATTGTGTTGGTGCGATACTCAGGTTGGATAGAATTGCCGCCATCTTTGCATCAGTCGTTAATTACGCATAGGAGGGAGATGAGATGTGTGACTACCTTCGGGCGGTGCTTCGGATAGCGGAGGGTCACTGCGTAGTTGCATTTTTATGTAATTTTTTTATGTGAATATTTGTTTTTGATGAATGTAATTATTATTATTATTATTATTATTATTATTATTATTATTATTATTATTATTATTAGTGAGTTTAGAAATACAAAATAATAAAAACAAACTTAAACGTGACTATTTATAAAACGCAACTACTCATTCAACAACAACAAAACAACATTACATGATCATCAAATGTAACTACAACACCCAACTACAACATTAAAAAAACCAAACCCAACTATTTATTAAACGCAACTACTCATTCAACAACACAACACAACATTACATGACATAGTCACCAGTGCTAATCCTTGGCTATGGTTGATGACATGCTGCAAGGATCTCATCAACTGTTCTTGGTGCACGATATGCTGCAATGATCTCGTCGATCGATCTTCCAAGCACAGCATACGACTCTATTGGGCCATGGCTAGAATGATCACTGAATGTTTCCCTTATACTTTGTATATCGCCGTCGTTTAGAACTGTCATATTCATATACTAAACACGCCTACTACCTAACAAAACATGGCATCGATAGTATAGATCTGTCACTCTACGTAATCCAGCTCCGAGCTTTTGCCGAATCCTTTACTTGAGTTCTTTAATGGTGATGGATGTCTTTAGCCTAAATATTTTTGGAACGTCACATTGAAAAACCACACCATCAGCACTTGTTGTGATTCTGCAATTGTAATAGACAATAGTAAGGCTCGAATCCATCAAGAATTGGGTTGACTGAGTGAGTGAGTGACTGAAGAGGTCGACAATTAACCCCTTCTCGACAATGGCACGCTTATTGTCGAGAAGGGGCTGTCTCTTGTTGCTCTACGGTGTCGACAATCATTTTGTCCCTTCATCTTTCTCATTGTTAACGACAGAGCAAATGGATAATAAATCGATGGAAATATCTTCAAAGTTTTCTGGAAAGTGATTTGAGTTAATTCGATAGAAGATTCCACAATTGAGAAGATCAAAGTGAAGAGGTCGACAATTAACATGATGTCGACAATGGTGGAATTGTTGGTGTCGAAATCCTGTGTCGACAATCAACTTGAGAAGTGATTTGATTTGAGTTAATTCGATAGAAGATTCCACAATTGAGAAGATCAAATTGAAGAGGTCGACAATTAACCCCTTCTCGACAATGGCACGCTTATTGTCGAGAAGGGGCTGTCTCTTGTTGCTCTACGGTGTCGACAATCATTTTGTCCCTTCATCTTCCTCATTGTTAACGACAGAGCAAATGGATAATAAATCGGTGGAAATATCTTCAAAGTTTTCTGGAAAGTGATTTGAGTTAATTCGACAGAAGATTCCACAATTGAGAAGAGCAAAGTGAAGAGGTCGACAATTAAGTGTCGACAATCAACTTGAGAAGTGATTTGAGTTAATTCGATAGAAGATTCCACAATTGAGAGGATCAAATTGAAGAGGTCGACAATTAACCCCTTCTCGACAATGGCACGCTTATTGTCGAGAAGGGGCTGTCTCTTGTTGCTCTACGGTGTCGACAATCATTTTGTCCCTTCATCTTCCTCATTGTTAACGGCAGAGCAAATGGATAATAAATCGGTGGAAATATCTTCAAAGTTTTCTGGAAAGTGATTTGAGTTAATTCGACAGAAGATTCCACAATTGAGAAGATCAAATTGAAGAGGTCGACAATTAACATGATATCGACAATGGTGGAATTGTTGGTGTCGAAATCCTGTGTCGACAATCAACTTGGAAGGGGCTGTCTCTTGTTGCTCTACGGTGTCGACAATAATTTTGTCCCTTCATCTTTCTCATTGTTAACGACAGAGCAAATGGATAATAAATCGATGGAAATATCTTCAAAGTTTTCTGGAAAGTGATTTGAGTTAATTCGACAGAAGATTCCACAATTGAGAAGAGCAAAGTGAAGAGGTCGACAATTAACATGATGTCGACAATGGTGGAATTGTTGGTGTCGAAATCCTGTGTCGACAATCAACTTGAGAAGTGATTTGATTTGAGTTAATTCGATAGAAGATTCCACAATTGAGAAGATCAAATTGAAGAGGTCGACAATTAACCCCTTCTCGACAATGGCACGCTTATTGTCGAGAAGGGGTTGTCTCTTGTTGCTCTACGGTGTCGACAATCATTTTGTCCCTTCATCTTCCTCATTGTTAACGACAGAGCAAATGGATAATAAATCGGTGGAAATATCTTCAAAGTTTTCTGGAAAGTGATTTGAGTTAATTCGACAGAAGATTCCACAATTGAGAAGAGCAAAGTGAAGAGGTCGACAATTAAGTGTCGACAATCAACTTGAGAAGTGATTTGAGTTAATTCGATAGAAGATTCCACAATTGAGAGGATCAAATTGAAGAGGTCGACAATTAACCCCTTCTCGACAATGGCACGCTTATTGTCGAGAAGGGGCTGTCTCTTGTTGCTCTACGGTGTCGACAATCATTTTGTCCCTTCATCTTCCTCATTGTTAACGGCATAGCAAATGGATAATAAATCGGTGGAAATATGTTCAAAGTTTTCTGGAAAGTGATTTGAGTTAATTCGACGGAAGATTCCACAATTGAGAAGATCAAATTGAAGAGGTCGACAATTAACATGATATCGACAATGGTGGAATTGTTGGTGTCGAAATCCTGTGTCGACAATCAACTTGGAAGGGACTGTCTCTTGTTGCTCTACGGTGTCGACAATCATTTTGTCCCTTCATCTTCCTCATTGTTAACGACAGAGCAAATGGATAATAAATCGATGGAAATATCTTCAAAGTTTTCTGGAAAGTGATTTGAGTTAATTGACGAGAAGATTCCTGATTGAGAAGAGCAAAGTGAAGAGGTCGACAATTAACATGATGTCGACAATGGTGGAATTGTTGGTGTCGAAATCCTGTGTCGACAATCAACTTGAGAAGTGATTTGATTTGAGTTAATTCGATAGAAGATTCCACAATTGAGAAGATCAAATTGAAGAGGTCGACAATTAACCCCTTCTCGACAATGGCACGCTTATTGTCGAGAAGGGGCTGTCTCTTGTTGCTCTACGGTGTCGACAATCATTTTGTCCCTTCATCTTCCTCGTTGTTAACGGCAGAGCAAATGGATAATAAATTGATGGAAATATCTTCAAAGTTTTCTGGAAAGTGATTTGAGTTAATTCGACAGAAGATTCCACAATTGAGAAGATCAAATTGCAGAGGTCGACAATTAACATGATGTCGACAATGGTGGAATTGTTGGTGTCGAAATCCTGTGTCGACAATCAACTTGGAAGGGGCTGTCTCTTGTTGCTCTACGGTGTCGACGATTATTTTGTCCCTTCATCTTCCTCATTGTTAGCGACAGAGCAAATGGATAAGTGATTTGATTTGAGTTAATTCGATAGAAGATTCCACAATTGAGAAGATCAAATTGAAGAGGTCGACAATTAACATGATATCGACAATGGTGGAATTGTTGGTGTCGAAATCCTGTGTCGACAATCAACTTGGCACGCTTATTGTCGAGAAGGGGCTGTCTCTTGTTGCTCTACGGTGTCGACAATCACTTTGTCCCTTCATCTTCCTCATTGTTAACGACAGAGCAAATGGATAATAAATCGATGGAAATATCTTCAAAGTTTTCTGGAAAGTGATTTGCAGCAAGCCGTGCCCTAAAAAGAAGAAAGCGAGCGATTCAAAATAGGGAGAAAAAAAGGAACAATAAACTATGCTTCTTCATGTTCGCCATTGTTAACGTGAGCAAATGGAAACTAACTCCATGGAAATACCTTCAAAGTCGGTGGTTCATGATTCGCAGGAGCGAGAAGAAGCGTGTAGAAATGGAGAAGAAGAGCTCTGTATTCTTTTGTTGCTTCCGAGCGAGCTTTGTTTTCTCGTGTTCTTACATTTGCGTTTGAGCCAGCTTTTGCTCTGTGATGTCTTCTTTTAGTCCTATCTTCATCCGAGTAGACAGGGTTTTGAGATTAAAGGAAGAAAAGGAAAGATTTGATTGAATTGGGGAGGAAATCCCCAAGATCCGTTTTCTGAAAGAGGAAGGGGATGGAGGAAAAAAAGGAAAGAAAGGGAGAGGGTTGTGGTTGATCCCTCTCTTTTAGGTTTAGGGTTGGTTTTTTGGAGAAAGGGATTAGAGGGAGAGAAGGCGACAAAGCAAGAAAGGAGAGAGAGAGATTCAAATTTTTTGAATCTGGCAGTGAAAGATGAAAGAAAGAGAAGATGATGATGGAAATCTACTTTTAATATAAGAATTTTGATACCATTGGAAAAATCAAAACTACCCATTCCTAATAATTTGACACATTCCAAAAATAAGGGCAATTTTGTATCTTTCATTTTTTATTTCTTCTTCAAATTTGTTGTTCCTGACAGTGAAAGATGGTATCAAAATTCTTATATTAAAAGTAGATAGATACTATTTTTTTCTGAATAATCAAATATAAATTTTACTTAATTAAGTTTTTTAATAAAGAAGGTGCGACCCCACCGAGTACGTGTTCTGTCCAATGAGAGAGGAGGAAAGCACGAACGTTCCCTTATAATTACTACAGTGAAACCGGGTCCGTATCTGCTAAAAATACAATGAGCAAATCTAGTTTACCACGCAGTAGCGCCGTTCTTTAACCCGTCTCTCTCTCGAGTTTCTTTTCTTTTTATCAAAACACAGAGACAGAGCAATCGAAGAAGAAACCCCAAAATGCATTCATTCGATTCTGAGCCAACGCTTTGCAAACCTTTGCGATTCTGATTCGCACTTATGTGCGCCATGGCCTCTCTCTCAGACACCCTCGGTTCCCCTCTCCTCTGCGCAAGTCCAGTCTCTCCCTTTCTCTCTTCTCTTCTCTTTTTCTGAGATCTGCCATTCAAGAACTCTTGCAACCGTTTTAACTGCGTGTTTACTGTGTATGCGGATGTAGGTGTTGAACATCAACTGGTTTGAAACAAATTTAATGGCAATGACGAGGTAATTCCTCGTTATTTTCTCACTTCATTGTTAAACCTCTTTAAGATTTTGGATCGTGTTTAGAAAAGCTCGATCAGTTCTTGATATTTTTTGGACACAATTTATTTTTATTATATGTATGGCTTTTACAATCTGAAGGTTTTTAAGTTTCTATGACCCAATTGCAATTATAAGCGTGTTAGTAGTATTTGTCAGTAAATTTTCACAATACAAAGGGTTTTGATATAATTTCAATTTAAAACCATGTTATATGTTCCTTCTTATGGTATTAACTCAGTATGATGAGCCACTACGTCTCTTGCCCGACCTCCACAGTATTTGTGGTGTTGACCACTGTTACTCTGTGCGGCAATGGACACTCTTTTTGGAGTTCTTTCAAATTATGATAATTTTACTTGTAAATACCTCATTCCTCACCTGTTCTTAACTCACTCCTAAGTGGTACCCTCGTACAAAGACAAGCATCGCATCCTCTTATAACGGAAATAAAATGTTTTCTTTCCCATTAAAGTTGTTGCCCCAGATAGGCCTTTCTTTCTAATAATAACCGTCTCATTTTCATTCTGAGTCAATTTTTCTCGGGGATAGTCTAAGTGAGAAGCGAAGTTAGTGGACTATGAAAAATTGAAAATGATATAGGTAGCATTTCATTTGTTAATATTAGGACAGATATGGAAGCATCATATTTATGTAGTAGGTACCTAAATATGATAAAACACATAGAGTTGTTAATAGATATCATTTACGAACTCATACACCTCAATAGTAACACGTAAGTAGGTCTTTAATTATTATGTTAAATAGCCTCATATTATAATAGCATCCAGAGAAGTGAGTGATTCTGGTTTGAGGACTCGGCTACGAGTTGTGATGTGTTGCATGGATCCTCATCAAAATCTATCATGGTGCTAGTAAAAGAAGTGCCAGTGCGAGGTCTTCAAGCGGTGGGCGAAGATCAAAAGCTTCTTCCTTAAGGCAAGCATTCTCTTGAAGAAACCGTCATGGGACTCGACACATGGTTCGATTTGTCAATAAGGTTGTGGTTCTCGATCGTGAGTCTAAGAACCCGTGACAATAGTTCATCTATTCCTCATCCTTGATCTCTGTTAGATATCATTCGCCATTGTTTCCTTTCATCGATTACATTGAGTTGGTATATCACAATTTTTATTAGTTTTTCGTTTATCTTTGGTCACTTAATCAATGTTACGATCATATTTAGTTGTGTTTCAGTATTTGAGTGGTTACAAGCTCGGCACAAATGTTGCTTAGGGCAATTTTATTCTGCATTTAGGTTTATGGTAATTGTCTCATGTGTCAAGCAACTTAAGTTGTTGTTGACTTGCTATTAGTCCAGGCCTTTGATGTAGGAAAGATCCGATTGATCCAACTTCCAACCTAGCCCTCAATACTTAAATATGGGTTAGTTATTATCACTGGAAAATCTTTGGTTTCAAACTTGCAACGATTTGTAGTTAAAACATGGCATGCTATGGTTACTTTTCTTTGTATATTCTTATGTCACGTAGGAAAGACTTGCATAAGTGAACTTTACTGAAATGAAATGAAGGAGAGTAAATGTATTCCACAGATTGAAGATGTTTAGGGGTAACAACCAGTCGAGTCAAGCTGTGTACTTCAAACTTAGGCTTCAATTGTGAAAACAAGATAATGCTCAAGCTTGGCTCATTTCTTTAAACAAGACATATTGAAAGCTTGAGTTTGACTTGAATAAAAATGTGAAGCTTAAGTTTGGCTTGTTTGTAATTTGACTATTTTCTTTCCATTTATCAAATCTCTTCTTAAAGTATTTTTAAGGTTAATAATCTAGTATTTAATAGATTTCATGCTAGAAGATAATGTAAAACTATGAATAGAAAGAGAGTGAAATAATCTCTGGACATGGAAGTTAGATAGTTATAATTCTCTAGATAGAATTACAATTCACAAAGTAGTACAAATATATAACTTTTATTTAATTATTTTCTATACCCTTTTGCTTATAAAAAAATTAAGTATACAATTCATGAGCTTTTAGCCTGAGCTTGACTTATATATAAATTGAACCTAAAGCCAAGCTTGACAGTTTTACACCCCTAGATATACCATTTGCTTGTTTCAACTTTCAAGGTATCAACTATACTTGATTCAAGGATTGTTTAAAGCATTTAAGGTATTATACTCTGGATGTGGAGGAGGACGAGCAGTTGTGAATGTCTTCAATATATTTTTAATTGGAGAAATTTTCATAATAATCTTTGAAGAAAACAAAATTTGTAGTCAATGTCTTCCAACATCATGCATAGGGTGGATATACTTGTGAAACCGTGACAAGAACAGATCTTTGTAGCAGTTTAATAAATAAGTTTTATTTAAGGATTGCTTTTTCATGTGTATAGTCCCCTTGCTTTTAAATCTTACTAGGTTCAATCATTAGTTATACTAGGAGGTTTGGCCAAAGGATGTCCTTTGGTCGAATCTTTCCTCATTAAATCATGGTAGGTTTTGATCTCACCTAGATAAGGCGGTAGCCAAGTTTTATGAATTTGTAAAACATACATACAATCCTAGGACAGTGAAATTTGTTTTTGCAACCACTGGGATAGTGAAATGGTCAACATATGTGATCATGATGACTTATAGGGTCTGATAAAATTTCAAATTCTTTGATTTCTTATTCAGAGATTTTATGATTTAATTTGTTGATTTTTTAACTTTGTATGTCTATGAAATGAATGTTTTTTGATGAACTAGTCATGAAGTTGATAGGAAGTAGGAACTGAAATTTTATTAGAACAGGCTAGTGAAGAATTTCCTTGATTACAGTATAATTGCAAAACTTCGAGGGTCTATGCCTCCCTAGCCAAAGACCTCAACTCTCTTTCAAATGACAAGATATCCCTCTCTCTCGATCCCTCCTCTTATTTATGGGAAACATGCACTATTTCTTCTAACTATCTCCCTTACTAACTTGCTAAGGAGGTTACCTATTAGAAATCATCAAATTGCTTTCAAATTATTGGGCTCTCTATGTAATTGCTTCAGATACAACATACAAGGGATACTTATGTGTTGTTGAAACCGGTCAAGTTCAAAGCTAGAAATAATTGGAAACATCATGCTGGTTCTAGTCCATAGAATGAAATTTTAAACCGGCTTCATGGCAACATTTATAATTACTTGTATTGTAAATATATTTCTCTGCATATGCTCTAAATTTCAAACTGACCACATTATGATGTGAATACCATATTGTGTCTTATACCCGACTTGTTGGGATCCCGTTCTCGATATTAAAATGTCATCTTTATTTATTGTTCAATCAGGCGAGAGCCTTTCTATTCTTGTAGGTTAGCATGACATGAATATATCAATGATTCTGATCCCTTTTCACGTGGAACACAAAACAGGTTCTTGACTTCAATTTGCTTTTTTCATTCTTTTTGCATTTTCCTTCTAAAAAGTATAGATACTCTTAACAGTAAGTTAAACATCAGGACTGGATGGGGAGGAATGAAAACTAATTTTGCATGGCTTGCCGCATTGTCAATTTAATATGTACTTCGGTTTCTCCCATCTTAATATTTTGATGTTTAAGGTGCCTTACATATTGTTATATCTAGTTTGATTTCGTTAAATATATATTTCTATTCTTGCCTTTTACATTTTTTGTTGCGTCTGACTTGTACTTAGGTGTTGGAACTACGTAATATTACATACACGGGATCCTAATTTTTAATCAATTATTACGAATCGTATGGGAGCTAGAATTTGGGGTTGTCCATAACTTAGTTTTGCTTCTTTTGTATGCTTGCGAGGTTTTGTATTTTTAGTCTTTGAATATGAAAGAATAAAGGAAGCCATAGTAAAGCGGGTCGGTGGATCTCGAGCAGCGGCTTCAATGTTTGTTTATTTCATGATTTCATGTCACTCGAGATATTTGTGTCATTGCATGTTATCTTTGCTTCTCTGTCATCTTCCGTATATGTTGTGTCACATATGTTGCTTAGGCTCTTGAGATGCCATTTTTGATTTCTGAGATATCCTGTGGGATGGTATCATTCCTTCTAAAGAGCATGCAGTTTTGGATTCACACATCAAATAAATACCGCTTCATTGATCGTGTATACAACTCTTATGATCTCTTCTGAACCAAACATGAATCTTTCAATTCATATGGCTCTCACACTCAATTCCTTATAGGAAACTTACTGTCTTTATTATGGAATGAGCCTATCCTCATTACTCTATTTCTAGTTCTAAAAATCTTGAAAATGATTACCAATACAAGACCAAAATATTTGGAGGACTCTTCGACCAAACAAATAATTGTCAAGAAAGTTTTTTTTTTTTCAAGTCCAAAGAATTGATTAATTTATCGTAGGTCGTCGATTCCGCATTGTATAAAAGGAGGTGTTAACCAATTTTTTATCGTAAAGAGAATTCAAGCCATTTTATCGACAAGGATATTGTGTCTAGGCTGAATTGCTTGAGATTTCTTTAGGCCTTAATTTTGCCATTTTTTGTGTGTCCAAGGAAGCAATTTGCGTGGTAAAGAATATAACTTAACTTTGCACTGGCATGTTATGCCAAAGACTGGCAAAATGTTTGCAGATAAAATAGTCATGCCAGGTTACCGATTGCCCGAGGAATACAGATGATGCCTTCTTGTCGTGTAATGTTTTTGCTGTAACTTTAGCCTTTTCTATAGCAGACATAAAAGGTTCCTACAAGGAACTAGGATGAGGGAAAAGGAATCCGTGCTTTGGATAGTGAAAATGAATAGTGTTTAAATTCTCGAATATCCGAAATTTGCTTGTGGTGTGGTCTTCAATTGTCTCAAGTTTATTGTTTCTCCGATAAAAACATATCATGCCGTCGCCAATCCTTTGAGCTTTAGCTATGAAAAATTACTGGCCAGTTCACCTGGAAAAGTTTAAAATTGTGACCGAGCTTTCTGGTGATTAAAAGCAATGTCTCTCTTCACCTTGAAGAAAATATGACTTTATCCCCCCACAACAAAATCCCACAAACTTGGCTCCTTTGGACCCGTCATGAGACTTATCTCCGAGTTGATAGTGGGACGTTTGGTTTTTTACACCCAAAATTAGACTACCTCTCAAATGGGCATTTTCATGAATCGAACCCGGGTTTTTTTTTGTTGTTGTTGAGAAAGAGCTATGTTATCAACTCTTCCAACACCACCTTGATAAATTACTTAAAAACTTGATAAAACTATAAAGGCTTCTAACCCAAATGTTAGGTGTGAGTGGTTAACGCATTTCATCTAAATGGACGGATTCGATTGCTATCCAAGTTTAACAGGCCAGACTTTACTTATTTCTTGGCCGAATTCTGGATTACTCAGACTTTTTTCTTTCTTTTTTTTTTTTTTTGGTATATAGTCAGGACCTTTTTTTCTAAATGCTATAGTGGAGTCAAAACCTCTGTAAAAGGGGGGGGGGAACTATAAAGGCTTCCAAAATAATTTATCTTGAATATCGTTTTATAGGTTTTGTTACTTTATAGCCTTTTGATCCCATGGACTTGGAAATGGAATAAGGAATCTAGTCAAATTAGGAGAGTGAAACTGAAAAACTAATCAAGGATTGACTTTTTTTTTTCCTAAAACAAAACAAAATGATTATCTTCAAACTACTACAAAATTTATAATTTGTCATTTGAGATGGATAACTAATTATACTTTAATGAAAAAGGGCATGCTCATTTTTACAAGTTAAACCCAAAAAAAAAAATCATGATTAATAATTGGCATGAATTCTTCGGAAAATGAAATAATTCTGATTAGCAGCTAAAGTTCAGTAACAATAAATTCTTAAAAAAAAAGACAAACAAAAATGCCGATGGGCCAGCTGCAGAATGCAATTTGTTGAAGGTAATTGCTAAAGGCACCCAGCAAAACATTTGGGGGACTTGACTATTATACCCCTGGTAAAATTATCAAAAGTGATTTTTTTTTTTTTACTTTCATTCTTTCCCTCACAATTTTTTAATTTCAGAGACTTGAAATTTTTCTCTGGTTACTTGCAAATAGCAATCTTTCACTCGCAAATTTAGTGTTCACTCACAAATTAGGTATTTGCGATTCCCACTCGCAAATACCATATTTGCGAGTTTGTTCAAGCACTCGCAAATACCAAATACCATATTTCCTTTTCTTTTTTTAATTAACTTTGTGATTTTAAATTTTTTGTTTTGTTTCAGTTATGCCACACATGAGAAGAGCGGTGGGTGGCTTATAGGAAGAGTGAGATGGAGGCTACGGCTCGGGAGGTTGAGTGCGCAAGAGCGGCTGCGAGAGCATCGGGAGGCCATGGCTGTGTCACACCATCGGAGACTTGTTGACGGTAGGCAGTGGCCGGCGAGAGGGTGAGCGGCGTGAGCGGCAACCTCAATACGAGGAACCTCGATGCGTAGAACCTCCGCATGAGGAACCTCGGCCACGAGGGATATCGGCATGAGGTTCCTCACGAGGAACCAGTTGAGATGCATATAGATGCACGCGGAGGAGAGACCATTTCTTGGAGGACCTTCATACATCGCTTAGATCATTTAGGGACCACATCGCTACCACTTGTGGAGTGGAGAAGTAATTATTGTTTCTTGTCTTAAAACATTTAAGGGTTTTCTTTTTAATTGTGTAATTCTGACAAATCTTTTATTTTTATGTGTGCAGGATCGGTGGAAGCAAAAAGTGGCGTAAGTGGTTTAGGGATCGTCGACCACTACCACTGCGATGCGAGGAGCATGTTGATCGAGCTGGTCTTTCAATTCTGATGTATTACAGCTACAAGATGATTCATAACTCGCTGCTAACTGCGTTTGCTAAGAGGTGGCACGCAGAAACTAGCTTGTTCCACCTTCCAGTCGGAGAGATGACCATCACGTTGGATTATGTGTCATGCATACTGGGCACACCGGTCAGAGGCACCCTGTTCATAGCCACTCATATGGACACATATATTGCTATATTTGTTTTACAGTCATTGTTAGGGGTATCACATGCAGAGGCCTCGACGGAGGTTACGGGCCATGGGTGGGCCGCTGTCAGTTTATCTTGGCTGTAGGTCCTTTATGATAGACAGAGGGATGAGGGTCGGACAAACAAGGTAGCGAGGGCGTTCAAACTGGTGCTACTTGGGATGACTATTCTGACGGACAAGACTAGCACCTGTATTGACTGTAGATATCTCGAGCTGGTGCGTCACTTGGGCCAGGTTGGACAGTGGTCATGAGGAGCTTTAGCCCTATACAAGTTGTACGATTATCTTGACGACGCCTTGATGGGTCGAGTGCCATGGGTTAGCGGGCTACATGACACTCTTTCAGGTACCACTGTGTTATTAAATAAGAAAATTAAATTTACAATTGTTTTAACTCTAATACAATTTCGTAACTGATTCGTTAATATTATTTGTAACAGGCGTGGATCTACGAGTATTTTCCCACTACTATAGTAGATCGAAGCTTGTTGGCGGTTTGCCGGTGAGCGTGTCTGCTAAGCTTCTTTGGACACCTAAGAGGGTCAGGAAGATGCTTCCATACAGCAAGCACTAGATGCGTGACCGCGATGATGTGTGTTGGACATCGTGGCCCCTATAAGCGTAGCGCCCACTCGATGTGGCATTCTTTTGAGGTACATCTGGTGTGGGAACACCATAGTGTCGTACTTCTTTGTAGAGAGTGCTTGATTCAGTCTGCAGGTAGGACATTCCTCGGCGACCACCATGATGTCCCTCGGTGAGGATATTAGTCTTAATTGGATGTCATCTCACCTGTACTCTATTAGATACATCTTTCGCTGAGGTAGGCCGCTCATCCGGTGAGTGCGTCGAGAGATACATGGATTGGTACTATAGGGTCTCGCATCCACTGTTGATACCTCCATAAGCTCCACATGATCCACATGATGATGTTATGTGTCATCGAGTAAGGAATAATAAGTTCTTGAACTGTATATATTATGTCCATTCGTAACATTATCTAATTATTTGCTATAATGTATTTATGTCATTTGTAGGCGGATTGTGTTGGTGCGATACTCAGGTTGGATAGAATTGCCGCCATGCGCATCAGTCGTTAATTACGCATAGGAGGGAGATGAGATGTGTGACTACCTTCGGGCGGTGCTTCGGATAGCGGAGGGTCACTGCGTAGTTGCATTTTTATGTAATTTTTTTATGTGAATATTTGTTTTTGATGAATGTAATTATTATAATTATTATTATTATTATTATTATTATTATTATTATTAGTGAGTTTAGAAATACAAAATAATAAAAACAAACTTAAACGTGACTATTTATAAAACGCAACTACTCATTCAACAACAACAAAACAACATTACATGATCATCAAATGTAACTACAACACCCAACTACAACATTAAAAAAACCAAACCCAACTATTTATTAAACGCAACTACTCATTCAACAACACAACACAACATTACATGACATAGTCACCAGTGCTAATCCTTGGCTATGGTTGATGACATGCTGCAAGGATCTCATCAACTGTTCTTGGTGCACGATATGCTGCAATGATCTCGTCGATCGATCTTCCAAGCACAGCATACGACTCTATTGGGCCATGGCTAGAATGATCACCGAATGTTTCCCTTATACTTTGTATATCGCCGTCGTTTAGAACTGTCATATTCATATACTAAACACGCCTACTACCTAACAAAACATGGCATCGATAGTAGAGATCTATCACTCTACGTAATCCACTCAGAGCTTTTGCGAATCCTTTACTTGAGTTCTTCAATGGTGATGGATGTCTTTAGCCTAAATATTTTTGGAACGTCGCATTCAAAAACCACACCATCAGCACTTGTTGTGATTCTGCCATTGTAATAGACAATAGTAAGGCTCGAATCCATCGAGAATTGGGTTGACTGAGTGAGTGAGTGACTGAAGAGGTCGACAATTAACCCCTTCTCGACAATGGCACGCTTATTGTCGAGAAGGGGTTGTCTCTTGTTGCTCTACGGTGTCGACAATCATTTTGTCCCTTCATCTTCCTCATTGTTAACGACAGAGCAAATGGATAATAAATCGATGGAAATATCTTCAAAGTTTTCTGGAAAGTGATTTGAGTTAATTCGACAGAAGATTCCACAATTGAGAAGAGCAAAGTGAAGAGGTCGACAATTAACATGATGTCGACGATGGTGGAATTGTTGGTGTCGAAATCCTGTGTCGACAATCAACTTGAGAAGTGATTTGATTTGAGTTAATTCGATAGAAGATTCCACAATTGAGAAAATCAAATTGAAGAGGTCGACAATTAACCCCTTCTCGACAATGGCACGCTTATTGTCGAGAAGGGGCTGTCTCTTGTTGCTCTACGGTGTCAACAATCATTTTGTCCCTTCATCTTCCTCATTGTTAACGACAGAGCAAATGGATAAGTGATTTCGATGGAACTATCTTCAAAGTTTTCTGGAAAGTGATTTGAGTTAATTCGACAGAAGATTCCACAATTGAGAAGATAAAAGTGAAGAGGTCGACAATTAACATGATGTCGACAATGGTGGAATTGTTGGTGTCGAAATCCTGTGTCGACAATCAACTTGGAAGGGGCTGTCTCTTGTTGCTCTACGGTGTCGACAATCATTTTGTCCCTTCATCTTCCTCATTGTTAACGACAGAGCAAATGGATAAGTGATTTGATTTGAGTTAATTCGACAGAAGATTCCACAATTGAGAAGATCAAATTGAAGAGGTCGACAATTAACATGATATCGACTGTAACACCTGAGGACGAGATCGACCTCGTATTAGGACGTCGTATCGAGACCTCGCGTCGAGATCTCGTGTCGAGACCTCATAACAGTAGTTACACGTCACTTATTTCTGTTTTTTTAAGAAAGAAAAATTCATTTAAATGGTTTATCTCCCAGCTGTATATCACGATCAGCTCTCACAAACACTCACTTTCTCTTTTCTTCTTTCTTCTTCCTTCTTCTCTGAGTTCCTCTTCCTCTCCAAACCTCCATCGAAGAACCTTGAGTTCCATCGAGCTTCTGCATAAACTTTCTTCATCAACCTTGTTTCTTATCATCTTCTCGACATATCTCACCATCTCGACCATCATTTGAGGTATGAAAAACAGATTTTCTCTTCCTTCATGCTACTGTTTAGCGCCATTTCTTCCTTCCATTTTAGCTAGTTTTTATGCTTCCAAATCATGTCATATTGATGGGTTTTCTTCTTCATGACATGACCGACCTTTCTAACCAATTATTTGAGCTTGTAAAACAAATTTCTTTCTCTGTTTTCTGCAATAGGCAGTGCCCAAAACCCTCCCTATTTGGTTTGTTTTGATTTCTTGTTTTAGTATGTTGTACGTTGCTTCTTGTCGATGTTGTTGTTGATTTATTTGTTATAGAATCAGATAACCTTTTTCATGAACTTTTGATCGAAAACCCTAACTTTGTGTTAGAGGAAAAATGGTTTTGTCTGGTGATGTATGAAAGAAGTTTTTAATAAAATTTTAGAGAAAAGGAGTTATTTTGTAACGTTTGAATTCTGGTTGTATTTGTTTAAGTTCTTGAGTTTTAAATGTTTACTTGGGTTGTGGTTAAGATTGGGATAACGAGAGCTAAGTGCTATTAGAACCCATAGATCGAACTAAGTTGTACTCGTATTAGGCAGTGTGATTTAGAGATCGTCTTTGCAAGGAGATCAGGGTGTACGAGAACACGAAACCGAGGTTGACTGAGAGCCGTACGTGTCGAGATCGAGTAAGAGAAGTCGTTGTCAAGCTCGTTTGAAGACAGCCGTGTCGAGGTCGTTGTCGAGCTCGTTTGAAGACAGCTGTGTCGAGGTCGTTGTCGAGCAGCATTAGCTTGGAGTTCGGTAAGGGCACTTCATATTCTACGTGTTTATGTTTTGTGCGTAAGGGCACTTCATATTCTACGTGTTTATGTTTTGTGCGTAAGGGCACTTCTAGACATTCTAGGATTATTTTTTTATTGTTATATTCCTATGTATGGATTCCTTGATTTGCTTGTCGAGCATGTAATGTTGTGATATGATTGAGTTATGCATTATTTGATATGAAATTGAATATATGCCACGAATTGCGTTTTCTTCATATTAAGCATGTTCTCTTTATTTGATATGTGATCAAGTAATTTTATGTGCCACTCCTTGACTGCGGCGAGCTAATCATCGAGTGAGAGAGCTAGGCGAGTCGTATGACGTTTTTGAGCCGTGACCCGGATAACTAAGGGTGCTAGGTCCCCTTTTTGTTTACGGGAGATTGACTAGGCGTCGCATTATCAGTTTGGGGTTGGACTCTTGATTAATGTATGGTATCGGTTTGGGGTTGGACTGCCGCTTACTATTGCGTCGATTTGGGGATGGACGGTGGCGATATTAGGAATAAAAGTGGAGTCTAGAGTGAGATGGTCGAGTCACGTTTGGTGAATGATATCCAGTGATGTCTGCTTATTTCTTTGTGCCTTGTTTATCTTGATTTGTGGAGAAGTTGACCCTTTCCCGTGGTACCTTCAATCTATGATGGTTACCCAGCGATGTCGAGTGCGAGGAACTCGGCGATAGATGATGGCGAGAGGAGCTCGGCGAGGATCGAGCGGCGACCTATACTTGTCGTGATTTGCTTTGTCTATGTTTTTGTGTATAGTGGTTGTGACCGGTTAGGGCGGTTATGTTTCTTTATTCTGAGGTGGTAGATCGGCGGTTTACTTTTGGACCAGCCCCCTGCGTGGGAGTCTGCCGGAAGTACCCCCAGGGTATGATTGCTCTCTTGAAGTCGTCATACCTTAGGTGTATTTCTTTATACATTCTTACTCTGTATCTTGTATACATCATCATTTCGAGTGGTATATATATATATTATGCATGTATGTTTTATTAGAATTTATGTCTTGTGTCTTAGTTGCACGAGCTGGTCTTAGAATAATAAAAAATTATATAGACCGTACTTTTCTAAAGGGCACAACAGTATCGTTTTAAAACACATCGCATACAGGGTAACTAGAGCTCGGTGTGTTGAGCTCGGTAACTCGAGCTCGGTATGTCTGGAGCTCGGTAGCGGTCCGGAAACGGGTCGTTACATCGACAATGGTGGAATTATTGGTGTCGAAATCCTGTGTCGACAATCAACTTGGCACGCTTATTGTCGAGAAGGGGCTGTCTCTTGTTGCTCTACGGTGTCGACAATCACTTTGTCCCTTCATCTTCCTCATTGTTAACGACAGAGCAAATGGATAATAAATCGATGGAAATATCTTCAAAGTTTTCTGGAAAGTGATTTGCAGCAAACCGTGCCCTAAAAAGAAGAAACAGAGCAGATTCAAAATAGGGAGAAAAAAAAGGAACAATAAACTATGCTTCTTCATGTTCGCCATTGTTAACGACAGAGCAAATGGAAACTAACTCAATGGAAATACCTTCAAAGTCGGGTGGTTCATGATTCGCAGGAGCGTAAGAAAGCGTGTAGAAATGGAGAAGAAGAGCTCAGATTCTTTTGTTGCTTCGAGCGAGCTTTATTTTCTCGTGTTCTTCTGCTTTTGAGCCAGCTTTTGCTCTGTGATGTCTTCTTTTAGTCCTCTCTTCATCCGAGTAGACAGGTTTTTGAGATTAAAGGAAGAAAAGGAAAGATTTGATTGAATTGGGAGGAAATCCCCAAGATCCGCTTTTACGAAAGAGGAAGGGGATGGAGGAAAAAAAGGAAAGAAAGGGAGAGGGTTGTGGTTGATCCCTCTTTTTAGGTTTAGGGTTGGTTTTGGAGAAAGGGATTAGAGGGAGAGAAGGCGACAAAGCAAGAAAGGAGAGAGAGATTCAAATTTTTGAATCTGGCGTTGAAAAGATGAAAGAAGGAGAAGATGATGATGGAAATCTACTTTTAATATAAGAATTTTGATACCATTGGAAAAATCAAAACTACCCATTCCTAATAATTTGACACATGTCCAAAAATAAGGGCAATTTTGTATCTTTCATTTTTTATTTCTTCTTCAAATTTGTTGTTCCCGACAGTGAAAGATGGTATCAAAATTCTTATATTAAAAGTAGATAGATACTATTTTTTTCTGAATAATCAAATATAAATTTTACTTATTTAAGTTTTTTAATAAAGAAGGTGCGACCCCACCGAGTACGTGTTCTGTCCAATGAGAGAGGAGGAAAGCACGAACGTTCCCTTACAATTACTACAGTGAAACCGGGTCCGTATCTGCTCAAAAATACAGTGAGCAAATCTAGTTTACCACAGCCGCGCCGCTCTTTAATATAAGAATTTTGATACCATTGGAAAAATCAAAACTACCCATTCCTAATAATTTGACACATGTCCAAAAATAAGGGCAATTTTGTATCTTTCATTTTTTATTTCTTCTTCAAATTTGTTGTTCCCTGATAAAGGAAAGATGGTATCAAAATTCTTATATTAAAAGTAGATAGATACTATTTTTTCTGAATAATCAAATATAAATTTTACTTATTAAAGTTTTTTAATAAAGAAGGTGCGACCCCACCGAGTAATGCGTGTTCTGTCCAATGAGAGAGGAGGAAAGCACGAGCGTTCCTTACAATTACTACAAAGGAAACCGGTGCAGATTCCGCTCAAAAATACAAAGTGAGCAAATCTAGTTTACCACGCCGCCGCTCTTTAACCCGTCTCTCTCTCGAAGTTTCTTTTCTTTTTATCAAAACACAGAGAGAGCAATCGAAGAAGAAACCCCAAAATGCATTCATTCGATTCATGAGCCAACGCTTTGCTAACCTTTGTGGTTACGATTCTAGCCCTTATGCGCCATGGCCTCTCTCTCGACACCCTCGGTTCCCTCTCCCTCTGCGCAAGTCCAGGTCTCTCCCTTTCTCTTCTCTTCTCTTTTTACAGATCTGTCATTCAAGAACTCTTGCAACCGTTTTAACTGCGTGTTTACGTGTATGCAGATGTAGGTGTTGAACATCAACTGGTTTGAAACATTAACGGCAATGACGAGGTAATTCCTCCTTATTTTCTCACTTCATTGTTAAACCTCTTTAAGATTTTGGATCGTTTTTAGAAAAGCTCGATCAGTTCTTGATATTTTGTTGGATACAATTTATTTTTATTATATGTATGGCTTTTCTAAGAATACGAAGGTTTTTTAAGTTTCTATGAACCAATTGCAATTATAATTGTGTAAGTAGTATTTGTCAGTAAATTTTCACAATACAAAGGGTTTTGATATAATTTCAATTTAAAACCATGGTTATATGTTCCTTCTTATGGTATTAACTCAGTATGATGAGCCACTACGCTTCATCGCCAAAGACCTCCACAGTATTTGTGGTGTTGACCTCAAGTTACTGCGGCAAAGAATGGACACTCTTTTTGGAGTTCTTTCAAACTATGATAATTTTACTTGTGAATACCTCATTCCTCACCTGTTCTTAACTCACTCCTAAGTGGTACCCTCGTACATAAAAGACAAGCATCGCATCCTCTTATAACGGAAATAAAATGTTTTCTTTCCCATTAAAGTCATTGCCCCAAGATAGGCCTTTCTTTCTAATAATAACCGTCTCATTTTCATTCTGCAGTCAATTTTTCTCGGGGGATAGTCTAAGTGAGAAACAGAAGTTAGTGGACTATGAAAAATTGAAAATGATATAGGTAGCATTTCATTTGTTAATATTAGGACAGATATGAAAGCATCATATTTAGGTAGTAGGTACCTAAATATGATAAAACACATAAATTTGTTAATAGATATCATTTACGAACTCATACACTCAATAGTAACAATGTAAGTAGGTCTTTAATTATTATGTTAAATAGCCTCATATTATAATAGCATCCAGAGAAGTGAGTGATTGCTGGTTTGAGGACTCAGCTCTGAGTTGTGATGTGTTGTGTAACACCTGAGGACGAGATCGACATCGTATTAGGACGACGTATCGAGACCTCGACCAAGACCTTGTGTCGAGATCCCGTGACTAGATCGTTTACCGAGATCTTTTGTCGAGCTGATAAGACCACGTGCACTAGCTGCTGAGCTGAGGAGGTCGTGTGTCGAGTTGATGAAGTCGCGTCATCGAGGCGATGAGGGCCTTGAAGTCGAGATGAGAGACCGCGTTCACGAACTCGTGTTAGAACCTTATGCGTTCGCCACGAGCACTCTCTTGTCGACATCGTGTCGAGATGATACCTCGTATTATTTCGAACGTTACTCAGCGTTATTATTTTATTGTTTGTAATTATTACATTGTCGGCTTGTCGTTGACCGACAGAGTAGAGGGTAATCATGAGAGGAACGAGTTAACGGGTAGATGATTGATGGAATTGGCATCTTATAGCTGGAGTTACGTTTATACCCCTTTCTCGCCAGCTGTATACCACGACCGTTTCCCTCACACTCATTCCTTCTCTTTTCTTCTTTCTTCTTCCTTCATACGCTCTGTGTTTCGTTGTTTTCTTTAAAAATCTTCATCGACGAAACCGTGAGTTCCATCGAGATTCTGCACAAGCTTTCTTCATCAATCTTGTTCATCATCAACTTCTCGACCCATATCTCGTCTGATCGACCATCACCGTTGAGGTATGAAGAACAGATTTTCTTTCATCTGTGCTACTGTTTAGCGCTAAATCTTCTTCCATTTTTAACCAGTTTTATGCTTCCAAATCATGTCAAATTGATGGGTTTTCTTATTCACGATATTACCTATCTTTTTAATCGATTAATTGGGCTTGTAAAACAAATTTCTTCCTCTGTTTTTCTGCAATCGGCAGTGCCCAGAAACCTCCATTTTTGGTTCGTTTCGATTTCTTGTTTTTCATTCGTTGCTTCTGATTATTGTTGTTGTCGATCTATCTGTTGAAGCATCAGATAACTTTTCATGAAATTTTGATCGAAATCCCTAACTTTGTGTTAGAGGAAAAATATCTTTCAGTTCTTGAGTTTTATATTTTTTTCTGGGTTGTGGTTGAGTTTGGGGAAGAGAGAGCTAGATGTATTAGAACCATAGATCGATCTGAATTGTGTTCGTTTTAGGAAGTCTGATTCCCGAGATCGAGTGAATTCCGAATCGAGGTGTACGGGAAAGCGAATCCAAGGACGCGGAAGCGTGAATCCAGATCGAGGATTATGCGAGGTAGGCGAGAAGCGTGCGTGTCGAAGTCGTTGTCGAAGTTCGTTGAAGACAATAGTGTCGAGATCGAGTAAGAGAAGTCGTTGTCGAGCTCTTTGAAGACAAATGTCGAGGTCGTTGTCGGCGGCATTAACTTGGAGTTCGGATAGAGGCGCTTCACATTAATGTTTTCATAGTATGATAAGCGTAAGGGCATTTCATATTCTACGTGGTTATGTTATTGTGTATGGATTTTCCCGATTTGTGTCGAAATGAAATGTTGTGATATGATTGAGTTTTTGCAAGTATTTAATATGTGATTGAATATATGTCGTGAATTGTGTATTGCATGTTGAATTGCGTTTCTTCATGTCGAGCTTGCTCTTTTATTTGACATGCGGTTGAATATCTTGTGTTTAACTCTTTGAATATCGTATCGCGGCTAATTGTTCATCGAGTGGCGAGCTAGGTGAGTCGTATGGCGTTTTTGAGCCGTGACCGGATAAGCGAGGGTGCTAGGTCCCCTTTTTGTTTACGGGAGATTGACTAGACGTCGCCACGCTACGGGACTGAGTTAGTATCCTAGGGAGAGCGAGGATCCCAAGGCTTGGCTGGACTTTCCGACATACTGATGCAGCGTGTGCATTAGGAAAATTGTCGAGTCGAGAGAAAATGGATTTGCGAGTTGTGTCGAGTTAGAGTGAGATGGTCGAGTCACGTCGGTGATTGTTATACTTTCTTTGTTTGCTTATATTTTTATGTCGAGCTTATCTTGAATTGTTGAGAAGTTGACCTTTCCGTGGTGCCTTCAATCCATGACGGTTACCCAGGCGAGGTCGAGCGCAGTAACTCGGCGATGAAGCGATCTTAGGAGGAGCTCGGCGAGGACCGAGTGGCGACCTCTATCTGTCGTGATTGTTGATTTGTTGGATGTTTGTTTTTACGAGGACTGTACTTTGTTTTCTTTTGTGTTCGAGGTCGTGACCAGTTTAGGCGGTGTTGTTATGTTGCTCTGAGGGTAGACTGGTGGTCTTACTTTTGGAGCAACCTGCGTGGGAGTCTGCTTAAGTACCCCAGGTATGATGGCTCTTTTGAAGTTGTCGTACCTTAGGTGTATTTTCTTTGCACATTTGCTACTCTGTATTTTGTATACATTATTATTTCGAGTGATATATATATGTGTATGTTATGCATGTATGTTTTATTTGAATTTAAGTCTTGTGTCTTAGTTGCACCATGTTTCGAAAAGCTGTAATTACTCTGATGTGCACGAGTTGGTTTTATAAAAAAAATATATATATATCGTATTTTTAAAAAGGCACAAGAGTTTTGTTTTTAAAACACATCTCATATAGGTTTATGTTGAGCTTGGTGTGTTGAGCTCGGTAACTCGAGCTCGGTATATTGAGCTCGGTAGCGGTCCGGAAACGGGTCGTTACACTGTTGGTATCAGAGCAGTTCGGTATATATCGTATTTTTAAAAAGGCACAAGAGTTTTGTTTTTAAAACACATCTCATATAGGTTTATGTTGAGCTTGGTGTGTTGAGCTCGGTAACTCGAGCTCGGTATATTGAGCTCGGTAGCGGTCGTAAGCGGGTCGTTACCTTTGTTGGTATCGAGGCGATTCGGTTCGGCCAGTGTGCATAGGAATTTGGACTGGTCACTATGTTGGGTTATGTGTGTTGGGTACCTAGTTGTATTGTGTTGATTGCTGTTTGATTAAGTGAAGCACTTATTGCTTGAGAAATTGTTTGAACTGTTTCTTGATTGAAGCAGTGTGTTTTAACACATCCTTGTTGTGAGATTCTGACAGGGTTTTGAACTTTGTGGAATCTAATGCCACCTCGTAGGAATACGACATCTGCAACCCATAACGTCGACATGCAACGACCTGTTCAAGCTATGACCGAGATGGCGGCACCCATCCCTCAACAATCACCGCCGCAACGCAACAGCTAACGCGATGGCTCAACAGGCAGCGTTAACTCAAGCGAACTTGCAAAGAACAAAGAACGAGCGAAATCTAAATGTCAAGCGAGAGGATTGGCCGACTTCAGAAGCATGATCCACCAGTTCTACGGTGAGCCAAATCCGGATAAAGTCGACCTTTGGATGCAAGAGATCGAGAAGATCTTTGAGGCACTTCATTGCGGACAACGTGAAGGTCGACTATGCCACCTACTTACTGCTAGGAGACGCAGAGTATTGGTGGAGAGGTGAAGCAACGTTTATAGCGTAACATCGCGAGATGACACAGGAGCTTTTTCGTGAAAGGTTTTTGGACAAGTACTTCCGGATCTTGCCGCGAGCCGAGAAGGAGCGGGAATTTCTTCAAGCTGCGGCAAAGCAACTCGGCGGTGTCCGAGTATGCGCCAAGTTCGAATCGTTGGCGAGGTATTTCAGTCCATTTCGTGATCGAGTTGACCAGAGATGGTTGAGTGAGAGATTCCAACGGGGATTGAGATTCGACATTGAAGTCGATGGTGTCGTTGAGGATCGTAAATCTCCAAGAGTGATTGATCGATGTGTCGAGGTAGAAGGAGTGAGGAGCCACAAGAAGAAGATTGTTGTGGGCGGACCGGTGAGACCCCAGTGCGGGCGGAGATTTGCTCGAAAGGAAACCACCGCAGAAGAGGCCTTACGACCAGGCCTCGGGGAACGACAACAGGGGCGATGTCGTCCGATGACCCAATCTTAGGAGTGGAGGTCGGACCGGTGTCGAGGTGATTTGCTACCGATGTGGAAAGTCGGGACATTACGCGAGTAATTGTACTCGAGAGGAGGAGGTGTGTTTCAATTGCAAGAAGCCAGGGCATTTTGCTAAGGATTGTCCTACACCTAAAGGTGAACCGACTATGCTTGCGGCAAAGGCCAAAGGAAGCGTCAGTGGCTAAAGGCGAGTTTTACGCATGAGTGGCGAGGAAGCGGTCGAGTGATGATCTTATCCAAGGTGAATGTGAGATCGAGGGTAAATCCTTATCCGTTCTTTTTGATTCTGCAACCCATTCCTTCATTTCTTCGATTGTGTGAACCTTTTGAACTTGACTGTGATCGCTACCGCTTAAATTAGTAGTTACAACCCCAATTTGCTAAAACCTTAGTCACAAACACTGCATGTCTTGATTGTGTAGTGATTATTCGAGTAGAAAGTTTGTGGTCAATTTGGTTTGTTTGCCTCTTAAGGGCTTAGATGTTATCCTCGGGATGGATTGGTTGTCACACCACCATGTCCTTTTAATTTGTGCCAGTAAAGCGTAATTTTTCCGGACCTTGGAGTCTCCAATTATCTTTCTGCCGAGCGTATTGGAGTTTCTTTGAAAGAAGGAACTAGGGAATACATGTATCTAGCTAGTTCGGAAGTTTTCCAACAGATCGGCGTGAAGAATGTTCCGGTGGTGTGTGATTTTGAGGGCGTTTTTCAGAAGGCGTGCGGGATTACCACCAAGATGCGAGAGGTCGAAGTTCTCCATCGACTGATTCGTGAACAGACCGATTTCCAAAGCGCCGTCTGTGATGTCTCTGCCGAGATGAAAGAGTGAAGTCCCGGATCGAACACTTGGAATCGAAGCAATTCATACGACCGAGCGTGTCACCGTGGGAGCTCGGTGTTGTTGGTTAAGAAGAAGGATGGGCGATCAAGGTGCGTGGACTATCGCGAACTCAACAAGGTTATCGCGAAGAATCGTTATCCGTTACCACGCGTATTGGCGACTTGATGGACCAACCGTGGAGCGGCGATCTTTTCCAAGATAGACTTGAAGTCGGGCTACCATCGATTCGGCGTGAAGGAGGAAGATGTCGCCAAAAGCGACTTCCAGGACTAGATACGGTCACTACGAGTATTTGGTGATGCCGTTTGGAGTAGCGAATCGCCACGGTGTGTTTATGGACTACATGAGCAGGATTTTCCATTCGTTTTGGATCGATTCGTTGTAGTGTTCATCGGCGACATATTGATTTACTCGAGGAACCGAGAAGAGCACGCAGAACACCTATGTCGAGTACTACAGATATTACGAGATAAGCAACTCTATGCCAATCTGTCGAAGTGTGAATTTTGGCTTGAAGAGGTGAATTTTCTTGGTCACGTGATTTCCAGAGAAGGGATAGCTGTGGATCCAACTAAGATTGAGGCGGTGATAGCGTGGGAGCGACTAAGGCGATTCTGAGATCGGGGAGTTTTGTCGGCTTAGCGAGGATATTACCGAAGATTCATTGAAGGTTTCTCGAAGATTGTCGCGCCTCTTTACGATTGACGAGGAAGAATCAACCTTTGCTTGGGCCAGGAATGTGAAGCCGATTTTCAACGACTGAAGGAGCTTTTGACGACAGCGCCTGTGCTGATTTTGCCTCAACCCGAAGAGCCTTTCGAGGTGTATTGTGATGCGTCACACCAGGGATTGGGATGCGTACTGATGCAACATCGGAAGGTGGTCGCATATGCTTCAAGACAGCTTAAGATTCACGAGAGGAACTACCCTACTCACGACTTGGAGCTAGCGGCGATAGTTTTTCTTGGCGAAGATATGGAGGCTGTACCTTTACGGGAGCACTCTTACTGTTTTCAGCGATCACAAGAGCTTGAAGTACCTGTTCGACCAGAAGGAACTCAACATGCGTCAACGTAGATGGACAGAATTTCTCAAGGACTACGACTTCATGGAATACCCTCTTCGATCGTGTCGGACCGAGATCCAAAGTTCACGTCTCATTTTTGGAGGGAATTGCAAGGAGCGATGGGAGCCGAGCTCGAGCTTAGCTCGGCATATCATCCACGCAGGTACCGGTCGGCCCGAGAACGATCCAATCGCTTGAAGATTTGTTGCGAGCTTGTACGTTAGATCACCGAGGAAGTTGGGACGACGTCTTACCATTGGTGGAGTTCACATACAACAACAGTTTCCATGCGAGTATTGGGATGGCACCTTTTGAAGCGCTGTATGGACGGAAATGTCAGACGCCTCTTTGTTGGTACCAGATTCGCGAGCGAACCGTCAGAGACCGTGATATGATCCAGCAGACTACCGAGAAGATCCGTTTGATCGAGAGATCGGATGCGAACATCTCAAAGTCGACAGAAGAGTTATGCAGACCAACGACGTCGACCACTCGAGTTCGAGGAAGGAGAACATGTATTTCTTAGAGTCACCCCCACTACTGGAGTTGGTCGAGCGATCAAATCCAAGAAACTTACCCCTAAATTCATTGGACCTTACCAGATTCTTCGTCGTATTGGTCCAGTGGCATATCAGATTGCCTTGCCACCATTCTTATCGAACATCCACGACGTCTTTCACGTCTCACAATTACGGAAGTATGTTTCCGACCCTTCTCATGTCATCGAACCGGATGTGATTCAACTGAAGGACGACTTATCTTTCAAGCATTACAGCGAGGATCGTTGATCGGAAAGCCAAGCGATTCGCGGAACAAAGAGATCCAACTTGTCAAAGTTGTGTGGGATCGAAGGACGGGAGATGCGACTTGGGAGCTGGAGGAGAAGATGAAGACTCGGTACCACTGAACTTTTACGAGGTAAGAAGCTTATTTGCAATTTCGAGGACGAAATTTTTTAGAGGAGAGATTGTAACACCTGAGGGCGAGATCGACATCATATTAGGACGACGTATCGAGACCTCGACCAAGACCTTGTGTCGAGATCCCGTGACTAGATCGTTCTGAGATCTTTTGTCGGTGATAAGACCACGTGCACTAGGCTGGCGGTGAGGAGGTCGCGTGTCGAGTTGATGAAGTCGCGTCTGAGTGATGAGGACGCAAGTCGAGATGAGGAGACCGCGTTCACGAACTCGTGTTAGAACCTTGTACGTTCGCACGAGCACTCTTGTCGACATCGTGTCGAGATGATACCTCGTATTATTTCGAACGTTACTCAGCGTTATTATTTTATTGTTTGTAATTATTACATTGTCGGCTTGTCGTTGACCGACAGAGTAGAGGGTAATCATGAGAGGAACGAGTTAACGGGTAGATGATTGATGGAATTGGCATCTTATAGCTGGAGTTACGTTTATACCCCTTTCTCGCCAGCTGTATACCACGACCGTTTCCCTCACACTCATTCCTTCTCTTTTCTTCTTTCTTCTTCCTTCCTTCTGCTCTGTGTTTCGTTGTTTTCTTTAAAAATCTTCATCGACGAAACCGTGAGTTCCATCGAGATTCTGCACAAGCTTTCTTCATCAATCTTGTTCATCATCAACTTCTCGACCCATATCTCGTCTGATCGACCATCACCGTTGAGGTATGAAGAACAGATTTTCTTTCATCTGTGCTACTGTTTAGCGCTAAATCTTCTTCCATTTTTAACCAGTTTTATGCTTCCAAATCATGTCAAATTGATGGGTTTTCTTATTCACGATATTACCTATCTTTTTAATCGATTAATTGGGCTTGTAAAACAAATTTCTTCCTCTGTTTTTCTGCAATCGGCAGTGCCCAGAAACCTCCATTTTTGGTTCGTTTCGATTTCTTGTTTTTCATTCGTTGCTTCTGATTATTGTTGTTGTCGATCTATCTGTTGAAGCATCAGATAACTTTTCATGAAATTTTGATCGAAATCCCTAACTTTGTGTTAGAGGAAAAATATCTTTCAGTTCTTGAGTTTTATATTTTTTTCTGGGTTGTGGTTGAGTTTGGGGAAGAGAGAGCTAGATGTATTAGAACCATAGATCGATCTGAATTGTGTTCGCTTTAGGAAGTCCGATTCGAGATCGAGTGAATTCGAATCGAGGTGTACGGAAAGCGAATCCAAGGACGCCGAAGCGTGAATCCAGATCGAGGATTGTACGAGGTAGACTGAGAAGCGTACGTGTCGAAGTCGTTGTCGAGTTCGTTGAAGACAGCCGTGTCGAGATCGAGTAAGAGAAGTCGTTGTCGAGCTCTTTGAAGACAAATGTCGAGGTCGTTGTCGGCAAAGATTAACTTGGAGTTCGGTAAGGGCGCTTCACATTAATGTTTTCATAGTATGATAGCGTAAGGGCATTTCATATTCTACGTGGTTATGTTATTGTGTATGGATTTTCCTGATTTGTGTCGAGCTGAAATGTTGTGATATGATTGAGTTTTTGCAAGTATTTAATATGTGATTGAATATATGTCGTGAATTGTGTATTGCATGTTGAATTGCGTTTCTTCATGTCGAGCTTGCTCTTTTATTTGACATGCGGTTGAATATCTTGTGTTTAACTCTTTGAATATCGTATGCGGCGAATTGTTCATCGAGTGAGCGAGCTAGGTGAGTCGTATGACGTTTTTGAGCCGTGACCCGGATAACTGAGGGTGCTAGGTCCCCTTTTTGTTTACGGGAGATTGACTAGACGTCGCCACGCTACGGGACCTGAGTTGACTGTCCTAGGGAGAGCGAGGATCCCAAGGCTTTGGCTGGACTTTCCGACATACTGATGCAGCGTGTGCATTCGGAAAATTGTCGAGTCGAGAGAAAATGGATTTGCGAGTTGTGTCGAGTTAGAGTGAGATGGTCGAGTCACGTCGGTGATTGTTATACTTTCTTTGTTTGCTTATATTTTTATGTCGAGCTTATCTTGAATTGTTGAGAAGTTGACCGCTTTCCCATGGTGCCTTCAATCCATGACGGTTACCCAGGCGAGGTCGAGCGCGAGTAACTCGGCGATGAAGCGATGCCGAGGAGGAGCTCGACGAGGACCCGAGTGACGACCTCTATCTGTCGTGATTGTTGATTTGTTGGATGTTTGTTTTTCTGAGGACTGTACTTTGTTTTTCTTTTGTGTTCGAGGTCGTGACCAGTTTGGGCAGTGTTGTTATGTTGCTACAGGGTAGACTGGTGGTCTTACTTTTGGAGCAGCCCCCTGCGTGGGAGTCTGCCGGAAGTACCCCCAGGGTATGATGGCTCTTTTGAAGTTGTCGTACCTTAGGTGTATTTTCTTTGCACATTTGCTACTCTGTATTTTGTATACATTATTATTTCGAGTGATATATATATGTGTATGTTATGCATGTATGTTTTATTTGAATTTAAGTCTTGTGTCTTAGTTGCACCATGTTTCGAAAAGCTGTAATTACTCTGATGTGCACGAGTTGGTTTTATAAAAAAAATATATATATATCGTATTTTTAAAAAGGCACAAGAGTTTTGTTTTTAAAACACATCTTATATAGGTTTATGTTGAGCTTGGTGTGTTGAGCTCGGTAACTCGAGCTCGGTATATTGAGCTCGGTAGCGGTCCGGAAACGGGTCGTTACATGTTGCATGGATCCTCATCAAAATCTATCATGGTGCTAGTAAAAGAAGTGCCAATTCTGAGGTCTTCAAGCAGTGGACGAAGATCAAAAGCTTTTTCCTTAAGGCAAGCATTCTCTTGAAGAAACCCGTCATGGGACTCTGACACATGGTTCAGTTTGTCAATAAGGTTGTGGTTCTCAGTCCTGAGTCTAAGAACCTGTGGCAATAGTTCATCTATTCCTCATCCTTGATCTCTGTTAGATATCATTCGCCGCTGTTTCCTTTCATCGATTACATTGAGTTGGTATATCACAATTTTTATCAGTTTTTTCATTTATACCGGTCACTTAATCAATGTTACAGATCATATTTAGTTGTGTTTCGTATTTGAGTGGTTACAAGCTCTAAGACAAATGTTGCTTGCTTAGCGACTTATTCTCGCATTTAGGTTTATGGTAATTGGCTCATGTGTCAAGCAACTTAAGTTGTTCTTTGACTTGCTATTAGTCCAGGCCTTTGATGTAGGAAAGATCCGATTGATCCAACTTCCAACCTAGCCCTCAATACTTAAATATGGGTTAGTTATTATCACTGGAAAATCTTTGGTTTCAAACTTGCAAGGATTTGTGGTTAAAACATGGCATGCTATGGTTACTTTTCTTTGTATATTCTTATGTCACGTAGGAAAGACCTGCATAAGTGAACTTTACTGAAATGAAATGAAGGAGAGTAAATGTATTCCACAGATTGAAGATGTTTAGGGGTAACAACCAATGAGTCAAGTGTGTACTTCATACTTAGGCTTCAATTGTGAAAACAAGATAATGCTCAAGCTTGGCTCATTTCTTTAAACAAGACATATTGAAAGCTTGAGTTTGACTTGAATAAAAATGTGAAGCTTAAGTTTGGCTTGTTTGTAATTTGACTATTTTCTTTCCATTTATCAAATCTCTTCTTAAAGTATTTTTAAGGTTAATAATCTAGTATTTAATAGATTTCATGCTAGAAGATAATGTAAAACTATGAATAGAAAGAGAGTGAAATAATCTCTGGACATGGAAGTTAGATAGTTATAATTCTCTAGATAGAATTACAATTCACAAAGTAGTACGAATATATAACTTTTATTTAATTATTTTCTATACCCTTTGCTTATAAAAAATTAAGTATACAATTCATGAGCTTTTAGCTTGAGCTTGACTTATTTATAAATTGAACCTAAAGCCAAGCTTGGGTTTACACCCCTAGATATACCATTTGCTTGTTTCAACTTTCAATCATCACAACTATACTTGATTCAAGGATTGTTTAAAGCATTTAAGGTATTATACTCTGGATGTGGAGGAGGGTAAGCAGTTGTGAATGTCTTCAATATATTTTTAATTGGAGAAATTTCCATAATAATCTTTGAAGAAAACAAAATTTGTAGTCAATGTCTTCCAACATCATGCATAGGGTGGATATACTTGTGAAACCGTGACAAGAACAGATCTTTGTAGCAGTTTAATAAATAAGTTTTATTTAAGGATTGCTTTTTCATGTGTATAGTCCTCTTGCTTTTAAATCTTACTAGGTTCAATCTGTTAGTTGTACTAGGAGGTTTGGCCAAAGGATGTCACTGGTCGAATCTTTCCTCATTAAATCATGGTAGGCTTTGATCTCACCTAGATGAGGCAGCTAGCCAAGTTTTATGAATTTGTAAAACATACATACAATCCTAGGACAGTGAAATTTGTTTTTGCAACCACTGGGATAGTGAAATGGTCAACATATGTGATCATGATAACTTATAGGGTCTGATAAAATTTCAAATTCTTTGATTTCTTATTCAGAGATTTTATGATTTAATTTGTTGATTTTTTAACTTTGTATATGCATGAAATGAATGTTTTTTGATGAACTAGTCATGAAGTTGATAGGAAGTAGGAACTGAAATTTTATTAGAACAGGCTAGTGAAGAATTTCCTTGATTACAGTATAATTGCAAAACTTCGAGGGTGTGACACCCTCTACCCCGTCATGGCATTTTAGCAATGTAAGAAGAAAATAACACAAGATAAAAAAAAATATTCATTCGGATAAAACTTTCCTTTGAAACGAAATAGAGTTGTCACGTTCACAACATGCGGAAATAGAAAATGAGTATGAAATACAATTAATAAAAATAACCCCAGTCCCCGATGTCACAATAATTCAAAGCTCTTCCCCTAATCATTACATCGGAAGAAAACAATAACTTAAACAAGTAAACACAAGTCTTCTATCTATCACAGCGAGCTATCGTGATTACTTGTCGGCATTCATATCCTCAATACCTGCAGTCTCAGCATCTACACATACCCCGTGGGATATGCATAGCCACAAGAGGGGTTAGTCATCATAACCTCAGATAGTGCATACAGCGTAGGAAATTAATGAACAATGCGCAATATACAACAATTCCAATAAGGACATCTAATCACTAGCGTTAAGGCATAAGATGGTACCACAACGGCCAAATATCACATGTGTGAATACATGCCTTGACAGGATGATTTTGATGATTGACAAAAGGGAGCTTTGCAAATAGTCAACCGTGCAAAAAGTGGAAAAGAATACCAAGACGCGTATCAAGAATGATTGTTTCTCAAGTCTTTGGGTTCTGGGTATTTATTTATCTTTATTAAGACAATTTGTAAGTAGTAATAAAAAGCTCTCAAATAAAATTAAATCACACACGCACAAAATATTTTGACATGCATATCTCGTGTCGGATGTCGAGCTGAGGAAGTCGGATGTCGAGCTCTGAGGAAATCGGATGTCGAGCTGAGGAGGAAGTCGGATGTTGAGCTCTGAGGAAGTCGGATGTCAAGCTTATGAGGTCGCTGCATCGAGGTCGCGCGGTCGAGCCGGGATGAGGTCGCGTCGGCCGAGCTATGGAGCCGAGCCGATGAGGAGGTCGTATGTCGAGCCGTGTTCCGAGGTCGTGTGCCTAGGTCTTTGCCGAGCCGTTCAGTAGGTCGTATGTCGAGCTTTGTGGCGAGGTCGCCTCACGAGCCGCTCTTGAGGTCGCCCGCCTACCGCCTTCCTGCAACGACAAATCCTTTTAATATTCAACGCAACGGACAAATTCCAACGGACAGCGCAACGGGCAAATCCTCAACGGACAAATCTTCTTAAAGTGACGCTCCTCCATTGCCTATATAACAGCTCGTGAGCTTTGTTTTAAAACAACAACGCAGTGCTTAATTTTTGTGCCAAAAACTCTGTCAAATATTTTTCATCACTCACACTTATTTGAGCACAATTTTCTGAGAGTCTTTTTATTCTACAAAATTTGAGTTGTATTATTTAAGCTTCAATTTGTTATATCTGCACTATTGAGTGTATCTTTTTCGTCTCATTTTATTTGAGAAAATCATTTATTTTTGGGTAGGAATCCCAAGGTGTTCATAGAGAGGTGATATCTCTTGAACGTATTGCTCTGGTTTAGAGTTGTAAAGGTTTCTAGCTGAACCTGATTTAAAAGCTAGTGTCTTAGTGAAAATCCCATAGTGGTTTGCTTTGGGGGACGGGGCGTAGGCCACAGGGTGTTAGGTGGCGAACCTGGATAATTTGTTGTGTGCTTTTTACTCCTTATCTCTCTACTTTTCACCAATTAAATTTACGTACTTTATTTTATTGTTATTTATATCTTACTATTTACTTTATTTTTAACTCGTTTGCAATTTATTCTTCAAGTGATTTATCTATTTCACATTAATATTTCCGCAACTCATAATTAGCACTTATTTCTCCAAAAGTTTTTGAAAGCACAGTTCACACACAATTCACCCCCCTCTTGTGTTTGGAGTCACTTGTCAACAAGTGGCATCAGAGCTAGACTCTTGTATAAAGGACTTAACCGTCTCAAGAGAATGACTTCAAACAATAGCAGGGAACCTCCATGAACAGACCCCCATTTTTCAATGGTGAGGGTATGGTTATTGGAAGGATAGAATGCAAATCTTTCTTGAGGGTGTTGATCTTGATATTTGGGATCTTTGTGGAAAATGGTCCATTTGTCCCCACTCAATCAATTAATGATGCAGTGGTAGACAAACCAAGATCACTTTGGATGAAGATGATAAGAAAAAGGTCCAATACAATTTGAAAGCTAAGAACATCATCACTTCTGCTTTAAGCTACGATGAGTTCTATAGGGTCTCAAATTGCAAGGCTGCTAAAGAAATGTGGGACACCCTTCTATTGACCCATGAAGGTACTACCGAGGCCAACTTATGTCTCATGGCAAAACACGAGGAGGATGAGGTAAATGCTCTTGAACTCGAATCTCCTTTAACTTATGATGAGCTGCTTATTGCTTGTGAAGAATTAAATAATGAAACGATTAAACTTGGAAAAATTGTTCTTTCTTCTAAGAAAACCATCTCTTCTCTTGAATCAAAAATTGAAATTTTAAACAAAGAGATAGTGATTCTTAAAGAAAAACAAGTTCTTTGTGATTGAAACTTCTCCTCCCATATCTTGTGAAAATAAAAAGGATGAAGTTTTAAAATGCAATGAGTGTAGTGTTTTGAAAAATAAGGTTAAGGATTTAAATAACACTCTTGCAAAATTTACGATGGGAAGAGATAATCTAAACATTATGTTAGGAAACCAAAAAGGTACTTTTGGAAAAGCTGGTTTAGGTTATCATCCAAAAATTCATGAAAATCTTTTAAACTCTTCAATCACAACAAACCCTCAAGTAGTCCTTTCATTAAATGCTTTCACTGTGGTAGAAATGGTCACACTGCCTCTATTTGCAATATTAGAAAGAATAAAAATGTAGTTGGCAAAAATATGTGGATTCCAAAGGGCACCTTGCCCAAGACTAACTCATATGGACCCAAGATGGTTTGGGTACCAAAGGTTAAAATATGATTTGTTGTTGTAGGTGTGCTTGAAAGCCAAGGACTTAAATTGGTATCTTGATAGCGGTGTTCAAAGCAGATGAGAGGAGACGAAAGCAAGTTCCCCTCATTGGTCCCTAAGAATAGTGGTTATGTCAGGTATGGTGACAACAACAAAGGTAAAATTCTTGGGATTGGTACTATTGGTAAGAGTCCTAATCCCATTATAGAGAATGTCTTGTATGTGGAAGGTTTGAAACATAACTTGCTAAGTATTAGTCAACTTTCGACAAAGGCAATAATGTTATATTTGATTCTTCAAAATGCATGGTCGTAAATTCTTTTAATAAAAGTACAGCTTTAGTTGGATCTAGAATTGGAAATATCTATATGGTTAATTTAGATGAACTACCTTCAAATGATGCATCTGTCTTTTTAGTAAAGAGAATGAATCTTGGCTATGGCATAGAAGAATGGCTCATATTCACATGGATCATCTTAATAAATTGGTTCGTAAAGACTTAGTAATTGGCTTACCAAAGCTTCGTTTTGAAAAAGATAAACTTTGTGATGCATGTCAAAAGGAAAACAAGTAAAGGCATCTTTCAAATCTAAAAATATTGTTTCTACAAACCGGCCTTTACAACTTTTACATATGGATTTATTTGGCCCTTCTAGAACTAAAAGCTTTGGTGGCAATTACTATGCTCTTGTTATTGTGGACGACTATTCTCGCTATACATGGACTTTATTTATTTCTCACAAAAATGATGCTTTTAATGCTTTTCGAAAACTTGCAAAGGTTATACAAAATGAGAAGGGACTTAACATTGCTTCCATTCGAAGTGATCATGGTGGGGAATTTGAGAATGAAGCATTTGAAGCATTTTGCACAGAAAATGGCATCGATCACAACTTTTCTGCTCCAAGGACACCGCAACAAAATGGAGTGGTTGAAAGGAAAAATCGGTCTCTTGAAGAGCTAGCGAGGACGATGCTCAATGAGACTAACCTTCCTAAGTACTTTTGGGCGGGGCAGTGAGCACTTTGCTTGCTATGTGATGAATCGAGTTCTTATAAGGTCGATCCTTAAGCAAACACCGTATGAACTCTACAAAGGAAGGAAGCCCAACATTTCCCACCTTCACGTTTTTCGGATGCAAGTGTTTTGTTCTAAACAATGGTAAGAATAACCTTGGTAAATTTGATGCTAAAGGCGATGAAGGTTTATTTCTTGGATATTCCACTTCTAGTAAAGCTTTTGAATTTTTAATAAAAGAACTTGGGTGTTGAAGAATCATGCATGTTTCTTTTGATGAATCTAACCCCAAATCTTGATGAAGAAAGTGTTGATGATCTTGCGAAGTATTTGGAGATACCTATTTAGAGGAACAAGAGAGATCAAAAGTTCAAAAGGAGGATCAAGAGTCCTTGCCTCAACCTCTCAAGAACTCTCTCACTCAAATCTTCCAAAAGAATGGAGAGTCTCAAAACATCATCCACTTGACAATATAATTGGCGATATCTCTAAAGGGGTAACAACTCGAAACTCTCTTAATCATGCATGTCTTTTCATGGCTTTTGTTTCTCAAGTTGAACCAAAGGACATCAATGAAGCCATTATTGATGAACATTGGACCCTTGCTATGCAAGACGAATTAAATCAATTTGAAAGAAACAATGTTTGGGAACTAGTTCCTAAACCTAAAGATCATATAGTCATTGGGACCAAATGGGTCTTTCGCAACAAGCTTGATGAAAACGGTATTATTGTTAGAAACAAAGCTAGACTTGTTGCAAAAGGCTACAACCAACAAGAGGGCATAGATTTCGATGAAACCTATGCACCCGTGGCTAGATTAGAAGCCATTCGTATGCTTCTAGCATTTGCATGCATCATGGATTTTAAACTTTTTCAAATGGATGTTAAGAGTGCATTTCTAAATGGTTTTATTCAAGAAGAAGTATATGTTGATCAACCCCCCCGGTTTTGAAAATTTTGAATTTCCAAATCATGTTTTCAAATTGAAAAAGGCTTTATATGGTTTAAAACAAGCTCCGAGAGCTTGGTACGAGAGGTTGAGCAAATATTTACTTGAAAAAGGTTTTGAAAGAGGAAAAGTTGATACCACTCTTTTCATTAAACACAAAAAGCATGACATTTTACTTGTTCAAATTTATGTCGATGATATAATATTTGGTGCTACTAATGAATCCTTGTGTAAGGAATTTTCTGATATCATGCAAAGTGAATTTGAAATGTCAATGATGGGAGAGCTAAATTACTTCCTTGGACTTCAAATCAAACAAACAAAAGAAGGAATTTTTATAAATCAATCCAAATATTGCAAGGAGTTGCTTAAAAGATTTGAAATGAGCAACGCCAAAGAAATCTCAACTCCCATGAGCACATCATGCTATCTTGACAAAGATGAAGGTGGTAAGTCGGTCGAAGTAAGTAAGTATAGAGGTATGATAGGATCTCTTCTCTATCTCATTGCTAGTCGTCCGGATATTATGTCTAGTGTTTGTATGTGTGCACGTTTTCAAGCAAATCCTAAGGAATCACATCTCTCTGCTGTAAAACGCATTATGAGATACCTCATTGGCACACAAAACACGGGTTTATGGTACCCCAAAGGTGCCGAATGCACTTTGATTGGGTACTCGGATTCTGATTTTGCGGGTTGTAAATTGGACCGAAAAAGCACTAGTGGGACATGTCACTTACTTGGGAATGCCTTGGTTTCATGGCATAGTAAGAAACAAGCCAGTGTGGCTTTGTCCCCATCTTAAGCGGAATATGTTGCGGCAGGTAGTTGTTACGCACAGATTATTTGGATGAAACAACAGTTGAATGATTATGGGATTAATCTGAAAACTGTTCCAATTAAGTGCGACAATACTAGTGCCATAAACCTCACTAAAAATCCGGTTTATCACTCTCGGACTAAACACATAGAGATTAGGCACCATTTTATTAGAGATCATGTTCAAAAAGGAGATTGTGTGATTGAGTTTGTGGAAACATCTAAACAACTCGCAGATATTTTTACTAAACCTTTGCCTAAGGAAACTTTCTTTTTTATTAGAACTGAATTGAGAATTTTAGACCAATCATGCATTGAGTGACTGCGTGTGAGTGCATTTTATTATGAATAAGTTCTAACTTGGGCGTTGGAGTGTGCTAACATTTTTATGCGAGTTAGATTACCAAGACTAAAAGTGGAGAAATGCAACCGTCCTTCCATGTCGCTAAAATAAAAGTTTGTGCAAAGTTATGTTAATCGCAAACAATTATGCTTCATTGAACCCTTGATACTCTATTATTTTTCGCCATCTAGTTACACGTATATGCATACGTTTTACATGCCTTTCCTTTATCTTTTCCGCTTTTGATGTTGCCAAAGGGGAGAGTTATATGATTCAGGGGAGTGGTTTATTCCATGCATATTGTGAGGGAGTTCTTCACCAAAATGCCAAAATGCGCCTAAACTCGATATCTTTTTTTAATATTGTGAGGGAGTTTTTCTAAAATACGTGCTTAAACTCGATATCTTTTATTGAAAAACCCCGCTTATATCTCATTGCTATATCATGATTATATTTTTACTAAAAACCCTCCATGAGATGTTTGTCATCATCAAAAGTGGAGTCTGTGAATACATGCCTTGACAGGATGATTTTGATGATTGACAAAGGAGCTTTGCAAATAGTCAACCGTGCAAAAGTGGAAAAAGAATACCAAGGCAGCGTATCAAGAATGATTGTTTCTCAAGTCTTTGGGTTACGGGTATTTATTTATCTTTATTAAGACAATTTGTAAGTAGTAATAAAAAGCTCTCAAATAAAATTAAATCACACACGCACAAAATATTTTGACATGCATATCTCGTGTCGAATGTCGAAATGAGGAAGTCGGATGTCGAGCTCGAGGAAATCGGATGTCGGTGAGGAGGAAGTCGGATGTTGAGCTCGAGGAAGTCGGATGTCAAGCTTATGAGGTCGCTGCATCGAGGTCGCGTGTCGAGCCGATGAGGTCGCGTCTTGCGAGCTATGGGAGCCGAGCCGATGAGGAGGTCGTATGTCGAGCCGTGTTCCGAGGTCGTATGCCTGGGTCTTTGCCGAGCCGTTCAGAGGTCGTATGTCGAGCTTTGTGGCGAGGTCGTCTCACGAGCTGTCTTCGTGAGGTCGCCCGCCGTCTTCCCGCAACGACAAATCCTTTTAATATTCAGCATAGCGGACAAATTCCAACTGACAAGCGCGGCAAATCCTCAACGGACAAATCTTCTTAAAGTGACGCTCCTCCATTGCCTATATAACAGCTCGTGAGCTTTGTTTTAAAACAACAACGCAGTTGCTTAATTTTTGTGCCAAAAACTCACAAATATTTTTCATCACTCACACTTATTTGAGCACAATTTTCGAGAGTCTTTTATTCTACAAAATTTGAGTTGTATTATTTAAGCTTCAATTTGTTATATCTGCACTATTGAGTGTATCTTTTTCGCTCTCATTTTATTTGAGAAAATCATTTATTTTTGGGTAGGAATCCCAAGGTGTTCATAGAGAGGTGATATCTCTTGAGCGTATTGCTCTGGTTTAGAGTTGTAAAGGTTTCTAGTGAACCTGATTTAAAAGCTAGTGTCTTAGTGAAAATCCCATAGTGGTTTGCTTTGGGGAGACGGGGCGTGAGCCACGCAGGGTGTTAGGTGGCGAACCTGGATAATTTGTTGTGTGCTTTTTACTCCTTATCTCTCTACTTTTCAGTCAATTAAATTTACAGACTTTATTTTATTGTTATTTATATCTTACTATTTACTTTATTTTTAACTCGTTTGCAATTTATTCTTCAAGTGATTTATCTATTTCACATTAATATTTCCGCAACTCATAATTAGCACTTATTTCTCCAAAAGTTTTTGAAAGCACAGTTCACACACAATTCACCCCCCTCTTGTGTTTGGAGTCACTTGTCAACAACATGCTACAACATCAATCACAACATTAAGGTACATTACCACAACAATTATATATCACATGCCACGGCATCAACCACAACAACAAGGTACATTACCAACACTAAACAACCAGGCACATGATCATGTAAAACAATGTATTTATAGAACCATAACTATATGCATGTGGATCCACTTAAAGCGGCGGGATACCTTGCCCGCTTTGAATACCGTGTCGATGGTGTACCAATAACAACAGACGGAACCTCACCGTCACGGATACCTTGCCCGATTCGCCCCATTAACCGTAGGGACCGGAAACCTCGCCCGTCACGGATACCTTGCCCGATTCGCCTACTAACCAAGGGCAGGAAACCTCACCGATCACGGGATACCTTGCCCGATTCGCTCTTTTTTTTTTCTTTTTAACCGAGGACCGGAAACCTTGCCCGTCACGGGATACCTTGCCCAATTCGCCCTACTAACCAAAGGACTGGGAAACCTCGCCCGTCACGGGATACCTTGCCCGATTCGCCCTTTTTTTTTTCTTTTAACCGTAGGACCGGGAAACCTTGCCCGTCACGGATACCTTGCCCGATTCGCCTACTAACCAAGGGCGGGAACCTTGCCGTCACGGGATACCTTGCCCGATTCGCCCTTTTTAACCGTAGGGACTGAAACCTCGCCGTCACGGGATACCTTGCCCGATACGCCCTACTAACAATAACAACAACAACAACAACAATGACGACACCAAGATACATGAACATGACCAAGCGGTGTCTAACCATAACATCCTCTATCGCCATATTTTCGAATGAGTAACAACAACAACAACGAGATAACACAATTCATAAGTTAGCTAGTGCCATCTACCAATAACATGAACATTTAATAATCTTAGCAACTTTGATTAAGCACATACATCCAAGTGAAACTTTGGCATAGAAGGACTAGTTCTCTCAGATTAACATACTAATAAATCAATAGGCATCATAAATGAACCTTAGACATTCTACTTAAGCTTTACAATATCAACATAATTGCGGGGACTCGAGTTCTTTGATTCATACTTAGTGGCTACACTTTCATAGGGTCTAAAGCCTACTATTTAGTTATTTAATTTCCTTACATTGTCATTTGATAACAACCAATTTCTGTACATCAAGCATATAACAACCAAAGCTCAATCATCACGCCAATTTCAACAACCAATAAAATTATCACATCACGTTACAATAAATATCACTAGTCAAGAATAGTAATTGAGGAGTTCGGATGTCTCCTATCACGGTGGTGATAGTGCTCGTTTTCGTTACATGAGGCGTAGGGGTCATGGGACACCCCTATTGTTCATACATGTTCCATACACTCACTAGAAGAGAACAACTACCCCTTACCTCAAGTGAATTTCGTGCTCCTAGGATGGCATGAGGTAACACCAAGCTTTTCCTTTCCTAGTGAAGCTTTCCTCAGCAAAACACAAGAGCAAGGGTTTAGGAATGGAAAAATCATGGTTTAGAACCCTAACATTGATCTTAAAGACAAAACTTATCATTAGAAGACTTACCACCTCCTATTCCTCCCAATGAAATTTGTCTGAGTTACAATAACGATGCTCCCCGGTCGAGTCCCGTAGCGTAGTCTTGACTTAGAGCCCTTGACACCACAAAATTGGAAGAAGGGAAGGAAGAGCTTTTCTCTGTTTGGATTGGTCTTATGAGCAGCTCCTAATCATGTTTAGGGTCTTAGAACTGATGCTTAGTGGCTAGGTTAAGTCTAGGGGTCGTGGTTGCCCTTTCTGGTCGAGAATGGGCCACACTAGGTCACAGAACCGGCCCAAAACGAGTTAAAATGCGAAACAGCGCGTAGTCACTTATCAGCTGTTGGCGCCGGGCGCCTGCACTCCCTGGGCGCCCTGCGCCTGCTCTCGGTGAGGTCTGGGCGCCCGAGCTTCAGTCTGGGCGCCCTGCGCCTGAGTCTGGACACTCGGTGCCATTGTTTTGGTCGTAGCTGGAGCTACAGATGTCCGATTGAGGTGTTCTTGGTGTCATTGGAAAGCTAAGAGAATTTCCTACAATTTTATCTCTAATAGGCTTACCCAAATTCGGACTCTAACAGGATCAAAAATGCAGTTGAAATATACTATAATATTCTTAAGTGTTACGCTTGCGTTGTGTTGACTCCAGAGAGCATATCTAGAGTTGTAGGTATCGAAATCGAGTTGAACTAAAGCCAACTAAAAGATAAGAGATAATGCTACAACTTTATTGAAGGGACTTAAATCCAATTGAGTTGTTAAGAGGTTCGAAAATGGGGAATATGATGACCGAAATAGCTAAATATAGGAATAAAGGTACATCTGGACACTTAATCGGCTGAAGGAACGGTAAAACATATGAAACCCAACCCAAGCAACAATAAGCATGTTCTAATACCCTAAGACATATCCTAATCTTGAAGGATGAAAAATTAGGGCTGTTACAATTCTACCCCCCTAAAAAAAAATTCCGTCCTCGGAATTTCTCTGAATGCTATTAACCGACACGGTTCGTGTCCCTAAAACATCATGCAACCATCTTCACTATTGCTATATATATTCCACACAATTCTTTCTTAAGAGGGTCAACTAAGGTCACTAGCTGGAGAACTTAGTCCTTTTAAAGGTCTAGAATTTCAAAAGTTGTAACTTAAATGTCTAGCGTACTAACCAATCATATGCTCAGGTGACTTTCATGGCCCCTCCTAGGATTAACTCCTTAAACTAAGGAATACTAAAAATTACTATCTTAAGGCGTCAAAACTGCAACAACCACAACGAATCAACAAGACTAACATCTAAATCCTTAAGAACCACTCCATAAGTTGATTACCAGTCCTTATTCCGCATAACCACGTTCTTTAAAACTTAATACAACACACCGTACAAGGTCTACTAAGGTCAGGTAGAACTAAAACGAGATTGAGGTTAACTATCTTAGGGTAAAATCATGCGAATCTAGACATACAACCTTTATAAAACCAAATCATAATTAAAGCTATAATATATATATATATACACACATTTAGCAACATATCATAAACAACAATTCAACAATCAATATTCACTTAAACATAATATACAAAAGTTAACGACCAAAGTACAACAGACTAAAGCATCAATTTAGAAAGAGAAAATAACATTTTTTTTTCATAAATATTAATACTAATAGAAAAAATGAAACACAAACAAAACAATTTCCCTTATCAAAGGCATTTTATATTGCAGCCAAGATTAATCACGAGCTAAATATATAAGCTGATCAAAAGGCATCAGGCATTTAAACTAGAAATCAATAATTTAGTAATGCAACACAGTCATATAATTATCTAACAGAGTTCAGAAACTTACCTCAGTTCAAGCATGTAACATTTTCAAAGCAAACTAAGCAACAGATATAACGTAGTGCTTTCACATTTCAATATAAATATTCAGTATAACCTGAAGTCTCCTTGAAAGAGATAACACGTTTGTATTTAATAAAGAGTTAAATGAAGCATAAAATATAGAAAGATCAATTAACCGCATGTCTGTGAATGTAACAAAATAAAATTTAATTTTTTTTTTTTAATATCATATCAAAAATAATTCAGCAATCAAGACTTAGTTAAGCAATATGCACACACAAAAATTATAGGCTAAAGTATGTTAGACTAAAACGTTAAAATATAATGAATAAAAAAAAATTATTCATCATTTTTAATCTATTTATTCCGTAAAAAAAAATAGAAACCTATTTATCCTAAAAGAAATAACATGTTTGCATGCAATGTTTCATAGTCATTAAAGTTAAGCACACAATATAGCAAAAGAAGTTTATCGCAAATTAAGGCATGACTAACTACAGTATTTATCTTAAGGTACCCTACGTAAAACATTTATTAATTCTACTGCTCAACTTACTATAGGAAAACATTCTATAGGGTGCTACACAATAATAGACTCGGTTTCTGTTAGAACATCTAAAATCGGTTTGGTGGTCTTATCAGAAGGCAAAACAATATATTTCCCAAAGATTAACTAATGTCCCCCATTACGTTCTACTTCTATCCTCACTCTAAGCTCGTCTCTACTCCTACGAAAAATTACTTTCCACCTTTAGAATCTTCGGTTTCAAAGCCTTATGCCTATCCGAAGCCCTTAAGAATTTAACTGCAATGTAGATAATCTATGCCCATAACTAATTCTAGTATCTAAGGTAATTAAAAAAAAAAACTAATACTACCCACCAAACTGATTATCATTGCTTTTCTCACCGGCGGTGAGTGATTGAAACATCCCTCCTACTCGTTCAGCCAGGTAATCCAAGCAATAATAACCATGTGCAACAATCACCTATTCTTCTATAAGGTTCTCTGATAGGGGCTTAAGCGTAAAGATGTCGACGCCACATGATTACCCTCAAGCTCTACAAAAGATCCTTCCTATAGCATAGCCACGAATCCGCTGCGCTACTCTGATAACATATTTCCCAGCTAACAATGCTGTAAATCTAACATAAGGTCAGCTTATCCTTTCTAGTTAAGCTACTAGCCCATTGTACTTACTAGAATTCCTTTAAGGTAATGGATAAAAGTCTTGCACCTTAAGTGCAACAACTAAGGGTTAACTCGCATCTCTCGATTAGGTTGATCCTTCTCAATTCACTAAGCGTAATTTTAAACAAGATACTAAGAAATTAACAACTTAGGAAATTGCTAACCCAAGATTCATAGCTAATGGTTTAGGTACCTACTATCTTAGGTCTTTCTATCATATACTCCTGTGAACTTAGCTCACGAGAATTGTTCGTGTACTAGAACAAACAAAATTAAACAAGTAATGCATGTAACTCAACTCGTAGTTCACGCCTTTGAAACACAATAGACCACACACAAGCCGGTTAGAACCGAATCGCTCACGATACCACTAATTGTGACACCCTCTACCCGTCATGGCATTTTAGCAATGTAAGAAGAAAATAACACAAGATAAAAAATATTCATTCGGATAAAACTTTCCTTTGAAAGCGAAATAGAGTTGTCACGTTCACAACATGCGGAAATAGAAAATGAGTATGAAATACAATTAATAAAAATAACCCAAGTCCCCGATGTCACAATAATTGAGCTCTTCCCTAATCATTACATCGGAAGAAAACAATAACTTAAACAAGTAAACACAAGTCTTCTATCTATCACAATGAAGCTATCGTGATTACTTGCCGGCATTCATATCCTCAATACTGCAGCCTCAAAGATCTACACATACCCCGTGGGATATGCATAGCCACAAGAGGGGTTAGTCATCATAACCTCAGATAGTGCATACAGCGTAGGAAATTAATGAACAATGCGCAATATACAACAATTCCAATAAGGACATCTAATCACTAGCGTTAAGGCATAAGATGGTACCACAACGGCCAAATATCACATGCTACAACATCAATCACAACATTAAGGTACATTACCACAACAATTATATATCACATGCCATGGCATCAACCACAACAACAAGGTACATTACCAACACTAAACAATCAGGCACATGATCATGTAAAACAATGTATTTATAGAACCATAACTATATGCATGTGGATCCACTTAAAACGAAGCCGGGATACCTTGCCCGCTTTGAATACCGTGTCGATGGTGTACCAATAACAACAGACCTGAACCTCACCCGTCACGGGATACCTTGCCCGATTCGCCCCATTAACCGTAGGGCCAGGAAACCTCGCGTCACAGGATACCTTGCCCGATTCGCCTACTAACCAAAGGACCGAAACCTCGCCACACGGGATACCTTGCCCGATTCGCCCTTTTTTTTTCTTTTAACCGTAGGACCGGGAAACCTTGCCCGTCACGGGATACCTTGCCCGATTCGCCCTACTAACCAAAGGACTGGGAAACCTCGCCCGTCACGGGATACCTTGCCCGATTCGCCCCTTTTTTTTTCTTTCTTTTAACCGTAGGACCGGGAAACCTTGCCCGTCACGGGATACCTTGCCCGATTCGCCCTACTAACCAAAGGACCGGGAACCTTGCGATCACGGGATACCTTGCCCGATTCGCCTTTTTAACCGTGGGGCGGAAACCTCGCGATCACGGATACCTTGCCCGATACGCCCTACTAACAATAACAACAACAACAACAACAATGACGACACCAAGATACATGAACATGACCAAACGCGGTGTCTAACCATAACATCCTCTATCGCCATATTTTCGACTTTGAGTAACAACAACAACAACAAAGATAACACAATTCATAAGTTAGCTAGTGCCTTCTACCAATAACATGAACATTTAATAATCTTAGCAACTTTGATTAAGCACATACATCCAAGTGAAACTTTGGCATAGAAGGACTAGTTCTCTCAGATTAACATACTAATAAATCAATAGGCATCATAAATGAACCTTAGACATTCTACTTAAGCTTTACAATATCAACATAATTGCGGGGACTCGAGTTCTTTGATTCATACTTAGTGGCTACACTTTCATAGGGTCTAAAGCCTACTATTTAGTTATTTAATTTCCTTACATTGTCATTTGATAACAACCAATTTATGTACATCAAGCATATAACAACCAAAGCTCAATCATCACGCCAATTTCAACAACCAATAAAATTATCACATCACGTTACAATAAATATCACTAGTCAAGAATAGTAATTGAGGAGTTCGGATGTCTCCCTATCACGGTGGTGATAGTGCTCGTTTTCGTTACATGCGGCGTAGGGGTCATGGGACACCCCTATTGTTCATACATGTTCCATACACTCACTAGAAGAGAACAACTACCCCTTACCTCAAGTGAATTTCGTGCTCCTAGGATGGCATGAGGTAACACCAAGCTTTTCCTTTCCTAGTGAAGCTTTCCTCAGCAAAACACAAGAGCAAGGATTTAGGAATGGAAAAATCATGGTTTAGAACCCTAACATTGATCTTAAAGACAAAACTTATCATTAGAAGACTTACCACCTCCTATTCCTCCCAATGAGGTTGTACGAGTTACAATAACGATGCTCCCCGGTCGAGTCCCGTAGCGTAGTCTTGAGTTAGAGCCCTTGACACCACAAAATTGGAAGAAGGGAAGGAAGAGCTTTTCTCTGTTTGGATTGGTCTTATGAGCAGCTCCTAATCATGTTTAGGGTCTTAGAACTGATGCTTAGTGGCTAGGTTAAGTCTAGGGGTCGTGGTTGCCCTTTCTGGTCGAGAATGGGCCACACTGGGTCACAGAACCGGCCCAAAACGAGTTAAAACGCGAAACAGCGCGTAGTCACTTATCAGCTGTGGGCGCCGGGCGCCTGCACTCCCTGGGCACCCTGCGCCTGCTCTCGGTGAGGTCTGGGCGCCCGAGCTTCAGTCTGGGCGCCCTGCGCCTGAGTCTGGACACTCGGTGCCACTGTTTTGGTCGTAGCTGGAGCTACAGATGTCCGATTGAGGTGTTCTTGGTGTCGTTCGAAATCTAAGAGAATTTCCTACAATTTTATCTCTAATAGGCTTACCCAAATTCGGACTCTAACAGGATCAAAAATGCAGTTGAAATATACTATAATATTCTTAAGTGTTACGCTTGCGTTGTGTTGACTACAGAGAGCATATCTAGAGTTGTAGGTATCGAAATCGAGTCGAACTAAAGCCAAATAAAAGATAAGAGATAATGCTACAACTTTATTGAAGGGACTTAAATCCAATTGAGTTGTTAAGAGGTTCGAAAATGGGGAATATGATGACCGAAATAGCTAAATATAGGAATAAAGGTACATCTGGACACTTAATCGGCTGAAGGAACGGTAAAACATATGAAACCCAACCCAAGCAACAATAAGCATGTTCTAATACCGTAATACATATCCTAATCTTGAAGGATGAAAAATTAGGGCTGTTACAGAGGGTCTATGCCTCCCTAGGCAAAGACCTCAACTCTCTTTCAAATGACAAGATATCCCTCTCTCTCGATCCCTCCTCTTATTTATGGGAAACATGCACTATTTCTTCTAACTATCTCCCTTACTAACTTGCTAAGGAGGTTACCTATTAGAAATCATCAAATTGCTTTCAAATTATTGGGCTCTCTGTGTAATTGCTTCAGATACAACATACAAGGGATACTTATGTGTTGTTGAAACCGGTCAAGTTCAAAGCTAGAAATAATTGGAAACATCATGCTGGTTCTAGTCCATAGAATGAAATTTTAAACTGGCCTCATGGCAACATTTATAATTACTTGTATTGTAAATATATTTCTCTGCATATGCTCTAAATTTCAAACTGACCACATTATGATCTGAATACCATATTGTGTCTTATACCAGCTTGTTGGGATCCCTTTCTCTGATATTAAAATGTCATCTTTATTTATTGTTCAATCTGAAGCGAGAGCCTTTCTATTCTTGCAGGTTAGCATGACACTGAATATATCAGCAGATTTACAGTCCCTTTTCACGTGGAACACAAAACAGGTTCTTGATTTCAATTTGCTTTTTTCATTCTTTTTGCATTTTTCTTCTAAAAAGTATAGATACTCTTAACAGTAAGTTAAACATCAGGACTGGATGGGGAGGAATGAAAACTAATTTTGCATGGCTTGCCGCATTGTCAATTTAATATGTACTTGCTTCTCCCATCTTAATGTTTTGATGTTTAAGGTGCCTTACCTATTGTTATATCTTGTTTGATTTTGTTAAATATATATTTCTATTCTTGCCTTTTACATTTTTTATTGCGTACAGCTTGTACTTCCGGTGTTGGAACTACGTAATATTACATACCCGCGGGATCCTAATTTTTAATCAATTATTCTGAACTGTATGGGAGCTAGAATTTCTGGTCATCCATAACTTAGTTTTGCTTCTTTTGTATGCTTGAGTTTTTGTATTTTTATCTGCTGAATATGAAACACCAAAGAATTTCTTGAATCAGGTACGATGTGGTTAGTTAGTTTGCATCTTCATTTGAAATATAAACACTTAAATTGCCAACTCCTTTTTATAAAGAAAGAATAAAAGGAAGCCATGGTAAAACTGGGTCGGTGGATCTCGAACGACGGCTTCAATGTTTGTTTATTTCATGATTTCATGTCACTCAGATAGCTGTGTCATTGCATGTTATGCTGCTTCTCTGTCATCTTCCGTATATGTTGTGTCACATATGTTGCTTAGGCTCTTGAGATGCCATTTTTGATTTTACAGATATCCCTGTGGGATGGTATCATTCCTTCTAAAGAGCATGCGAAGTTTTGGATTCACACATCAAATAAATACCGCTTCATTGATCAGGTATACAGCTCTTATTATCTCTTCCTGAAACAAACATGAATCTTTCAATTCATATGGCTCTCACACTCAATTCCTTATAGGAAACTTACCTGTCTTTATTATGGAATGAGCCTATCCTCATTACTCTATTTCTAGTTCTAAAAATCTTGAAAATGATTACCAATACAAGACCAAAATATTTGGAGGACTCTTCTGACCAAACAAATAATTGTCAGCAAAGTTGTTTTTTTTTTTTTCAAGTCCAAAGAATTATGATTAATTTATACGTAGGTCGTCGATTCCGCATTGTATAAAAGGATGTGTTAACCAATTTTTTATCGTAAAGAGAATTCAAGCCATTTTATCGACAAGGATATTGTGTCTAAGCTGAATTGCTTGAGATTTCTTTAGGCCTTAATTTTGCCATTTTTTGTGTGTCCAGGGAAGCAATTTGCGTGGTAAAGAATATAACTTAACTTTGCACTGGCATGTTATGCCAAAGACTGGCAAAATGTTTGCAGATAAAATAGTCATGCCAGGTTACCGATTGCCCGAGGAATACAGATGATGCCTTCTTGTCATGTAATGTTTTTGCTGTAACTTTAGCCTTTTCTATAGCAGACATAAAAGGTTCCTACAAGGAACTAGGATGAGGGAAAAGGAATTCGTGCTTTGGATAGTGGAAATGAATAGTGTTTAAATTCTCGAATATCCGAAATTTGCTTGTGGTGTGGTCTTCAATTGTGTCAAGTTTATTGTTTCTCCGATAAAAACATATCATGCCGTCGCCAATCCTTTGAGCTTTAGCTATGAAAAATTACTGGCCAGTTCACCTGGAAAAGTTTAAAATTGTGACCGAGCTTTCTGGTGATTAAAAGCGATGTCTCTCTTCACCTTGAAGAAAATAATAGCTTTATCCCCCCCCACAACAAAATCCCACAAACTTGGCTCCTTTGGACCCGTCATGAGACTTATCTCCGAGTTGATAGTGGGACGTTTGGTTTTTTACACCCAAAATTAGACTACCTCTCAAATGGGCATTTTCATGAATCGAACCCGGGTTTTTTTTTGTTGTTGTTGAGAAAGAGCTATGTTATCAACTCTTCCAACACCACCTTGATAAATTACTTAAAAACTTGATAAAACTATAAAGGCTTCTAACCCAAATGTTAGGTGCGAGTGGTTAACGCACTTCATCTAAATGGACGGATTCGATTGCTATCCAAGTTTAACAGGCCAGACTTTACTTATTTCTCGGCCGAATTCTGGATTACTCAGACTTTTTTCTTTCTTTCTTTTTTTTTTTTTTGGTATATAGTCAGGACCTTTTTTTCTAAACGCAATAGTGGAGTCAAAACCTCTGTAAAAGGGGGGGGAACTATAAAGGCTTCCAAAATAATTTATCTTGAATATCGTTTTATAGTTTTGGTTACTTTATAGCCTTTTGATCCCATGGACTTGGAAATGGAATAAGGAATCTAGTCAAATTAGGAGAGTGAAACTGAAAAACTAATCAAGGATTGACTTTTTTTTTCCTAAAACAAAACAAAATGATTATCTTCAAACTACTACAAAATTTATAATTTGTCATTTGAGATGGATAACTAATTATACTTTAATGAAAAAGGGCATGCTCATTTTTACAAGTTAAACCCAAAAAAAAATCATGATTAATATTAGGCATGAATTCTTCGGAAAATGAAATAATTCTGATTAGCAGCTAAAGTTCAGTAACAATAAATTCTTAAAAAAAAAAGACAAACAAAAATGCCGATGGGCCAGCTGCAGAATGCAATTTGTTGAAGGTAATTGCTAAAGGCACCCAGCAAAACATTTGGGGGACTTGACTATTATACCCCTGGTAAAATTATCAAAAGTGATTTTTTTTTTTACTTTCATTTTTTCACAATTTTTTAATTTCAGAGACTTGAAATTTTTCTCTGGTTACTTGCAAATAGCAATCTTTCACTCGCAAATTTAGTGTTCACTCACAAATTAGGTATTTGCGATTCCCACTCGCAAATACCATATTTGCGAGTTTGTTCAAGCACTCGCAAATACCAAATACCATATTTCCTTTTCTTTTTTTAATTAACTTTGTGATTTTAAATTTTTTGTTTTGTTTCAGTTATGCCACACATGAGAGGAGCGGGCTGGGTGGCTTATAGGGAGGCTGAGATGGAGGCTACTGCTCGGGAGGTTGAGTGCGCAAGAGCGGCTGCGAGAGCATCGGGAGGCCATGACTGTGTCACACCATCGGAGACTTGTTGACGGTGAGACGAGTGGCCCGGCGAGAGGGTAGACGGCGTGAGCGGCAACCTCAATACGAGGAACCTCGATGCGTAGAACCTCGCGCATGAGGAACCTCGGCCACGAGGGATATCAGCATGAGGTTCCTCACGAGGAACCATTGAGATGCATATAGATGCACCGGGCGGAGGAGAGACCATTTCTTGGAGGACCTTCGATACATCGCTTAGATCATTTAGGGACCACATCGCTACCACTTGTGGAGTGGAGAAGTAATTATTGTTTCTTGTCTTAAAACATTTAAGGGTTTTCTTTTTAATTGTGTAATTCTGACAAATCTTTTATTTTTATGTGTGCAGGATCAGGTGGAGGCAAAAAGTGGCGAAGTGGTTTAGGGATCGTCGACCACTACCACCGCGATGCGAGAGCATGTTGATCGAGCTGGTCTTTCAACTCTGATGTATTACAGCTACAAGATGATTCACAACTCGCTGCTAACTGCGTTTGCTGAGAGGTGGCACGCAGAAACTAGCTTGTTCCACCTTCCAGTCGGAGAGATGACCATCACGTTGGATTATGTGTCATGCATACTGGGCACACCGGTCAGAGGCACCCTGTTCATAGCCACTCATATGGACACATATATTGCTATATTTGTTTTACAGTCATTGTTAGGGGTATCACATGCGGAGGCCTCGGCGGAGGTTACGGGCCATGGGTGGGCCGCTGTCAGTTTATCTTGGCTGTAGGTCCTTTACGATGAAACGAGAGGATGAGGTCGGACGGACAAAGCGCGAGGCGTTCAAACCGGTGCTACTCGGGATGACTATTCGACGGACAAGACTAGCACCGTATTGATTTGTAGATATCTCGGTGGTGCGTCACTTGGGCGAGGTTGGGCCGGTGGTCATGAGCAGCTTTAGCCCTATACAAGTTGTACGATTATCTTGACGACGCCAGTAGATTCGAGTGCCATGGGTTAGCGGGCTACATGACACTCTTTCAGGTACCACTGTGTTATTAAATAAGAAAATTAAATTTACAATTGTTTTAACTCTAATACAATTTCGTAACTGATTCGTTATTATTATTTGTAACAGGCGTGGATCTACGAGTATTTTCCCACTACTATAGTAGATCAGAAGCTTGTTGACGGTTACACCGGTGAGCGTGTACGCGCTAACTGCTGGACACCTAAGAGGGGTCAGGGGAAGATGCTTCCATACAGGCAAGCACTAGATGCGCTGACCACTGATGATGTGTGTTGGACATCGTGGCCCCCTATAGGCAGCGCTGCCCACTCGCTGATGTGGCATTCTTTTCGGGGTACATCTGGTGTGGGAACACCATAGTGCCGTACTTGCTGTAGAGGGTACTGCGACAGTTCAGGTACAGGTAGGACATTCCTCGACAGCCACCACGACGTCCCTCGGCTGAGGATATTAGTCTTAATTGGATGTCATCTCACCTGTACTCTATTAGATACATCTTTCAGTTGAGGTAGGCCGCTCATCCAGCTGAGTGCGTCGAGAGATACATGGATTGGTACTATAGGGTCTCGCATCCACTGTTGATACCTCCATAAGCTCCACATGATCCACATGATGATGTTATGTGTCATCGAGTAAGGAATAATAAGTTCTTGAACTGTATATATTATGTCCATTCGTAACATTATCTAATTATTTGCTATAATGTATTTATGTCATTTGTAGGCGGATTGTGTTGGTGCGATACTCAGGTTGGATAGAATTGCCGCCATGCTGCATCAGGTCGTTAATTACGCATAGGAGGGAGATGAGATGTGTGACTACCTTCGGGCGGTGCTTCGGATAGTGGAGGGTCACTGCGTAGTTGCATTTTTATGTAATTTTTTTATGTGAATATTTGTTTTTGATGAATGTAATTATTATTATTATTATTATTATTATTATTATTATTATTATTATTATTAGTGAGTTTAGAAATACAAAATAATAAAAACAAACTTAAACGTGACTATTTATAAAACGCAACTACTCATTCAACAACAACAAAACAACATTACATGATCATCAAATGTAACTACAACACCCAACTACAACATTAAAAAAACCAAACCCAACTATTTATTAAACGCAACTACTCATTCAACAACACAACACAACATTACATGACATAGTCACCAGTGCTAATCCTTGGCTATGGTTGATGACATGCTGCTAGGATCTCATCAACTGTTCTTGGTGCACGATATGCTGCAATGATCTCGTCGATTGATCTTCCAAGCACAGCATACGACTCTATTGGGCCATGGCTAGAATGATCACTGAATGTTTCCCTTATACTTTGTATATCGCCGTCGTTTAGAACTGTCATATTCATATACTAAACACGCCTACTACCTAACAAAACATGGCATCGATAGTAGAGATATGTCACTCTACGTAATCCAGCTCCGAGCTTTTGCCGAATCCTTTACTTGAGTTCTTCAATGGTGATGGATGACTTTAGCCTAAATATTTTTGGAACGTCGCATTCAAAAACCACACCATCAGCACTTGTTGTGATTCTGCCATTGTAATAGAAAATAGTAAGGCTCGAATCCATCGAGAATTGGGTTGACTGAGTGAGTGAGTGACTGAAGAGGTCGACAATTAACCCCTTCTCGACAATGGCACACTTATTGTCGAGAAGGGGTTGTCTCTTGTTGCTCGACGGTGTCGACAATCATTTTGTCCCTTCATCTTCCTCCATTGTCGACACAGGATTTCGACACCAACAATTCCACCATTGTCGACATCATGTTAATTGTCGACCTCTTCACTTTGCTCTTCTCAATTGTAGAATCTTCTGTCGAATTAACTCAAATCACTTTCCAGAAAACTTTGAAGATATTTCCATCGATTTATTATCCATTTGCTCTGTCATTAACAATGAGGAAGATGAAGGGACAAAATGATTGTCGACACCGTAGAGCAATGTTAATGCAAAAAATGGTGCAAGGTCGTACCTTTGCTCCTCTGCTTGGTAGTTGGGCGATGGGCTCCGTGGTGAGTACTCCTCCTCCGGGCGTGATGTCCTTCCCCTTCAGACCGGAGGGTGGGGTACCTGCAAAAGGTCCTCCGATGCCTAAGTTAGATAGGGCTTTTTAGGGTGAGCATAGAGCTCGACATCATAGAGATGAGTTTAGGGTTTTGAGAGAGGGTAGAGAGTGTGCAAACCTGGGGGGTCTAGCCCCCTTTATATAGTGGAGTTGCGTGGAAGGAAGGAAACCTCCGAACCGATTTCTGCGCGCGATAATCCCTCCCTAACAATTCGGGAATTAGCTGATCTCTTCCTGATATTTCGCTCCTGCCAGGCCCGTTACGTGCCGGCTACGTGATCTTCCATCTTTAGGGTGACAACGGCCCCAAGTGTTACCTCAGGCACGCCTCGTTCTAGAAGGTTCATGAGACCTGAGTCAGCTCGCCCCTTCCCCAGCTCGATGTTATCGTCGAGAGAGTCATACCGGAAGTCGGATGCAGCGGCGTCTCGAGCGGTGGCAATTCGTCGGCTCGGGTAAAGCGGAGGCGAGCCGATCGCCTGGTCGGCGGGCACGCAAGAACTCGCCTCGGGACCGGTCCATAACACAAGCCCCCTAGACTCTTCGCACGAAAGGGCGGAGGGTCTATCCCATGTCCTTGGGTCGGTATCCGAGTCGAGTCACCAAATCCGCCATGTACTGGCTGCGTGATCCTCAATCTACGGAGTGACAACGGCCCCAAGCATCGTTTCCAGGTGTATCGCTTTCTAGAAGGTTCGAGGGTCATGGCCAGGCTCGCCCATACCGCTCGGTGTTATCATTAGGCGATCGTCTGGGAGGTCGGTGCAGCTCGCCTCGGTCGGTGGCAATCCTTCGAGCTCGGATAGCGAGGCAAGGCTGATCCGCTCGGTTCGGTGAGCACAATAGAACTTCGCCTCGAGGCCGCCCGTAACAAAATGGGGAGTGATCCGTTGTTGATTTTGAACCATAAGTCCGGGACTTGCTTGCCGATCGGTGAGCAACTTTCGAGAGTAGTAGGTCGAAATTTGGACCCATCTAAGTGCCACGATCGATTTCATGGGTTTATTTGTCAATAATATAATGACTGGTCGAATGATCTGATCCGCGAGGCATGATGTCTAAATGTCTGAGATGACCTATGAGGTCTGATTTCTGAGGTCTGAGCTGGTGAGAGGTACTGGACCTCGACTGATCACGTAGTCTTCCTTGGTTCATGTGCTACATGTGTCAGGCATTAACCTTATTTCCTGTCTTTACAAGGGGACGTAAGCCCCTAATTGTTTAACTGTGTCGCGGCTGCACTTATTCCAGCATCGTCGTTGTTTCTCTAGGATGGTCGGTCATGGTCGAGCTTATTCGATCTGGGCTCGCTGTGGCCGAGCAAGTTGTAACCGAACTTGTGAAAGCTACATGAGGCACTTGGAGGACCAAAAAGAGTTGCAAAATGAGAGAGATCTCTTGAGAAGGAGAAATCCTCGGCCAAGGCTGTTGAGGCGGAGGGTATAAGAGTTTTTGTGCTCTACAGTTCAAGGAGGGCTTTGATAATGCCTTTGCCCAAATCGAAGTGGTTGCCCCAATTTGGATATCTCAGAGCCTGACTTCACCAAGACTGCGAAGGATGGCAAGATTGTGGAGGAGGAGGATGAAGCCGAAAAGACCAACCATGGTGATCCCGATGAAGCAAGGGAGAAGCCGGTTGCTGCGAACGTAAAGAATTATTGCCGATGGTGGACCAACAGGAGTCCAAGGGGATACCCTTGAGTAGTTTGTATTTGCTTTCTTTTATGCTTTGTGTGAGGTAGCTTATGGGAAACATGCACTATTTCTTCTAACTATCTCCCTTACTAACTTGCTAAGGAGGATACCTATTAGAAATCATCAAATTGCTTTCAAATTATTGGGCTCTCTATGTAATTGCTTCAGATACAACATACAAGGGATACTTATGTGTTGTTGAAACCGGTCAAGTTCAAAGCTAGAAATAATTGGAAACATCATGCTGGTTCTAGTCCATAGAATGAAATTTTAAACTGGCCTCATGGCAACATTTATAATTACTTGTATTGTAAATATATTTCTCTGCATATGCTCTAAATTTCAAATTGACCACATTATGATCTGAATACCATATTGTGTCTTATACCAGCTTGTTGGGATCCCTTTCTCTGATATTAAAATGTCATCTTTATTTATTGTTCAATCTGAAGCGAGAGCCTTTCTATTCTTGCAGGTTAGCATGACATCAATATATCAGTGATTCTGATCCACTTTTCACGTGGAACACAAAGCAGGTTCTTGACTTCAATTTGCTTTTTCATTTTTTTGCATTTTCCTTCTAAAAGTATAGATACTCTTATGATAAGTTAAACATCGGGAATTTGGATGGGGAGGAATGAAAACTAATTTTGCATGGCTTGCCGCATTGTCAATTTAATATGTACTTGGTTTCTCCCATCTTAATGTTTTGATGTTTAAGGTGCCTTACCTATTGTTATATCTTGTTTGATTTAGTTAAATATATATTTCTATTCTTGCCTTTTACATTTTTTGTTGCGTCTGACTTGTACTTAGGTGTTGGAACTACGTAATATTACATACCATGGGATCCTAATTTTTAATCAATTATTCTGACTGTATGGGAGCTAGAATTTGGTCATCCATAACTTAGTTTTGCTTCTTTTGTATGCTTGCGAGGTTTTGTATTTTTAGTCTGTGAATATGACACACCAAAGAATTTCTTGAATCAGTGCGATGTGGTTAGTTAGTTTGCATCTTCATTTGAAATATAAACACTTAAATTGCCAACTCCTTTTTATCTGAAAGAATAAAAGGAAGCCATGGTAAAAGCTGGGTCGGTGGATCTCGAGCAGCGGCTTCAATGTTTGTTTATTTCATGATTTCATGTCACTCAGATAGCTGTGTCATGGCATGTTATGCTGCTTCTCTGTCATCTTCCGTATATGTTGTGTCACATATGTTGCTTAGGCTCTTGAGATGCCATTTTTGATTTTATAGATATCCCTGTGGGATGGTATCATTCCTTCTAAAGAGCATGCGAAGTTTTGGATTCACACATCAAATAAATACCGCTTCATTGATCAGGTATACAGCTCTTATGATCTCTTCCTGAACCAAACATGAATCTTTCAATTCATATGGCTCTCACACTCAATTCCTTATAGGAAACTTACCTGTCTTTATTATGGAATGAGCCTATCCTCATTACTCTATTTCTAGTTCTAAAAATCCTGAAAATGATTACCAATACAAGACCAAAATATTTGGAGGACTCTTCTGACCAAACAAATAATTGTCAGCAAAGTTGTTTTTTTTTTTTTTTTCAAGTCCAAAGAATTCTGATTAATTTATACGTAGGTCGTCGATTCCGCATTGTATAAAAGGAGGTGTTAACCAATTTTTTATCGTAAAGAGAATTCAAGCCATTTTATCGACAAGGATATTGTGTCTAATTTGAATTGCTTAAGATTTCTTTAGGCCTTAATTTTGCCATTTTTGTGTGTCCAGGGAAGCAATTTGCGTGGTAAAGAATATAACTTAACTTTGCACTGCATGTTATGCCAAAGACTGGCAAAATGTTTGCGAGATAAAATAGTCATGCCAGTTACCGATTGCCGAGGAATACAGATGATGCCTTCTTGTCATGTAATGTTTTCTTTGTAACTTTAGCCTTTTCTATAGCAGACATAAAAGGTTCCTACAAGGAACTAGGATGAGGGAAAAGGAATTCGTGCTTTGGATAGTGGAAATGAATAGTGTTTAAATTCTCGAATATCCGAAATTTGCTTGTGGTGTGGTCTTCAATTGTCTCAAGTTTATTGTTTCTCCGATAAAAACATATCATGCTGTCGCCAATCCTTTGAGCTTTTGCTATGAAAAATTACTGGCCAGTTCACCTGGAAAAGTTTAAAATTGTGACCGAGCTTTCTGGTGATTAAAAGCGATGTCTCTCTTCACCTTGAAGAAAATAACAGCTTTATCCCCCCCCACAACAAAATCCCACAAACTTGGCTCCTTTGGACCCGTCATGAGACTTATCTCCGAGTTGATAGTGGAACGTTTGGTTTTTTACACCCAAAATCAGACTACCTCTCAAATGGGCATTTTCATGAATCGAACCCGGGTTTTTTTTTATTGTTGTTGAGAAAGAGCTATGTTATCAACTCTTCCAACACCACCTTGATAAATTACTTAAAAACTTGATAAAACTATAAAGGCTTCTAACCCAAATGTTAGGTGCGAGTGGTTAACGCACTTCATCTAAATGGACGGATTCGATTGCTATCCAAGTTTAACAGGCCAGACTTTACTTATTTCTCGGCAGTCTGGATTACTCGGACTTTTTCTTTCTTTTTTTTTTTTTTTTGGTATATAGTCAGGACCTTTTTTTCTAAACGCAATAGTGGAGTCAAAACCTCTGTAAAAGGGGGGGGAACTATAAAGGCTTCCAAAATAATTTATCTTGAATATCGTTTTATAGTTTTGGTTACTTTATAGCCTTTTGATCCCATGGACTTGGAAATGGAATAAGGAATCTAGTCAAATTAGGAGAGTGAAACTGAAAAACTAATCAAGGATTGACTTTTTTTCCTAAAACAAAACAAAAAGATTATCTTCAAACTACTACAAAATTTATAATTCATCATTTGAGATGGATAACTAATTATACTTTAATGAAAAAGGGCATGCTCATTTTACAAGTTAAACCCAAAAAAAAAATCATGCTTAATAATTGGCATGAATTCTTGGAAAATGAAATAATTAGATTAGTGTAACACCCCAATTTTCTTATTAATACATATGTATATATGCCTGAATATATTAATAATTTTTGTGATAATTTTTATGTAAGTTACTTTGGAAATTAGTATTTTTAGTAATGCTTTATTGTTTTATTATTATCTTTATTTTTGTAAAACATTAGTTTGAAATATTAATACTATCTTGTTAATAATTTTTAAATTTAAGGAGTATTGGAATGATATTTTATTATTATTCTTAATCTTTGTTGTTAAGTGAGAATTGTAACACCCTCAAATTTAAGTTCTTAGGATCTATAAATTGTGTGCTCATATTGGTAATTTTGTAACAACTTGAGTGTGTTTGCCTTAATAATTAGTATATTTTAATTAATATTATTTTACTATATTTTTATTAAATATTAGTTTTGAATTTATTATAGATAATTATTATATACATTATTATATATATAGATATATGTGTGTGTAGTGCTGATACTTTAAAAACAAAAAAAAGAAGATATAGTTATAATTATATATTATATATATATATATATGTATATGCAGCACGCTTCTTATCTTTTAAAAGAAAAAGTGGGCTTTTTATACAAAAGAATGGGCCACGCCACCAAGCCCAGCCCTTTGTTCAAACTTTCGATTTTAAGGACTGTTCATCGTCTCTTTGAAAAGAAATCGCCGCGCGCACGGAGTGAACAAACCCTTATTCCTTTTCTTCTCTTTTCTTGTTCTCATATCCTAGGCCACGAAAAAATTCCAAATTTCAACTACCCAACCGAAATCGACCCACGTAACACGTTTAGGCCTCTGTTCGTTCAACGTGACTCAGTTAATCGCGTTTATTTCTGTTGGGCGAGCTGTAATTTCACTTTTTCGGACACCACAGTTTTCGGTTCGAAAAACGGACGCCATTTTCGGATTCCTCGCATCGAAACCTTCGAGAATCACTACTCCTTTGCTTGATTCGGTGAAGTTGACGCTGGATCCCTTGTAACCCTTTTGTCTCGATATGGCGTTTTCCGGTCACTCTTTTTGCTTCCTTTTAATTTCGTTTCAGCCTTAAAAATTATAAAAAAAATATATTATACTAATTATTAATTTTTCCAGCCGCGTTTCGCTCTTCCGTGAATTTTATCCTGTGCTCGGTTGGTGCTCAAATTGTCGTTTTAGGCAATTTTCTTCGCTTTGGAATACTTCAAACTTTTTATTGAGGTAAGGGGGTAGATGGATACAAGATTAGTGGGCTTATGGATATAATTAGGCAATAGGGACGTCCCATGGTCCCTAGACTTGGCGCGGTTGTGCAAAATAAGTACCATTGCCATTGTGATGGGAAAATTTGATATTAAATTATGTCATGATGTTAATGTTAATTGAAATTGTCTTATAAGGTGTTGTTTGAATTGATGTGTTGCGATGAAATGTCATGTATGGATCATATGATGATTTGGTTGTCTTGGCTTGTTATTGATAAATGTATGTAAATGTGTTTAAATGAGATTGCTTGTTGCTATTTGATGTTCTGGATTTGTTGTGTTGAGTGAGAGCTAGATTATCATAGAGTGTGGTTTGTTACACTTAGATTCTCTAGGTGGTATATCATGGTTATGTGAAAGGATAAAGTATGGATGATGGGTGTAATTGTTAGGAGTTAACTAAGGTATAATGATATTTTTAGCGTTTAAGTTATGGTACCAGCAAGTCTTAGGACTAGGATATGATGGTCATATTGTGGTGTCGGTGGTTTAAGTGCTTTAGAAGCAAGATTTGGTGTTATGAGTATTTCAGCCTAGTTGACAACTTAGAGTGATAGTTATACGTAAAAATTATGCGAGAAAGATGACTAAGTCTAGAATTATTTTAGCAAAGTCTCACTAATTGAATTTTTAAATTCAGGATATAATAAGTATTGACCCAAACTCTCTTGGATAGCGTCCTATGATTTTAGGGAGTAATGCAGTGCGTCAGGTCAAATAAGTAAGTTGAAACACTTGAGTTAAGAGTTGGAAATTTAGTTAAGTTAGCCTAGACTTAGTGTGGTGAGGTAGGTTGATAACTTGGACTTGTTCCAAGATTGTGGGAAATTTGTCAGTTCTTGACGAGTAGTACCTTGTTATCGTTGTTATAGCCAGCTTGATGAGATGGTTGGTGAGTTGTTGTTGTTGTTGTTAGACACTTGCTTGGTTTGTGTTCATGCATCATATGTGTCTTGTTAAGTTAACGTTATTGGGGGTGAGCAATGATGATGCGATATAGTATCGACCATGATGGGCAAGGTACCCGGCCTTGGGGGTCAATCGGGTAGGAGCGTCTTATATAAAGGCGGTGGATAGCTACCACAGTTGGGGCGTGACCAATAAATATACCGGTTACCCTGACTAGACACTGTTCGTACTCAAGAGTGATGATGTTTTCTCACTCGCTCATCTAAGTTGGTTTGGATCCACATGTTCGGTGAAGTAGACGTTGTCTAGGATTGCATAAGTACTCGTTGAGTCAAGCATTCATGTTATGTGTTGATTAAGTTAACATGTTGTATGCGCATTTCTTAAGCTATGTCCTTTGTCGTTTTGTGCTATGATTGTATATGATGTCTAACCCCTTTTTGCTGTGGCTACTCATACACCATTGTGTATGTTTAGACGATGAGACTGCAGGTGACGATGACGACGTGGCTGAGGAGTGATCTAAGGGCGCGATCATCGTAGATTAGGATTTTCGATGTTTTGGTTATTATCGATGTTGTTATTTTCGAAGTAAATGTTTAGGGTCATCTCTGAGACGTTGTGACATCGGGGTGTTTGTATCATGTGAATTTTATTCGTAACCGTCAATTGATTATTTCCGCAAGTTTATGAGAGTGTGACGACTCTACCTTTATTTATGAAAATTTTATTTGTTGTATTTTTCAGCGATTACATTTTTTCTTAATTTATTTTAAATAGCGCTAATATGCGGGGTAAAGGGTGTCACAATTAGTGGTATCGAGGCTTGATTCGGTTCTAAGGGGCTTTGTGTGTGGCTTATTGTGTTGCAGTGCGTGAACTCTGAGTTGAGTTACATGCGTTACTTGTTTAATTTTGGTTGTTCTAGTACACGGACAATTCTGAGTGGGCTAAATTCACGAGAGTATATGATATGCAGAGCTAAGATAGTAGGTACCTGAACCATTAGCTGTGAATCTTGGATTAGCAGTTTCCTAAGTTGTTAATTTCTTTGTATCTTGTTTAAAATTATGCTTAGTGAATTGAGAAGGATCAACCCAGAACTGAGAGATGCAGGTTAACCCTTAGTTGTTGCACTTAAGGTGCAAGACTTTTATCCATTACCTTAAAGGAATTCTAGTAAGTACAATGGGCTAGTAGCTTAACTAGAGAGGATAAGCTGATCTTATTTTAGATTTACAGCATTGTTAGCTGGGAAATATGTTATCAGAGTAGCGCAGCGGAATCGTGGCTATGCTATAGGATGGATCTTTTGTAGAGCTTGAGGGTAAGCATGTGGTGTCGACATCTTTACGCTTAAGCCCCTATCAGAGAACCTTATAGAAGATGAATAGATGATTGTTGCACATGGTTATTATTGCTTGGATTACAGGTGAGCAGTAGGAGGGGCTGACCCAATCACTTACTGCCGGTGAGAAAAGCAATGATAATCAGTTTGGTGGATAGTATTAGTTTTTTGAATTACCTTAGCTACTAGAATTAGTTATGGGCATAGATTATCTACATTGCAGTTAAATTCTTAAGGGCTTCGGATAGGCATAAGGCTTTGAAACCGTAGATTCTAAAGGTGGAAAGTAATTTTTCCTAGGCGTAGAGACAAGCTTAGAGTGAGGATAGAAGTATAACGTAATGGGGGATATTAGTTAATCTTTGGGGAATATATTGTTTTGCCTTCTGATAAGACCACAAAGCCGATTTTAGATGTTCTAATAGAAACCGAGTCTATCATTGTGTAGCACCCTATAGAATGTTTTTCCTAGAGTAAGTTGAACAGTAGAAATAATAAAGGTTTTGTAGGGTACCTTAAGATAAATACTTGTAGTTAGTCATGCCTTAATTTGCGATAGACTACTTTTGCTATATTGTGTGCTTAACTTTAATGACTATGAAACATTGCATGCAAACATGTTATTTCTTTTAGGATAAATAGGTTTCTATTTTTTTTTTACGGAATAAATAGATTAAAAATGATGAATAATTTTTTTTATTCATTTTATTTTAACGTTTTAGTCTAACATACTTTAGCCTATAATTTTTGTTTGTGCATTATGCTTAACTAAGTCTTGATTGCTGAATTATTTTCGATATGATATAAATAAATAAATAAATAATTAAAATTATTTTGTTACATTCATTGACATGCGGTTAATTGATCTTTCTATATTGTATGCTTCATTTGACTCTCTATTAAATACAATATACAAGCGTGTTATTTCTCGAGGACTTCGGTTATCTTGAATATTTCTATAGAAATGTGAAAGCGCTACGTTATATCTGTTGCTTAGTTTGCTTTGAAAATGTTACATGCTTGAACTGAGGAAAGTTTCTGAACTCTGTTAGATAATAATATGACTGTGTTGGATGACTAAAGTATTGCATTCTAGTTTGAATGTCTGATGCCTTTTGATCAGCTTATGTATTTAGCTCGTGATTAATCTTGGCTGCAATATAAAATGCCTTTGATAAGGGAAATTGTTTTGTTTGTGTTTCATTTTTCTATTAGTATTAATATTTAAAAAAAATGTTATTTTCTCTTTCTAAATTGATGCTTTAGTCTGTCGTACTTTGGTCGTTAACTTTTGTATATTATGTTTAAGTGAATATTGATTGCTGAATTGTTGTTTATGATATGTTGCTAAATGTGTGTGTATATATATATATATATATATATATATATATATATATATATATATTATAGCTTTAATTACGATTTGGTTTTATAAAGGTTGTGTGTTTAGCTTCGTATGATTTTACCATAAGATAGTTAACCTCAATCTCATTTTAGTTCCACCTGACCTTAGTAGACCTTGTACGGTGTGTTGTATTAAGTTTTAAAGAACGTGGTTGTGCGAAATAAGGACCGGTAATCAACACCTTTAAGTTGAGATTTGTGGTAAGAGTTGGAACTCATAGCTTTTGGTTTGGAAGGTTGAGAAAACATTGCCTTATGGAACCTGATATAGAATGCGTAGCGATATGAAACTAGGTGTCTTACAGTATAGACATATGAGAATAGAATGAAAGAGTGCTTTTGAGTTGTAGCATGCATGTTATAAGAAAGATCAGACGTAGTGATTAATGTCTAAGAAAGAATCATTGCTTATTTCAATTGTCATGATTAGGAAGACTATTTTGTTTGAGTAGGAGGAAACTAATTCTTAGCTTAAGAACTGAATCTTAAATCATGAAGTGGTTCTTAAGGATTTAGATGTTAGCCTCGTTGATTTGTTGTGGTTGTTGTAGTACTAAAGCCTTAAGATAGTAATGTTTTAGTATTCATTTGTTTAATGAGTTAATCCTAAGAAGAGTCATGAAAGTCACTTGAGCATGATTGGTTAGTATACCAGACATTTAAGTTAGAACTTTTAAAATTCTAGACCTTTAGAAGGACTAAGTTCTCCAGCTAGTGACCTTAGTTGACCCTCTTAAGAAAGAATTGTGTGGAATATATATAGCAATAGTGAAGAAGGTTGCATGATGTTTTAGGGACATGAACTGTATCGTTTAATAGCACCCAGAGAAATTCCGAGGACGGAATTTTTTTTTAAGGGGGGTGGAATTGTAACACCGCAATTTTCGTATTAATACATATGTATATATGCCTGAATATATTAATAATTTTTGTGATAATTTTTATGTAAGTTACTTTGGAAATTAGTATTTTTAGTAATGCTTTATTGTTTTATTATTATCTTTATTTTTGTAAAACATTAGTTTGAAATATTAATATTATCTTGTTAATAATTATTTAAATTTAAGGAGTATTGGAATGATATTTTATTATTATTCTTAGTACTGTTATTAAGTGAGAATTGTAACACCCTCAAATTTAAGTTCTTAGGATCTATAAATTGTGTGCTCATATTGGTAATTTTGTGATAACTTGAGTGTGTTTGCCTTAATAATTAGTATATTTTAATTAATATTATTTTACTATATTTTTATTAAATATTAGTTTTGAATTTATTATAGATAATTATTATATACATTATTATATATATAGATATATGTGTGTGTAGTGCTGATACTTTAAAAACAAAAAAAGAAGATATAGTTATAATTATATATTATATATATATATATGTATATGCAGCACGCTTCTTATCTTTTAAAGGAAAAAGTGGGCTTTTTATACAAAAGAATGGGCCACGCCCACCAAGCCAGCGCCACTGTTCAAACTTTCGATTTTAAGGACTGTTCATCGTCTCTTTGAAAAGAAATCGCCGCGCGCACGGAGTGAACAAACCCTTATTCCTTTTCTTCTCTTTTCTTGTTCTCATATCCTAGGCCACGAAAAAATTCCAAATTTCAACTACCCAACCGAAATCGACCATAGAACACGTTTCCGGCCTCTGTTCGTTCAACCGCGGCTCCGTTCGTCGCGTTTATTTACGCTGGACGAGCTGTAATTTCACTTTTTCGGACACCACAGTTTTCGGTTCGAAAAACGGACGCCATTTTCGGATTCCTCGCATCGAAACCTTCGAGAATCACTACTCCTTTGCTCGATTCGGTGAAGTTGACGCCGGATCCCTTGTAACCCTTTTGTCTCGATATGGCGTTTTTCGGTCACTCTTTTTGCTTCCTTTTAATTTCGTTTCAGCCTTAAAAATTATAAAAAAAATATATTATACTAATTATTAATTTTTCCAGCCGTGTTTCGCTCTTCCGTGAATTTTATCCTGTGCTCGGTTGGTGCTCAAATTGTCGTTGTAGGCAATTTTCTTCGCTTTGGAATACTTCAAACTTTTTATTGAGGTAAGGGGGTAGATGGATACAAGATTAGTGGGCTTATGGATATAATTAGGCAATAGGGACGTCCCATGGTCCCTAGACTTGGCCTTGATTGTGCAAAATAAGTACCCTTGTCATTGTGATGGAAAAATTTGATATTAAATTATGTCATGATGTTAATGTTAATTGAAATTGTCTTATAAAGTGTTGTTTGAATTGATGTGTTGCGATGAAATGTCATGTATGGATCATATGATGATTTGGTTGTCTTGGCTTGTTATTGATAAATGTATGTAAATGTGTTTAAATGAGATTGCTTGTTGCTATTTGATGTTCTGGATTTGTTGTGTTGAGTGAGAGCTAGATTATCATAGAGTGTGGTTTGTTACACTTAGATTCTCTAGGTGGTATATCATGGTTATGTGAAAGGATAAAGTATGGATGATGGGTGTAATTGTTAGGAGTTAACTAAGGTATAATGATATTTTTAGCATTTAAGTTATGGTACCAGCAAGTCTTAGGACTAGGATATGATGGTCATATTGTGGTGTCGGTGGTTTAAGTGCTTTAGAAGCAAGATTTGGTGTTATGAGTATTTCAGCCTAGTTGACAACTTAGAGTGATAGTTATACAGAAAAATTATGCAGAAAGATGACTAAGTCTAGAATTATTTTAGCAAAGTCTCACTAATTGAATTTTTAAATTCTGGATATAATAAGTATTGACCCAAACTCTCTTGGATAGCGTCCTATGCTTTTAGGGGAGTAGTACGGTACGTCCGGTCAAATAAGTAAGTTGAAACACTTGAGTTAAGAGTTGGAAATTTAGTTAAGTTAGCCTAGACTTAGTGTGGTGAGGTAGGTTGACAACTTGGACTTGTTCCAAGATTGTGCGAAATTTGTCAGTTTACTGACGAGTAGTACCTTGTTATCGTTGTTATAGCCGGCCGCTTGATGAGATGGTTGGTGAGTTGTTGTTGTTGTTGTTGTTGTTGTTAGACACTTGCTTGGTTTGTGTTCATGCATCATATGTGTCTTGTTAAGTTAACGTTATTGGGGGTGAGCAATGATGATGCGATATAGTATCGGCCATGATGGGCAAGGTACCCGGCCTTGGGGGTCAATCGGGTAGGAGCGTCTTATATAAAGGCGTTGGATAGCTACCACAGCTGGGGCGTGACCAATAAATATACCGGTTACCCTGACTAGACACTGTTCGTACTCAAGAGTGATGATGTTTTCTCACTCGCTCATCTGAGTTGGTTTGGATCCACATGTTCGGTGAAGTAGACGTTGTCTAGGATTGCATAAGTACTCGTTGAGTCAAGCATTCATGTTATGTGTTGATTAAGTTAACGTGTTGTATGCGCATTGCTTAAGCTATGTCCTTTGCCGTTTTGTGCTATGATTGTATATGATGTCTAACCCCTTTTTTGTGGCTACTCATACACCATTGTGTATGTTTAGGCGATGAGGCTGCGGTGGCGATGACGACGTGGTGAGGAGTGATCTAAGCGCGATCATCGTAGATTAGGATTTTCGATGTTTTGGTTATTATCGATGTTGTTATTTTCAAGTAAATGTTTAGGGTCAGCTCACGAGACGTTGTGACATCGGGGTGTTTGTATCATGTGAATTTTATTCAGAATCAGTCAATTGATTATTTCATAAGTTTATGAGAGTGTGACGACTCTACCTTTATTTATGAAAATTTTATTTGTTGTATTTTCAGCGATTACATTTTTCTTAATTTATTTTAAATACGATAACATGCGGTGAAGAGGGTGTCACAATTAGCAGCTAAAGTTCATTAACAATAAATTCTTAAAAAAAAAAGACAAACAAAAATGCCGATGGGCCAGCTGCAGAATGCAATTTGTTGAAGGTAATTGCTAAAGGCACCCAGCAAAACATTTGGGGGACTTGACTATTATACCCCTGGTAAAATTATCAAAAGTGATTTTTTTTTTTACTTTCATTCTTTCCCTCACAATTTTTTAATTTCAGAGACTTGAAATTTTTCTCTGGTTACTTGCAAATAGCAATCTTTCACTCTTAAATTTAGTGTTCACTCACAAATTAGGTATTTGCGATTCCCACTCGCAAATACCATATTTGCGAGTTTGTTCAAGCACTCGCAAATACCAAATACCATATTTCCTTTTCTTTTTTTAATTAACTTTGTGATTTTAAATTTTTGTTTTGTTTTGATTATGCCACACATGAGAGGAGGCGAAATTTGGGTGGCTTATAGGAAGGCTGAGATGGAGGCTCTTTGCTCGGGAGGTTGAGTGCATAGAGCGGTGTGCAAGAGCATCGGGAGGCCATGGCGTGTCACACCATCGGAGACTTGTTGGCCGGTAGGCGAGTGGCGGCGAGAGGGGTAGGCGGCGTGAGCGGCAACCTCAATACGAGGAACCTCAGTACGTAGAACCTCCGCATGAGGAACCTCAGCACGAGGGATATCAGCATGAGGTTCCTCACGAGGAACTAGTTGAGATGCATATAGATGCACTGGCAGAGGAGAGACCATTTCTTGGAGGACCTTCTGATACATCGTGTAACGACCCGTTTCCGGACCGCTACCGAGCTCAATATACCGAGCTCGAGTTACCGAGCTCAACACACCGAGCTCAACTAAACCTGTATGCGATGCGTTTTAAAAACGGTACTCTTGTGCCTTTTAAAAAGTACGGTCTATTTTTTTTTTATAAAACCAACTCGTGCACATCAAAGTAATTACAGCTTTTCGAAACATGGTGCAACTAAGACACAAGACTTAAATTCTAATAAAACATACATGCATAACATACATATATATATCACTCGAAATAATAATGTATACAAAATACAGAGTAGTAAATGTACAAAGAAAATACACCTAAGGTATGACGACTTCAAAAGAGCAATCATACCACTGGGGTACTTCCAGAACTCCCACGCAGGGGGCTGCTCCAAAAGTAAAACCACCAGTCTACTCTGAAACGACAAAACAATACTGCCCAACTGGTCACGACCTCTGAACACAAAAGAAAAACGAGGTACATTCATCAGAAAAACAAACATCCAACAAACATAAACGATCACGACAAATAGAGGTCGTCGCCCTGGTCCTCGTCGAGCTCCTCCTCGGCATCATCTGCTGTCGAGTTCCCTGCGCCCTCGACATCGCCTGGGTAACCGTCATGGATTGAAGGCACCACGGGAAAGGGTCAACTTCTCAACAATACAAGATAAGCAAGGCATAAGGAAATAAGCAAACAACAAAGTATAACATTCACCGACGTGACTCGACCATCTCACTCTAACTCGACACAACTCGCAATCCATTTTCTCTCGACTCGACAATTTTTCCGGAATGCACACGCCGTACCGTATGTCGGAAGGTCCAGCCGAAGCCTTGGGATCCTCGCTCTCCCTAGGACGGTCGACTCGGGTCCCATAGCGTGGCGACGTCTAGTCAATCTCCGTAAACAAAAGGGGACCTAGCACCCTTAGTTATCCGGTCCACGGCTAAAAAGCGTCATACGACTCACCTAGCTCGCTCACTCGATGAACAATTAAGCGCATACGATATTCAAAGAGTTAAACACAAGATATTCAACCGCATGTCAAATAAAAAGAGCAAGCTCGACATGAAGAAACGCAATTCAACATGCAGTACACAATTCACAGCATATATTCAATCACATATTAAATACATGCAAAACCCAATCATATCACAACATTTCATGCTCGACACAGATCAAGGAATCCATTCACAATAACATATAAAATAAAGTCTTAATAATGTCTAAAAGCTGCCCTTACCGAACTCCAAGCTAATGCTGCTCGACAACGACCTCGACACAGCTGTCTTCAAATGAGCTCGACAACGACTTCTCTTACTCGATCTCGACACGGCTGTCTTCAACGAGCTCGACAATGACTTCGACACGTACCGTCCTCAATCGACCTCGACACGTACGCTTCTCAGTCGACCTCGACACGTACAGTTCTCGATCTGGATTCCGCTGCTTCCACGTCCTTGGATTCGCTTTCCCGTACACCTCGATTCGGAAATCACACGATCTCGGGAATCAGACTTCCTAAAACAAGCACAACTCAGTTCGATCTCTGGGTTCTAATACACTTAGCTCTCATCCCAAACTTAACCACAACCCAGAAAATATAAAAACTCAAGAACTTAAATATATTTTTCCTCTAACACAAAGTTAGGGTTTTCGATCAAAAGTTCATGAAAAAGGCTATCTGATGCCACAACAGATAGATCGACAACAACAACAACCAGAAGCAACAAACGAAAAACAAGAAATCGAAACAAACCAAAAAGGAAGGGTTTTGGAGCGCTGCCGTGAAATCGAGAGAAAGAAATTTGTTTCTGAGCCCAAATAATCGGTTAGAAAAGTAGGTAATATCATGAAGAAGAAAACCCATCAATTTGACATGATTTGGAAGCATAAAACTGGCTAAAATGGAAAGAAGAAATGGCGCTAAACAGTAACATGAAGAAGAGAAAATCTGTTTTTCCATACCTCAGATGGTGGTCGAGATGGTGATTTATATGTCAAGGAGATGATGAGGAACAAGATTGATGAAGAAAGCTTATGCAGAATCTCGATGGAACTCAAGGTTTCTTCGATGGAAGTTCTGGAGAAAAACAAGGAACTCAGAGCAGAAGGAAGGAAGAAGAAAGAAGAAAAGAGAAAGTGAGTGTTTGAGGGAACTGGTCGTGGTATACAGCTGGTGAGAGAAGGGGTATATTCGTAACTTCGGTTATGAGATGCCAATCCCATCAATCATTCTACCCATTTAATCGCTCCTCTCTCATAATTACCCTCTACTCTATAGGTCAGAGATCTAGACACGCGACGAGAACGGCAAGCCGACAATATAATTATTACAAATAATATAATAATAACGCTGAATAACGTTCGTAAGAATACGAGTGTTATCATCTCGACACGATGTCGACTAGGGTGCTCGTACAAGCTCACAAGGCTCTAACACGAGTTCGTGCACGTGGCCTCCTCAGTTCGACATGCGACCTCCTCAGCTCGGTACGCGACTTCATCAGCTCGACAAGCGATCTCCTCAGCTCAGCAGCTAGTGCACGCAGTCTCCTCAGCTCGGCAAATGACCTCGGCAAACGATCTTGGCGCGGGATCTCGACACAAGGTCTTGGTACGAGGTCTCGACACGAGATCTCGACGCGAGGTCTCGATCCGACGTCCTAATACGAGGTCGATCTCGTCCTCAGGTGTTACACATCGCTGCTTAGATCATTTAGGGACCACATCGCTTACCACTTGTGGAGTGGTGAAGTAATTATTGTTTACTGTCTTAAAACATTTAAGGGTTTTCTTTTTAATTGTGTAATTCATGACAAATCTTTTATTTTTATGTGTGCAGGATCGGGTGGAAGCAAAAAGTGGCAGAAGTGGTTTAGGGATCGTCAGCCCCTACCACTGCGATGCTGAGGAGCATGTTGATCGAGCTGGTCTTTCAACTCGATGTATTCTGACTACAAGATGATTCCTGACTTCATTGCTAAGCTGCGTTTCTTTGAGAGGTAACGCAGAACTAGCTTGTTCCACCTTCGGTCGGAGAGATGACCATCACGTTGGATTATGTGTCATGCATCTGGGCACCGGTCGAGGCACCCTATTCATAGCCACTCATATGGACACATATATTGCTATATTTGTTTCTGATCATTGTTAGGGGTATCACATGCGGAGGCCTCGGCGGAGGTTACGGGCCATGGGTGGGCGTGTCGATTTATCTTGGGTAGGTCCTTTATGATGAAACGAGAGGGATGAGGTCGGACGGACAAAGCGGCGTGGCGTTCAAGCGGTGCTACTCGGGATGACTATTACGGCGGACAAGACTAGCTTTGTATTATTTGCAGATATCTCGGTGAGTGCGTCACTTGGGCCAGGTTGGGCCGGTGGTCATGAGGAGCTTTAGCCCTATACAAGTTGTACGATTATCTTGGCGACGCTTGATGGGTCGAGTGCCATGGGTTAGCGGGCTACATGACACTCTTTCGTGTACCACTATGTTATTAAATAAGAAAATTAAATTTACAATTGTTTTAACTCTAATACAATTTAGAATCGATTCGTTATTATTATTTGTAACGGCGTGGATCTACGAGTATTTTCCCACTACTATAGTAGATCGAAGCTTGTTGTGATTACCATTGAGCATGTCTGCGCTAACTCTTTGGACACCTAAGAGGGTCGTGGGAAGATGCTTCCATACTGAGCAAGCACTAGATGCGCCGACCAGCGATGATGTGTGTTGGACATCGTGGCCCCCTATAAGCGTGGCCCACTCGGCGATGTGGCATTCTTTTAGGGTACATCTGGTGTGGGAACACCATAGTACCGTACTTCTTTGTAGAAGTGCTGCGGCGATTCAGTGCGGTAGGACATTCCTCGGCTGACCACCACGGCGTCCCTCGGTGAGGATATTAGTCTTAACTGGATGTCATCTCACTCGTACTCTATTAGATACATCTTTCAGTTGAGGCAGACCGCTCATCCAGCTGAATGCGTCAAGGGATACATGGATTAGTACTATAGGGTCTCGCATCCACTATTGATACCTCCACATGATCCACATGATGATGTTATGTGTCATCGAGTAAGGAATAATAAGTTCTTGAACTGTATATATTATGTCCATTCGTAACATTATCTAATTATTTGCTATAATGTATTTATGTCATTTGTAGGCGGATTGTGTTGGTGCGATACTCAGGTTGGATAGAATTGCCGCCATGCTGCATCAGGTCGTTAATTACGCATAGGAGGGAGATGAGACGTGTGACCACCTTCGGGCGGTGCTTCGGATAGCGGAGGGTCACTGTGTAGTAGCATTTTTATGTAATTTTTTTATGTGAATATTTGTTTTTGATGAATGTAATTATTATTATTATTATTATTATTATTATTATTATTATTAGTGAGTTTAGAAATACAAAATAATAAAAACAAACTTAAACGTGACTATTTATAAAACGCAACTACTCATTCAACAACAACAAAACAACATTACATGATCATCAAATGTAACTACAACACCCAACTACAACATTAAAAAAACCAAACCCAACTATTTATTAAACGCAACTACTCATTCAACAACACAACACAACATTACATGACATAGTCACCAGTGCTAATCCTTGGCTATGGTTGATGACATGCTGCAAGGATCTCATCAACTGTTCTTGGTGCACGATATGTTGCAATGATCTCGTCGATCGATCTTCCAAGCACAGCATACGACTCTATTGGGCCATGGCTAGAATGATCACTGAATGTTTCCCTTATACTTTGTATATCGCCGTCGTTTAGAACTGTCATATTCATATACTAAACACGCCTACTACCTAACAAAACATGGCATCGATAGCAGAGATTTGTCACTCTACGTAATCCAGCTCCGAGCTTTTGCCGAATCCTTTACTTGAGTTCTTCAATGGTGATGGATGTCTTTAGCCTAAATATTTTTGGAACGTCGCATTCAAAAACCACACCATCAGCACTTGTTGTGATTCTGCCATTGTAATAGACAATAGTAAGGCTCGAATCCATCGAGAATTGGGTTGGTGAGTGAGTGGTGATCAAGAGGTCGACAATTAACCCCTTCTCGACAATGGCACGCTTATTGTCGAGAAGGGGCTGTCTCTTGTTGCTCTACGGTGTCGACAATCATTTTGTCCCTTCATCTTCCTCATTGTTAACGGCAGAGCAAATGGATAATAAATCGGTGGAAATATCTTCAAAGTTTTCTGGAAAGTGATTTGAGTTAATTCGACAGAAGATTCCACAATTGAGAAGATCAAATTGAAGAGGTCGACAATTAACATGATATCGACAATGGTGGAATTGTTGGTGTCGATCGATGGAAATATCTTCAAAGTTTTCTGGAAAGTGATTTGAGTTAATTCGACAGAAGATTCCAAAATTGAGAAGATCAAAGTGAAGAGGTCGACAATTAACATGATGTCGACAATGGTGGAATTGTTGGTGTCAAAATCCTGTGTCGACAATCAAATTGGAAGGGGATGTCTCTTGTTGCTCTACGGTGTCGACAATCATTTTGTCCCTTCATCTTCCTCATTCTTAACGACAGAGCAAATGGATAATAAATCGGTGGAAATATCTTCAAAGTTTTCTGGAAAGTGATTTGAGTTAATTCGACAGAAGATTCCACAATTGAGAAGAGCAAAGTGAAGAGGTCGACAATTAACATGATGTCGACAATGGTGGAATTGTTGGTGTCGAAATCCTGTGTCGACAATCAACTTGAGAAGTGATTTGATTTGAGTTAATTCGATAGAAGATTCCACAATTGAGAAGCTCAAATTGTAGAGGTCGACAATTACCCGCTTCTGGACAATGGCACGCTTATTGTCGAGAAGGGGCTGTCTCTTGTTGCTCTACGGTGTCGACAATCATTTTGTCCCTTCATCTTCCTCATTGTTAACGGCAGAGCAAATGGATAATAAATCGGTGGAAATATCTTCAAAGTTTTCTGGAAAGTGATTTGAGTTAATTCGACAGAAGATTCCACAATTGAGAAGATCAAATTGAAGAGGTCGACAATTAACATGATATCGACAATAGTGGAATTGTTGGTGTCGAAATCCTGTGTCGACAATCAACTTGGAAGGGGCTGTCTCTTGTTGCTCTACGGTGTCGACAATCATTTTGTCCCTTCATCTTCCTCATTGTTAACGACAGAGCAAATGGGTAATAAATCGATGGAAATATCTTCAAAGTTTTCCGGAAAGTGATTTGAGTTAATTCGACAGAAGATTCCACAATTGAGCAGAGCAAAGTGAAGAGGTCGACAATTAACATGATGTAGACAATGGTGGAATTGTTGGTGTCGAAATCCTGTGTCGACAATCAACTTGAGAAGTGATTTGATTTGAGTTAATTCGATAGAAGATTCCACAATTGAGAAGATCAAATTGAAGAGGTCGACAATTAACCCCTTCTCGACAATGGCACACTTATTGTCGAGAAGGGGCTGTCTCTTGTTGCTCTACGGTGTCGACAATCATTTTGTCCCTTCATCTTCCTCATTGTTAACGACAGAGCAAATGGATAATAAATCGGTGGAAATATCTTCAAAGTTTTCTGGAAAGTGATTTGAGTTAATTCGACAGAAGATTCCATAATTTAGAAGAGCAAAGTGAAGAGGTCGACAATTAACATGATATCGACAATGGTGGAATTGTTGGTGTCGAAATCCTGTGTCGACAATTGTAACGACCCGTTTCCGGACCGCTACCGAGCTCAATATACCGAGCTCGAGTTACCGAGCTCAACACACCAAGCTCAACATAAAGGATATATGAGATGTGTTTTAAAAACAAAACTCTTGTGCCTTTTAAAAATACGATATATTTTTTTTTATAAAACCAACTCGTGCACATCAGAGTAATTACAGCTTTTCGAAACATGGTGCAACTAAGACACAAGACTTAAATTCTAATAAAACATACATGCATAACATACATATATATATATATATATATATATATATATATATCACTCGAAATAATAATGTATACAAAATACAGAGTAGCAAATGTACCAAGGAAATACACCTAAGGTACGACGACTTCAAAAGAGCAATCATACCATGGGGGTACTTCCGGCAGACTCCCACGAAGGGGGCTGCTCCAAAAGTAAGACCACCAGTCTACCCTGTAGCAACAAAACAACACTGCCCAAACTGGTCACGACATACTACTCCAAAGGAAAACAAGGTACAGTCATCAAAAGAAATACATCGAACAAACAATCAATCACGACAAGTACAGGTCGTCACTCGGGTCCTCGTCGAGCTCCTCCTCGGCATCATCTACTGTCGAGTTCCCTGCGCCCTCGACATCGCCTGGGTAACCGTCATGGATTGAAGGCACCACGGGAAAGGGTCAACTTCTCAACAATTCAAGATAAGCTCGACATAAAGAAATAAGCAACACAATAATATATCTCAATCACCACACGTGACTCGACCATCTCACTCTAGACTCGACTCGACTCTTATTCCGGAATATCGTCGGCGAGTCCATCCCCAAACCGGCGTAATAGGTAAACGGCGAGTCCATCCCCAAACCGAATTCCATACATTAATCGGCGAGTCCATCCCCAAACCGATAATGCTACAACGCCTAGCCAATCCACCATAAACAAAAAGGGGACCTAGCACCCTCAGTTATCTGGGTTCGGCTCAAAAACGTCATACGACTCCCTAGCTCTCTCACTCGATGATTAGCTCGCCGCATGTCAAAGAGTAACACAGCTTACTTGATCACATATCAAATAAAGAGAGCATGCTTAACATGAAGAAAACACAATTCGACATTTAAGCAATAAAACATTCTGCATGAAGAAACGCATTTCGACAGCAATACACCATTCACATCATATATTCAATCACATATCAAATACATGCAAAAACTCTATCATATCACAACATTCCAATCTCGACACCAATCAAGGAGTCCATACATAAATATAACAATAAAAATAAAGTCTTAATAATGTCTAAGAGTTGCCCTTACCGAACTCCAAGTTAATGCTGCTCGACAACGACCTCGACACAGCTGTCTTCAAATGAGCTCGACAATGACTTCTCTTACTCGATCTCGACACTTTGTCTTCAACGAGCTCGACAACGACTTCGACACGTGCGCTTCTCGATCGACCTCGACACGTCTGATTCTCAATCTGGATTCCGCCGCTTCCCGCCTTGGATTCGCTCTCGTACACCTCGATTCGGAAATCACTCGATCTCGGGAATCAGACTTCCTAAACTTAACCATAACCCAGAAAATATAAAACTCAAGAACTTGAAATATATTTTTCCTCTAACACAAAGTTAGGGATTTCGATCAAAAGTTCATGAAAAAGTTATCTGATGCTTCAACAGATAGATCGACAACAACAACAACCAGAAGCAACAAACGAAAAACAAGAAATCGAAATAGACCGAAAATGAAGAGTTTCTGGGCACTGCCGATTGCATAAAAACAGAGGAAGAAAATTTGTTTTACAAGCCCAATTAATCGGTTAGAAAGATAGGTAATATCGTGAAGAAAAAAACCCATCAATTTGACATGATTTGGAAGCATAAAACTGGCTAAAAATGGAAGAAGAAATAGCGCTAAAGCGGTATACGGAGGAAAAGAAAAATCTGTTCTTCATACCTCAATGGTGATGGTCGAACAGGCGAGATATGGGTCGAGAAGATGATGACGAACAAGATTGATGAAGAAAATTTGTGTAGAATCTCGATGGAACTCACGGTTTCGTCGATGGAGATTTTTGGAGAAAAACAACGAAACTCAGAGCAGAAGGAAGGAAGAAGAAGGAAGAAAAGAGAAATAAGTATCCGAGGGAATCGGTCGTGGTATACAGCTGGAAGGGCATAATCGTAACTCTAGCTATAAGATGCCAATCCCATCAATCATTCTACCCGTCTAATCGTTCCTCCCTCATAATTATCCTCTACTCTGTCGGTCAACGGTCTAGACACGCGACGAGAACGGCAAGCCGACAATGTAATTATTACAAACAATATAATAATAGCGCTGAATAACGTTCGAAAGAATACGAGGTGTCATCTCGACACGATGTCGACAAGAGTGCTCGTGCAAGCGCACAAGGTTCTAACACAAGTTCGTGAACGCGGCCTCCTCAGCTCGGTACGCGACTTCATCAACTCGACACCCGACCTCCTCAGCTCAGCAGCTAGTACACGCGGTCTCATCAGCTCGGCAAATGACCTCGGCAAACGAACTTGGCACGGGATCTCGACACAAGGTCTTGGTCGAGGTCTCGATACGTCGTCCTAATACTATGTCGATCTCGTCCTCAGGTGTTACAATCTCTCCCTCTAAAAAAAATTTCGTCCTCGAAATTGCAAATAAGATTCTTACCTCGGAAAAGTTCAGGGTACTGAGTCTTCATCTTCTCCTCCAGCTCCCAAGTCGCATCTCCCGTCTTCTGATCCCACACAACTTTGACGAGTTGAATCTCTTTGTTCCGCGAATCGCTTGGCTTTCCGATCAACGATCCTTGCTGGCAACGCTTGAAAGATAAGTCGCCCTTCGCTTGAATCACATCCGTTCGATGACATGAGAGGGGGAAACATACTTCCGCAATTGTGAGGCGTGGAAGACGTCGTGGATGTTCGACAAGAATGGTGGCAAGGCAATCGATATGCCACTGGACCAATACGACGAAGAATGCGGTAAGGTCCAATAAATTTAGGGGTAAGTTTCTTGGATTTGATCGCTCGACCAACTCGGTTGTGGGGGTGACTCTAAGAAATACATGTTCTCCTTCCTCGAACTCGAGTGGTCGACGTCGTTGGTCCGCATAACTCTTACATCGACTTTGAGATGTTCGCATCCGATCTCGATCAAACGGATCTTCTCGGTGAGTCTGCTGGATCATATCTGGTCCTCTGACGATGCGCTCGCCCGTCCTGGTACCAACAAAGAGGCGTCGACATTTCGTCCGTCTGGCGCTTCAAAAGGTGCCATTCCAATACTCGCATGGAAGCTGTTATTGTAGGTGAACTCCACCAATGGTAAGACGTCGTCCCAACTTCCTCGGTGATCTAACGTCTGGCTCGCAACAAATCTTCAAGTGATTGGATCGTTCTCTCGATCGGCCGTCGATGCATGGATGATATCTTGAGCTAAGCCTGAGCTCGGTGCCCATCGCTCCTTGCAATTCCTCCAAAAATTAGGCGTGAACTTCGGATCTCGGTCCGACACGATCGAAGAGGGTATTCCATGAAGTCGTACTATCTCCGCGATGTAGATCTCGGTCGACTTTTCCACGTTGTATGTCGACCTCCCGGCAAGAAATGAGCGGATTTGGTCAATCGGTCGATGATCACCCAAATCGAATCATTCTTCTTCTGCGTCTTCGGCAAACCTACAACGAAATCCATGGAAATACTATCCCATTTCCATACGGATACGTCAAGTGATTGTAGCATTCCCGCAGTCGTTGGTGCTCCACCTTCGCTTTACGACACGTCGAAACACGGTTACGTGCTCGGCCACTTGCTTCTTCATTAGGACCACCAAAAATGCTTCTTCAAGTCTTGATACATCTTCGTAACTCCTGGGTGAATACTAAAGTTGCTCTTATGCGCCGTCGAGAATCAACTTCCTCGGCTCGGATCGTTAGTGCATACACTCGGCCATTGCACCTCAAGATGTCGTCGCTCCGACCTGAAATTACGTCGCCTTCCCTTGCGCTTATCAATCAATCTTCTCTTGCGAAGCTCGTCATGAACTTGCTGGTCTCGGATCTCGTCCAACAATCTGTTAGAGATGGTAAGCATACCAAATCTCGGCTTCCCGGTGAAACTTTGACACTCGACTTCAAGTCTCGGAACTTCTCGAGCATCTCCAACTCCTTGATCATCATTACCGAGGTTAAAACGCTCTTCTGCTCAACGCATCTGCTACTATGTTAGCCTTACCGGATGGTATTCCAACGTAAAGTCGTAGTCCTTGAGAAATTTCGTCCATCTACGCCGACGCATGTTGAGTTCTTTACGGTCGAGCAGTACTTCAAGCTCTTGTGATCGCTGAAAGCGATGAAGTGCTCGTAAAGGTAGTGCCTCCATATCTTCGGGCAAAAACTCTGCTTTGCCCGGCTCAAGTCATGAGTAGGGTAGTTCCTCTCGTGAATCTTAAAGCGTCTTGAAGCATACGCGACCACCTTCCGATGTTGCATCGACGCATCCCAATCCCTGGTGTGACGCATCACAATACACCTCGAAAGGCTCTTGGGTTGAGGCAAAATCAGCACAGTATTTGTCGTCAAAAGCTCCTTTAGTCTTTGAAAAGCGGCCGCACTCCTCGGTCCAGGCAAAGGTTGATCCTTCCTCGTCGATCGTGTAAGAGGCGCGACAATCTTCGAGAAACCTTCAATGAATCTTGGTAATATCCTGCTAAGCCGACAAAACTCTGATCTCAGAATCGCCTTCTACTGTTCCCACGCTAGCACACTTCAATCTTAGTTGGATCCACGGCTATCCCTTCTTTGGAAATCACGTGACCAAGAAAATTCACCTCTTCAAGCCAAAATTCACACTTGACAGGTTGGCATAGAGTTGCTTATCTCGTAATATCTGCGATGCTCGACATAAGTGTTCTGCGTGCTCTTCTCGGTTCCTCGAGTAGATCAGTATGTCGTCGATGAACACTACAACAAACTGATCCAAGGACGAATAGAAAATCCTGGTCATGGAGTTCATAAACACACCGGGCGCGTCGTCACTCAAACGGCATCACCAAGTACTCGTAGTGACCGTATCTAGTCCTGAAAGCTGTTTTGGCGACATCTCCCTCCTTCACGCGAATCTGATGGTAGCCCGACTTCAAGTCTATCTTGGAAAAGATCGCCGCTCCACGAAGTTGATCCATCAAGTCGTCAATACGTGGTAACGGATAACGGTTCTTCACGGTAACCTTGTTGAGTTCGCGATAGTCCACGCCGCAGTCTTGATCGTCCATCCTTCTTCTTAACCAACAACACCGAGCTCCCCACGGTGACACGCTCGGTCGTATGAATTGCTTCGACTCCAAGTGTTCGATCTGGGACTTCACTCTTTCATCTCGGCGGGAGACATCCTGTATGGCGCTTTGGAAATCGGTCTGTTCCTGGAATCGGTCGATGGAGAACTTCGACCTCGTCTTGGTGGTAACCCTGGCACGTCTTCGAAAACGTCCTCAAAGTCACACACCATGGAACATTCTTCACGTCGATCTGGCTGGAAAACTTCCGAACTAGCGGATACATGTATTCCCTAGTTCCTTCTTTCAAAGAAACTACAATACGTTCGGCAAAAGATAATTGGAGACTCCAAGGTGCGGAAAAATTACGCTTTCACGGGCACGCAGTCAAAGGACATGGTGGTGTGACAACCAATCCATCCCGAGGATGACATCTAAGCCCTTAAGAGGCAAACAAACCAAATTGACCACAAACTTTCTACTCAATAACCACTACACAATTAAGACATGCGGTGTTTGTGACTAAGGTTTTAGCATTTGGGGTTGTAACTACTAATTTAAGCGGTAAAGCGATCACAGTCAAGTTCAAATGGTTCACACAATCGAGAAGAAATAAAGGAATGGGTTGCACGAATCAAAAAGAACGGATAAGGATTTACCCTCGATCTCACATTCACCTTGGATAAGATCTTGACTCGTTACGCTTCCTCGCCACTCATGCGAGAAAACTCGCCTTTAGCCACTTGACGCTTCCCTTTGGCTCTTGCCGTAAGCATAGTCGGTTCAGCTTTGGGTGTAGGACAATCCTTGACAAAATGTCCTGGCTTCTTACAGTTGAAACACACCTCCACCCTCTGAGTACAGTTATTGGCGTAATGTCCCGTCTTTCCACAACGGAAACAAGTCACCTCGACACTGGTCTGTCCTCCGCTTCTCGGTACCTGGGTCATCGGACGATATTGTCCCCTGTTGTCGTTCCCCTGAGGTCGGTCGTAAGGCTTCTTCTGCGGTTGTTTCCCTTTCTGTGCAAATCTCTGCCCCGCACTCTGGGGTCTCACCGGTCCGCCTACAACAGTCTTCTTCTTGTGGCTCCTTACTCCTTCTACCTCGACACAGCGATCAATCAGCTCTTGGAGGTTTCGGATTCTCAACGACACCACTGACTTCTGAATGTCGAATCTCAATCCCCGTTGGAATCTCTCACTTAACCATCTCTGGTCAACTCGATCACGGAATGGACTGAAATACCTCGCCAACGACTCGAACTTGGCCGCATACTCGGACACTGTCGAGTTGCCTTCTTTGCGATTGAAGAAACTCTTGCTCCTTCTCGGCTCGTGCGATGTCAGGAAGTACTTGTCCAAGAACCTTTCACGAAAAAGCTCCCAGGTCATCTCGCGACGTTACGCTATAAATGTTTGCTTCACTCCTCTCCACCAATACTCTGCGTCTCTAGCGGTAAGTAGGTGGCATAGTCGACCTTCCACGTTGTCAAGACGTGAAGTGCCTCAAAGATCTTCTCGATCTCTTGCATCCAAAGATCGACTTTATCCGGATTTGGCTCACCGTAGAACTTGGTGGATCATGCTTCCTGAAGTCCGCTAATCCTCTCGCTTGACATTTAGATTTCGCTCGTTCTTTGTTCTTTGCAAGTTCTGCTGAGTTAACGCCGTCTGTTGAGCCATCGCGTTAACTGTTGAGTTCTGCAGCGGTGATTGTTGAGCCATGGCTGCCGCCATCTCGGTCATAGCTTGAATTGCTCGTTCCATGTCGACGTTCTCGGTTGCGGTATCGTATTCCTCTGGTGGCATTAGATTCCACAAAGTTCAAAACCCTGTCAGAATCTCACAACAAGGATGTGTTAAAACACACTGCTTCAATCAAGAAACAGTTCAAACAATTTTTCAAGCAATAAGTGCTTCACTTAATCAAACAGCAATCAACATATACAACTAGGTACCCAACACACATAACCCGACACAGTGACCAGTCCAAATCTCCTATGCACAGCTCGGTCAGAACCGAACTGCTCTGATACCAACAGTGTAACGACCCGTTTCCGGACCGCTACCGAGCTCAATATACCGAGCTCGAGTTACCGAGCTCAACACACCAAGCTCAACATAAAGGATATATGAGATGTGTTTTAAAAACAAAACTCTTGTGCCTTTTAAAAATACGATATATTTTTTTTTATAAAACCAACTCGTGCACATCAGAGTAATTACAGCTTTTCGAAACATGGTGCAACTAAGACACAAGACTTAAATTCTAATAAAACATACATGCATAACATACATATATATATATATATATCACTCGAAATAATAATGTATACAAAATACAGAGTAGCAAATGTACAAAGGAAATACACCTAAGGTACGACGACTTCAAAAGAGCAATCATACCCTGGGGGTACTTCCGGCAGACTCCCACGAAGGGGGCTGCTCCAAAAGTAAGACCACCAGTCTACCCTGTAGCAACAAAACAACACTGCCCAAACTGGTCACGACATACTACTCCAAAGGAAAACAAGGTACAGTCATCAAAAGAAATACATCGAACAAACAATCAATCACGACAAGTACAGGTCGTCACTCGGGTCCTCGTCGAGCTCCTCCTCGGCATCATCTACTGTCGAGTTCCCTGCGCCCTCGACATCGCCTGGGTAACCGTCATGGATTGAAGGCACCACGGGAAAGGGTCAACTTCTCAACAATTCAAGATAAGCTCGACATAAAGAAATAAGCAACACAATAATATATCTCAATCACCACACGTGACTCGACCATCTCACTCTAGACTCGACTCGACTCTTATTCCGGAATATCGTCAGCAGGTCCATCCCCAAACTGACGTAATAGGTAAACGGCAGGTCCATCCCCAAACCGAATTCCATACATTAATCAGCAGGTCCATCCCCAAACTGATAATGCTATAACGCCTAGCCAATCCACCATAAACAAAAAGGGGACCTAGCACCCTCAGTTATCTGGGTCCGGCTCAAAAACGTCATACGACTCCCTAGCTCTCTCACTCGATGATTAGCTCGCCGCATGTCAAAGAGTAACACAGCTTACTTGATCACATATCAAATAAAGAGAGCATGCTTAACATGAAGAAAACACAATTCGACATTTAAGCAATAAAACATTCTGCATGAAGAAACGCAATTCGACAGCAATACACCATTCACAACATATATTCAATCACATATCAAATACATGCAAAAACTCTATCATATCACAACATTCCAATCTCGACACCAATCAAGGAGTCCATACATAAATATAACAATAAAAATAAAGTCTTAATAATGTCTAAGAGTTGCCCTTACCGAACTCCAAGTTAATGCTGCTCGACAACGACCTCGACACAGCTGTCTTCAAATGAGCTCGACAACGACTTCTCTTACTCGATCTCGACACGGCTGTCTTCAACGAGCTCGACAACGACTTCGACACGTACGCTTCTCAGTCGACCTCGACACGTACAGTTCTCGATCTGGATTCCGCTGCTTCCCCGTCCTTGGATTCGCTCTCCCGTACACCTCGATTCGGAAATCACTCGATCTCGGGAATCAGACTTCCTAAACTTAACCATAACCCAGAAAATATAAAACTCAAGAACTTGAAATATATTTTTCCTCTAACACAAAGTTAGGGATTTCGATCAAAAGTTCATGAAAAAGTTATCTGATGCTTCAACAGATAGATCGACAACAACAACAACCAGAAGCAACAAACGAAAAACAAGAAATCGAAATAGACCGAAAATGAAGAGTTTCTGGGCACTGCCGATTGCATAAAAACAGAGGAAGAAAATTTGTTTTACAAGCCCAATTAATCGGTTAGAAAGATAGGTAATATCGTGAAGAAGAAAACCCATCAATTTGACATGATTTGGAAGCATAAAACTGGCTAAAAATGGAAGAAGAAATAGCACTAAACAGTAGCACAGAGGAAAAGAAAAATCTGTTCTTCATACCTCAATGGTGATGGTCGAACAGGCGAGATATGGGTCGAGAAGATGATGATGAACAAGATTGATGAAGAAAATTTGTGCAGAATCTCGATGGAACTCACGGTTTCGTCGATGGAGATTTTTGGAGAAAAACAACGAAACTCAGAGCAGAAGGAAGGAAGAAGAAAGAAGAAAAGAGAAATAAGTATCCGAGGGAATCGGTCGTGGTATACAGCTGGAAGGGCATAATCGTAACTCCAGCTATAAGATGCCAATCCCATCAATCATTCTACCCGTCTAATCGTTCCTCCCTCATAATTATCCTCTACTCTGTCGGTCAACGGTCTAGACACGCGACGAGAACGGCAAGCCGACAATGTAATTATTACAAACAATATAATAATAGCGCTGAATAACGTTCGAAAGAATACGAGGTGTCATCTCGACACGATGTCGACAAGAGTGCTCGTGCAAGCGCACAAGGTTCTAACACAAGTTCGTGAACGCGGCCTCCTCAGCTCGGTACGCGACTTCATCAACTCGACACCCGACCTCCTCAGCTCAGCAGCTAGTACACGCGGTCTCATCAGCTCGGCAAATGACCTCGGCAAACGAACTTGGCACGGGATCTCGACACAAGGTCTTGGTCGAGGTCTCGATACGTCGTCCTAATACTATGTCGATCTCGTCCTCAGGTGTTACAACAATCAACTTGGAAGGGGCTGTCTCTTGTTGCTCTACGGTGTCGACAATCATTTTGTCCCTTCATCTTCCTCATTGTTAACGACAGAGCAAATGGATAATAAATCGATGGAAATATCTTCAAAGTTTTCTGGAAAGTGATTTGAGTTAATTCGACAAAAGATTCCACAATTGAGAAGAGCAAAGTGAAGAGGTCGACAATTAACATGATGTCGACAATGGTGGAATTATTGGTGTCGAAATCTTGTGTCGACAATCAACTTGAGAAGTGATTTGATTTGAGTTAATTCGATAGAAGATTCCACAATTGAGAAGATCAAATTGAAGAGGTCGACAATTAACCCCTTCTCGACAATGGCACGCTTATTGTCGAGAAGGGGCTGTCTCTTGTTGCTCTACGGTGTCGACAATCATTTTGTCCCTTCATCTTCCTCGTTGTTAACGGCAGAGCAAATGGATAATAAATCGGTGGAAATATCTTCAAAGTTTTCTGGAAAGTGATTTGAGTTAATTTGACAGAAGATTCCACAATTGAGAAGATCAAATTGAAGAGGTCGACAATTAACATGATGTCGACAATGGTGGAATTGTTGGTGTCGAAATCCTGTGTCGACAATCAACTTGGAAGGGGCAGTCTCTTGTTGCTCTACGGTGTCGACAATCATTTTGTCCCTTCATCTTCCTCATTGTTAATGACAGAGCAAATGGATAAGTGATTTGATTTGAGTTAATTCGATAGAAGATTCCACAATTGAGAAGATCAAATTGAAGAGGTCGACAATTAACTTGATTTCGACTGTAACACCTGAGGACGAGATCGACCTCGTCTTAGGACGTCGGATCGAGACCTCGCGTCGAGATCTCGTGTCGAGACCTCGTACCAAGACCTTGTGTCGAGATCCCGTGCCAAGATCGTTTGCCGAGCTGAGGAGACTGCGTGCACTAGCTGCTGAGCTGAGGAGATCGCTTGTCGAGCTGATGAAGTCGCGTACCGAGCTGAGGAGGTCGCATGTCGAACTGAGGAGGCCGTGTGCACGAACTCGTGTTAGAGCCTTGTGAGCTTGCACGAGCACCCTAGTCGACATCGTGTCGAGATGATAACACTCGTATTCTTACGAACGTTATTCAGCGTTATTATTATATTGTTTGTAATAATTATATTGTCGGCTTGCCGTTCTCGTCGCGTGTCTAGATCTCTGACCTATAGAGTAGAGGGTAATTATGAGAGAGGAGCGATTAGATGGGTAGAATGATTGATGGGATTGGCATCTCATAACCGAAGTTACGAATATACCCCTTCTCTCACCAGCTGTATACCACGACCAGTTCCCTTAAACACTCACTTTCTCTTTTCTTCTTTCTTCTTCCTTCCTTCTCGCCTGAAGTTCCTTGTTTTCTCCGAACTTCCATCGAAGAACCTTGAGTTCCATCGAGATTCTGCATAAGCTTTCTTCATCAATCTTGTTCCTCATCATCTCCTTGACATATAAATCACCATCTCGACCACCATCTGAGGTATGGAAAAACAGATTTTCTCTTCTTCATGTTACTGTTTAGCGCCATTTCTTCTTTCCATTTTAGCCAGTTTTATGCTTCCAAATCATGTCAAATTGATGGGTTTTCTTCTTCATGATATTACCTACTTTTCTAACCGATTATTTGGGCTCGTAAAACAAATTTCTTTCTCTGATTTCTGCAATCGGCAGTGCCCAAAAACCCTTCCTTTTTGGTTTGTTTCGATTTCTTGTTTTTCGTTTGTTGCTTCTGGTTGTTGTTGTTGTCGATCTATCTGTTGTGGCATCAGATAGCCTTTTTCATGAACTTTTGATCGAAAACCCTAACTTTGTGTTAGAGGAAAAATATATTTAAGTTCTTGAGTTTTTATATTTTCTGGGTTGTGGTTAAGTTTGGGATGAGATCTAAGTGTATTAGAACCCAGAGATCGAACTAAGTTGTGCTTGTTTTAGGAAGTCTGATTCCCGAGATCGTGTGATTTCCGAATCGAGGTGTACGGGAAAGCGAATCCAAGGACGTGGAAGCAGCGGAATCCAGATCGAGAACTGTACGTGTCGAGGTCGACTGAGAAGCGTACGTGTCGAGGTCGATTGAGGACGGTACGTGTCGAAGTCGTTGTTGAGCTCGTTGAAGACAGCCGTGTCGAGATCGAGTAAGAGAAGTCGTTGTCGAGCTCATTTGAAGACAGTTGTGTCGAGGTCGTTGTCGAGCAGCTTTAGCTTGGAGTTCGGTAAGGGCAACTTTTAGACATTATTAAGACTTTATTTTATAGGTTATTGTGTATGGATTCCTTGATTGGTGTCGAGCTTGAAATGTTGTGAATTGTGAATTGCTGTTGAATTGCGTTTCTTCATGCAGAATGTTTTTATTGCTTAAATGTCGAATTGCATTTTCTTCATGTTAAGCATGCTCTCCTTATTTGATATGTGATCAAGTAATTTTATGTGTCACTCTTTGACTGCGGCGAGCTAATCATCGAGTGAGAGAGCTAGGGAGTCGTATGACGTTTTTGAGCCGGACCCAGATAACTGAGGGTGCTAGGTCCCTTTTTTGTTTATGGTGGATTGGCTAGGCATCGCATTATCGGTTTGGGGTTGGACCTTTGATTAATGCATGGTATCGGTTTGGGGTTGGACTCGCCGCTACCTATTACGTCGGTTTGGGGATGGACTCACGACGATATTCCGGAATAAGAGTCGAGTCGAGTCTAGAGTGAGATGGTCGAGTCACGTGTGGTGATTGAGATACATTATTGTGTTGCTTATTTCTTCATGCCGTGCTTATCTTGTATTGTTGAGAAGTTGACCCTTTCCAGTGGTACCTTCAATCCATGACGGTTACCCAGGCGATGTCGAGGGCGCAGGAACTCGGCGGCAGATGATGCCGAGGAGGAGCTCGACGAGGACCCGAGTGACGACCTCTACTTGTCGTGATTGTTTATGTTTGTTGGATGTTTGTTTTTCTGATGACTGTACTTCGTTTTCTTTGTGTTCAGGGGTCGTGACCAGTTTGGGCGGTTATGTTTTGTCGTTCTGAGGGTAGACTGGTGGTCTTACTTTTGGAGCGACCCTGCGTGGGAGTCTCGAAGTACCCCCAAGGTATGATTGCTCTTTTGAAGTCGTCATACCTTAGGTGTATTTTCTTTGTACATTTACTACTCTGTATTTTGTATACATTATTATTTCGAGTGATATATATATGTATGTTATGCATGTATGTTTTATTAGAATTTAAGTCTTGTGTCTTAGTTGCACCATGTTTCGAAAAGCTGTAATTACTCTGATGTGCACGAGTTGGTTTTATAAAAAAAAATAGACCGTACATTTTAAAAGGCACAAGAGTTTCGTTTTTAAAACGCGTCTCATACAGGTTTAGTGGAGCTCGGTGTGTTGAGCTCGGTAACTCGAGCTCGGTATATTGAGCTCGGTAGCGGTCCGGAAACGGGTCGTTACATTGTTGGTATCAGAGCGCTTCTGATTCGACCGAAATGCGTGCATAGGAATTTTGGACTGGTCACTGTGTCGGGATATATGTGTTGGGTACTTAGTTGTAATAAGTTGATTGCTGTTTGATTAAGTGAAGCACTTATTGCTTGAAAAATTGTTTGAACTGTTTTTTGATTGAAGCAGTGTGTTTTAACACATCCTTGTTGTGAGATTCTGACAGGGTTTCGAACTTTGTGGAATCTAATGCCACCTCGTAGGAATACGACAATTTATGGCAGAACGTCGACATGGAACGAGCAATTCAAGCTTATGGCCGAGATGGCGGCAGCCATGGCTCAACAATCACCGCAACTCAACAGTTAACGCGATGGCTCAACAGACGGCAGCGTTAACTCGGCAGAACTTACAAAGAACAAGAATGAGCAGAGCGAAATGTCAAGCGAGAGGATCGCGGACTTTAGGAAGCATGATCCACCGGTTCTACGGTGAGCCAAATCCAGATAAAGTCGATCTTTGGATGCAAGAGATCGAGAAGATCTTCGAGGCACTCCATTGCGAACAACGTGAAGGTCGACTATGCCACCTACTTACCGCTAGGAGACGCAGAGTATTGGTGGAGGGAGTGAAGCAAACGCTTATAAGCGAACGTCGCGAGATGACCTGGGAGCTCTTCCGTGAAAGGTTCTTGGACAAGTACTTCCCAGATACTGCACGAGCCGAGAAGGAGCAAGAGTTTCTTCAACTACAGCAAGGCGGTATGACGGTGTCCGAGTATGCAGCCAAGTTCGAGTCGCTTGCGAGGTATTTCAGTCCATTTCGTGATCGAGCTGACCAAAGATGGTTGAGTGAGAGATTCCAACGGGGACTGAGATTTGACATTCAGAAGTCGGTGGTGTCGCTGAGGATCAGGAATCTACAAGAGCTGATAGATCGCTGTGTCGAGGTAGAAGGTGTAAGAAGCCACAAGAAGAAAACTGTTGTAGGCAGACCGGTGAGACCCCAGAGTGCGGGGCAGAGATTTGCACAGAAGGGGAAACAACTGCAGAAGAAGCCGTACGACCGACATCAGGGGAACGACAACAGGGGACAATATCGTCCGATGACCCAGGGAGCGAGGAGTGGAGGTCAGACCGGTGTCGAGGTGACTTGTTTCCGTTGTGGAAAGACGGGACATTACGCCAATAACTGTACTCAGAAGGAGGAGGTGTGCTACAACTGTAAGAAGCCAGGGCATTTTGCCAAGGATTGTCCCACACCTAAAGCTGAACCGACAATGCTTGCGGCAAAGGCCAAAGGGAAGCGTCAGGTAGCTAAAGGCAGAGTTTTCTGCATGAGTGGCGAGGAAGCAGAGCGAGCTGAAGATCTTATTCAAGGTGAATGTGAGATCGAGGGTAAATCCTTATCCGTTTTTTTTAAACGGGTGCAACCCATTCCTTTATTTCTTCTGATTGTGTGAACCATTTGAACTTGACTGTGACTGCTTTACCGTTCAAATTGGTAGTTACAACCCCAGCTGCTAAAACCTTAGTCACAAACACTGCATGTCTTAATTGTGTAGTGGTTATTCAGAGTAGAAAGTTTGTGGTCAATTTGGTTTGTTTGCCTCTTAAGGGCTTAGATATCATCCTCGGGATGGATTGGTTGTCACACCACCATGTCCTCTTGGACTGTGCCCGTAAAGCGTAATTTTCCTGCACCTTCGAGTCTCCAATTATCTTTCTTTGAACGTATCGGAGTTTCTTTGAAAGAAAGAACTAGGAATACATGTATCCGCTAGCTCGGAAGTTTTCCACAGATCGACGTGAAGAATGTACGGTGGTGTGTGACTTTGAAGACGCGTTTTCAAGACGCGTGCCAGGGTTACCACCGGTCACGAGGTCGAGTTCTCCATCGACTGATTCGTGAACAGGACCGATCTCCAAAGCGCCATACAGGATGTCTCCTGCCGAGATGAAGGAACTGAAGTCTCAGATCGAACACTTGGAGTCAAAGCAATTCATACGACCGAGCGTGTCACCGTGGGGAGCTCCAGTGTTGTTGGTTAAGAAGAAGGATGGACGATCAAGACTGTGTGTGGACTATCGCGAGCTCAACAAGGTTACTGTGAAGAACCGTTACCCGTTACCACGTATTGACGACTTGATGGATCAACTTCGTGGAGCGGCGATCTTTTCCAAGATAGACTTGAAGTCGGGCTACCATCAGATTCGCGTGAAGGAGGAAGATGTCCCCAAGACAGCTTTCAGGACCAGATACGGTCACTACGAGTACTTGGTGATGCCGTTTGGAGTGACGAATGCGCCAGCTGTGTTTATGGACTACATGAACAGGATTTTCCATTCGTTCTTGGATCAGTTTGTTGTAGTGTTCATCGACGACATACTGATCTACTCGAGGAACCGAGAAGAGCACGAAGAACACTTATGTCGAGTACTGCAGATATTACGAGATAAGCAACTCTATGCCAACCTGTCGAAGTGTGAATTTTGGCTTGAAGAGGTGAATTTTCTTGGTCACGTGATTTCCAAAGAAGGGATAGCTGTGGATCCAACTAAGATTGAAGCTGTACTAGCGTGGGAACAGCCGAGGACGGTTACCGAGGTCAGAAGTTTTGTTGGCTTGGCAGGCTATTATCGAAGATTCATTGAAGGTTTCTCGAAGATTGTCGCGCCTCTTACACGACTGACGAGGAAGGATCAACCTTTTGCCTGGACCGAGGAGTGCGAATCCAGTTTTCAACGACTGAAGGAGCTTTTGACGACAGCGCCCGTGTTGATTTTGCCCCAACCAGAAGAGCCTTACGAGGTGTATTGTGATGTGTCACACCAGGGATTGGGATGCGTGCTGATGCAACATCGGAAGGTGGTCGCGTATGCTTCAAGACAGCTTAAGATTCACGAGAGGAACTACCCTACTCACGACTTGGAGCTGGCAGCAGTAGTTTTTGCGCTGAAGATATGGAGGCACTACCTTTATGGGAGCACTCTTACTGTTTTCAGCGATCACAAGAGCTTGAAGTACCTGTTCGACCAGAAAGAGCTCAACATGCGTCAGCGAAGATGGACAGAATTTCTCAAGGACTACGACTTTACGATGGAATACCATCCCGGTAAGGCTAACGTAGTAGCAGATGCAATGAGCAGGAAGAGTGTTTTAACCTCGGCAATGATGATCAAGGAGTTGGAGATGCTCGAGAAGTTCCGAGACTTGAAGTTGAGTGTCGAAGTTTCACCGGGGAAGCTGAGATTTGGTATGCTTACCATTTCTAACAGATTGTTGGATGAGATCCGAGACCAGCAAGTTCATGACGAGCTTCTGCAAGAGAAGGTTCAGTTGATAGCGCAAGGGAAGGCGACAGAATTCCAAGTCGGAGCGGACGACATCTTGAGATGCAATGGCCGAGTATGCGTACCTAACGTAGCCGAGCTGAGAAAGTTAATACTCGACGAAGCGCATAAGAGCAACTTTAGTATTTCCATGGATTTCGTTGTAGGTTTGCCGAAGACGCAGAAGAAGAATGATTCGATTTGGGTGATCGTCGACCGATTGACCAAATCTGCTCATTTCTTACCAGTGAGGTCGACATACAACGTGGAAAAGCTGACCGAGATCTACATCGCGGAGATAGTACGACTTCATGGTATACCCTCTTCGATCGTGTCGGACCGAGATCCGAAGTTCACATCTCATTTTTGGAGGGAATTGCAAGAAGCGATGGGAGCGAAGCTCGAGGCTTAGCTCGGCATATCATCCTCGCATCGACGGCCGACCGAGAACGATCCAATCGCTGAGGATTTGTTGCGGCGTGTACCTTAGATCACGGAGGAAGTTGGGACGACGTCTTACCATTGGTGGAGTTCACATACAATAACAGTTTCCATGCGAGTATTGGAATGGCACCTTTTGAAGCACTGTATGGACGGAAATGTCAGACGCCTCTTTGTTTGGTACGAAGCGGCGTTACGTTGTGGGACCAGATATGATCCAACGGACTCCGAGAAGATCCGTTTGATCCGAGATCGGATGCGAACGTCTCAAAGTCGACAGAAGAGTTATGCAGACCAACGACGTCGACCACTCGAGTTCGAGGAAGGAGAACATGTATTTCTTAGAGTCACCCCCACTACTGGAGTTGGTCGAGCGATCAAATCCAAGAAACTTACCCCTAAATTTATTGGACCTTATCAGATTCTTCGTCGTATCGGTCCAGTGGCATATCAGATTGCCTTGCCACCATTCTTGTCGAACATTCACGACGTCTTCCACGTCTCACAATTGCGGAAGTATGTTTCCGACCCCTCTCATGTCATCGAACCGGATGTGATTCAACTGAAGGATGACTTATCCTTCGAAGCATCACCAGCAAGGATCGTTGATCGGAAAGCCAAACAGTTGCGGAACAAAGAAATTCAACTTGTCAAAGTTGTGTGGGATCAGAAGACGGGAAATGCGACTTGGGAGCTGAAGGAGAAGATGAAGACTCAGTACCCTGAACTTTTCCGAGGTAAGAATCTTATTTGCAATTTCGAGGACGAAATTTTTTTTAGAGGGAGAGATTGTAACACCTGAGGACGAGATCGACCTCGTAATAGGACGTCGGATCGAGACCTCGCGTCGAGATCTCGTGTCGAGACCTCGTACCAAGACCTTGTGTCGAGATCCCGTGCCAAGATCGCGTGCCGAGGTCATTTGCCGAGCTGAGGAGACTGTGTGCACTAGCTGCTGAGCTAAGGAGGTCGCGTGTCGGTGATGAAGTCGCGTCTGCAGTGAGGAGGTCGCATGTCGAACTGAGGAGGCCGCGTGCACGAACTCGTGTTAGAGCCTTGTGAGCTTGCACGAGCACCCTAGTCGACATCGTGTCGAGATGATAACACTCGTATTCTTACGAACGTTATTCAGCGTTATTATTATATTGTTTGTAATAATTATATTGTCGGCTTGCCGTTCTCGTCGCTGTGTCTAGATCTTTGACCGATAGAGTAGAGGGTAATTATGAGAGAGGAGCGATTAGATGGGTAGAATGATTGATGGGATTGGCATCTCATAACCGAAGTTACGAATATACCCCTTCTCTCACCAGCTGTATACCACGACCAGTTCCCTCAAACACTCACTTTCTCTTTTCTTCTTTCTTCTTCCTTCCTTCTGCTCTGAGTTCCTTGTTTTTCTCCAGAACTTCCATCGAAGAAACCTTGAGTTCCATCGAGATTCTGCATAAGCTTTCTTCATCAATCTTGTTCCTCATCATCTCCTTGACATATAAATCACCATCTCGACCACCATCTGAGGTATGGAAAAACAGATTTTCTCTTCTTCATGTTACTGTTTAGCGCCATTTCTTCTTTCCATTTTAGCCAGTTTTATGCTTCCAAATCATGTCAAATTGATGGGTTTTCTTCTTCATGATATTACCTACTTTTCTAACCGATTATTTGGGCTCGTAAAACAAATTTCTTTCTCTGATTTCTGCAATCGGCAGTGCCCAAAAACCCTTCCTTTTTGGTTTGTTTCGATTTCTTGTTTTTCGTTTGTTGCTTCTGGTTGTTGTTGTTGTCGATCTATCTGTTGTGGCATCAGATAGCCTTTTTCATGAACTTTTGATCGAAAACCCTAACTTTGTGTTAGAGGAAAAATATATTTAAGTTCTTGAGTTTTTATATTTTCTGGGTTGTGGTTAAGTTTGGGATGAGAGCTAAGTGTATTAGAACCCAGAGATCGAACTGAGTTGTGCTTGTTTTAGGAAGTCTGATTCCCGAGATCGTGTGATTTCCGAAGCGAATCCAAGGACGTGGAAGCAGCGGAATCCAGATCGAGAACTGTTCGTGTCAAGGTCGACTGAGAAGCGTACGTGTCGAGGTCGACTGAGAAGCGTACGTGTCGAAGTCGTTGTCGAGCTCGTTGAAGACAGCCGTGTCGAGATCGAGTAAGAGAAGTCGTTGTCGAGCTCATTTGAAGACAGCTGTGTCGAGGTCGTTGTCGAGCAGCTTTAGCTTGGAGTTCGGTAAGGGCAACTTTTAGACATTATTAAGACTTTATTTTATAGGTTATTGTGTATGGATTCCTTGATTGGTGTCGAGCTTGAAATGTTGTGAATTGTGAATTGCTGTTGAATTGCGTTTCTTCATGCAGAATGTTTTTATTGCTTAAATGTCGAATTGCGTTTTCTTCATGTTAAGCATGCTCTCCTTATTTGATATGTGATCAAGTAATTTTATGTGTCACTCTTTGATCATGCGGTGAGCTAATCATCGAGTGAGAGCTAGGGAGTCGTATGACGTTTTTGAGCCGGACCCAGATAACTGAGGGTGCTAGGTCCCCTTTTTGTTTATGGTGGATTGGCTAGGCGTCGCATTATCAGTTTGGGGTTGGACCTGCTGATTAATGCATGGTATCGGTTTGGGGTTGGACCTGCCGCTTACCTATTACGTCAGTTTGGGGATGGACCTGCTGACGATATTCCGGAATAAGAGTCGAGTCGAGTCTAGAGTGAGATGGTCGAGTCACGTGTGGTGATTGAGATACATTATTGTGTTGCTTATTTCTTTATGTCGTGCTTATCTTGTATTGTTGAGAAGTTGACCCTTTCCCGTGGTACCTTCAATCCATGACGGTTACCCAGGCGATGTCGAGGGTGCAGGGAACTCGACAACAGATGATGCCGAGGAGGAGCTCGACGAGGACCCGAGTGACGACCTCTACTTGTCGTGATTGTTTATGTTTGTTGGATGTTTATTTTTCTGATGACGTGCCGCTTTTTCTTTGTGTTCGCAGGTCGTGACCAGTTTGGGCGGTTATGTTTTGTCGTTCTGAGGTAGACCGGGTGGTCTTACTTTTGGAGCAGCCCCCTGCGTGGGAGTCTGCCGGAAGTACCCCCAGGGTAAGATTGCTCTTTTGAAGTCGTCATACCTTAGGTGTATTTTCTTTGTACATTTACTACTCTGTATTTTGTATACATTATTATTTCGAGTGATATATATATGTATGTTATGCATGTATGTTTTATTAGAATTTAAGTCTTGTGTCTTAGTTGCACCATGTTTCGAAAAGCTGTAATTACTCTGATGTGCACGAGTTGGTTTTATAAAAAAAAATAGACCGTACTTTTTAAAAGGCACAAGAGTTTCGTTTTTAAAACGCGTCTCATACAGGTTTAGTGGAGCTCGGTGTGTTGAGCTCGGTAACTCGAGCTCGGTATATTGAGCTCGGTAGCGGTCCGGAAACGGGTCGTTACATCGACAATGGTGGAATTGTTGGTTTCGAAATCCTGTGTCGACAATCAACTTGAGAAGTGATTTGATTTGAGTTAATTCGATAGAAGATTCCACAATTGAGAAGATCAAATTGAAGAGGTCGACAATTAACCCCTTCTCGATAATGGCACGCTAATTGTCGAGAAGGGGCTGTCTCTTGTTGCTCTACGGTGTCGACAATCATTTTGTCCCTTCATCTTCCTCGTTGTTAACGGCAGAGCAAATGGATAATAAATCGGTGGAAATATCTTCAAAGTTTTCTGGAAAGTGATTTGAGTTAATTTGACAGATGATTCCACAATTGAGAAGATCAAATTGAAGAGGTCGACAATTAACATGATGTCGACAATGGTGGAATTGTTGGTGTCGAAATCCTGTGCCGACAATCAACTTGGAAGGGGCTGTCTCTTGTTGCTCTACGGTGTCGACAATCATTTTGTCCCTTCATCTTCCTCATTGTTAACGACAGAGCAAATGGATAAGTGATTTGATTTGAGTTAATTCGATAGAAGATTCCACAATTGAGAAGATCAAATTGAAGAGGTCGACAATTAACATGATATCGACAATGGTGGAATTGTTGGTGTCGAAATCTGTGTCGACAATCAACTTGGCACGCTTTATTGTCGAGAAGGGCTGTCTCTTGTTGCTCTACGGTGTCGACAATCACTTTGTCCCTTCATCTTCCTCATTGTTAACGACAGAGCAAATGGATAATAAATCGATGGAAATATCTTCAAAGTTTTACGGAAAGTGATTTGCAAAGAAACCGTGCCCTAAAAAGAAGAAACAGCGAGCGATTCAAAATAGGGAGAAAAAAAGGAACAATAAACTATGCTTCTTCATGTTCGCCATTGTTAACGAGCGAGCAAATGGAAACTAACTCCATGGAAATACCTTCAAAATTTGGTGGTTCATGATTCGCAGGAGCGGAAGAAGCGTGTAGAAATGGAGAAGAAGAGCTCAGATTCTTTTGTTGCTTCCGAGCGAGCTTTGTTTTCTCGTGTTCTTCTGTTGCTTTTAAGCCAGCTTTTGCTCTGTGATGTCTTCTTTTAGTCCTCTCTTCATCCGAGTTGGGAGGTTTTTGAGATTAAAGGATGAAAAGGAAAGATTTGTTTGAACAGAGGAGGAAGTCCCCAAGATCCGTTTTCTGAAAGAGGAAGGGGATGGAGGAAAAAAGGAAAGAAAGGGAGAGGGTTGTGGTTGATCCCTCTCTTTTAGGTTTAGGGTTGGTTTTTTGGAGAAAGGGATTAGAGGGAGAGAAGGCGACAAAGCAAGAAAGGAGAGAGAGAGATTCAAATTTTTTGAATCTGGCAGTGAAAGATGAAAGAAGGAGAAGATGATGATGGAAATCTACTTTTAATATAAGAATTTTGATACCATTGGAAAAATCAAAACTACCCATTCCTAATAATTTGACACATGTCCAAAAATAAGGGCAATTTTGTATCTTTCATTTTTTGTTTCTTCTTCAAATTTGTTGTTCCCGACTGTGAAAGATGGTATCAAAATTCTTATATTAAAAGTAGATAGATACTATTTTTTTCTGAATAATCAAATATAAATTTTACTTATTTAAGTTTTTTAATAAAGAAGGTGCGACCCCACCGAGTACGTGTTCAGTCCAATGAGAGAGGAGGAAAGCACGAACGTTCCCTTACAATTACTACAGTGAAACCAGGTCCGTATCTGCTCAAAAATACAGTGAGCAAATCTAGTTTACCACACAATGCCGCTCTTTAACCCGCTCTCTCTCTGAAGTTTCTTTTCTTTTTATCAAAACACGAGAGAAGCAATCGAAGAAGAAACCCCAAAATGCATTCATTCGGTTCTGAGCCAACGCTTTGCTAACCTTTCTTGATTCTGATTCGCCCTTATATGCGCCATGGCCTCTCTCTCCGACACCCTCGGTTTCCCTCTCCTCTGCGCAAGTCCAGTCTCTCCCTTTCTCTCTTCTCTTCTCTTTTTACAGATCTGTCATTCAAGAACTCTTGCAACCGCTTTAACTGCGTGTTTACGTATGCGGATGTAGGTGTTGAATATCAATCGGTTTGAAAGCGATTCAGCGGCAATGACGAGGTAATTCCTCGTTATTTTCTCACTTCATTGTTAAACCTCTTTATGATTTTGGATCGTGTTTAGAAAAGCTCGATCAGTTCTTGATATTTTGTTGGATACAATTTATTTTTATTATATGTATGGCTTTTGGCAATCTGAAGGTTTTTAAGTTTCTATGACCCAATTGCAATTATAAGCGTGTTAGTAGTATTTGTCCGTAAATTTTCACAATACAAAGGGTTTTGATATAATTTCAATTTAAAACCATGGTTATATGTTCCTTCTTATGGTATTAACTCAGTATGATGAGCCACTACGTCTCATCGCCAAAGACCTCCACAGTATTTGTGGTGTTGACCACTGTTACTCTGCGGCAAAGAATGGACACTCTTTTTGGAGTTCTTTCAAATTATGATAATTTTACTTGTGAATACCTCATTCTCACCTGTTCTTAACTCACTCCTAAGTGGTACCCTCGTACAAAAGACAAGCATCGCATCCTCTTATAACGGAAATAAAATGTTTTCTTTCCCATTAAAGTCATTGTTGCCCCAAGATAGGCCTTTCTTTCTAATAATAACCGCCTCATTTTCATTCTGCAGTCAATTTTTCTCGGGGATAGTCTAAGTGAGAAAGCGAAGTTAGTGGACTATGAATATTTGAAAATGATATAGGTAGCATTTCATTTGTTAATATTAGGACAGATATGGAAGCATCATATTTAGGTAGTAGGTACCTAAATATGATAAAACACATAGAGATGTTAATAGATATCTGCTTTCAACTCATACACCTCAATAGTAACACGTAAGTAGGTCTTTAATTATTATGTTAAATAGCCTCTTATTATAATAGCATCCAGAGAAGTGACTGATTGCTGGTTGGAGGACTCACTACGAGTTATGATGTGTTGCATGGATCCTCATCAAAATCTATCATGGTGCTAGTAAAAGAAGTGCCACTCGAGGTCTTCAAGCAGTGGACGAAGATCAAAAGCTTCTTCCTTAAGGCAAGCATTCTCTTGAAGAAACCCGTCATGGGACTCTGACACATGGTTCAGTTTGTCAATAAGGTTGTGGTTTTCAGTCCTGAGTCTAAGAACCTGTGACAATAGTTCATCTATTCCTCATCCTTGATCTCTGTTAGATATCATTCGCCGCTGTTTCCTTTCATCGATTACATTGAGTTGGTATATCACAATTTTTATCAGTTTTTTCGTTTATACCGGTCACTTAATCAATGTTACAGATCATATTTAGTTGTGTTTCGTATTTGAGTGGTTACAAGCTCGGCACAAATGTTGCTGCTTAGGCAGCTTATTCTGCATTTAGGTTTATGGTAATTGTCTCATGTGTCAAGCAACTTAAGTTGTTGCTGACTTGCTATTAGTCCAGGCCTTTGATGTAGGAAAGATCCGATTGATCCAACTTCCAACCTAGCCCTCAATACTTAAATATGGGTTAGTTATTATCACTGGAAAATCTTTGGTTTCAAACTTGCAAGGATTTGTAGTTAAAACATGGCATGCTATGGTTACTTTTCTTTGTATATTCTTATGTCACGTAGGAAAGACTGCATAAGTGAACTTTCTTGAAATGAAATGAAGGAGAGTAAATGTATTCCATGATTGAAGATGTTTAGGGGTAACAACCAATGAGTCAAGTGTGTACTTCAAACTTAGGCTTGATTGTGAACACAAGATAATGCTCAAGCTTGGCTCATTTCTTTAAACAAGACATATTGAAAGCTTGAGTTTGACTTGAATAAAAATGTGAAGCTTAAGTTTGGCTTGTTTGTAATTTGACTATTTTCTTTCCATTTATCAAATCTCTTCTTAAAATATTTTTAAGGTTAATAATCTAGTATTTAATAGATTTCATGCTAGAAGATAATGTAAAACTATGAATAGAAAGAGAGTGAAATAATCTCTGGACATGGAAGTTAGATAGTTATAATTCTCTAGATAGAATTACAATTCACAAAGTAGTACAAATATATAACTTTTATTTAATTATTTTCTATACCCTTTTGCTTATAAAAATTAAGTATACAATTCATGAGCTTTTAGCTTGAGCTTGACTTATTTATAAATTGAACCTAAAGCCAAGCTTGACGGTTTACGCCCCTAGATATACCATTTGCTTGTTTCAACTTTCAAGGTATCAACTATACTTGATTCAAGGATTGTTTAAAGCATTTAAGGTATTATACTACGGATGTGGAGGAGGATAGAACAGATTTGTGAATGTCTTCAATATATTTTTAATTGGAGAAATTTTCATAATAATCTTTGAAGAAAACAAAATTTGTAGTCAATGTCTTCCAACATCATGCATAGGGTGGATATACTTGTGAAACCGTGACAAGAACAGATCTTTGTAGCAGTTTAATAAATAAGTTTTATTTAAGGATTGCTTTTTCATGTGTATAGTCCTCTTGCTTTTAAATCTTACTAGGTTCAATCTGTTAGTTGTACTAGGAGGTTTGGCCAAAGGATGTCACTGGTCGAATCTTTCCTCATTAAATCATGGTATGCTTTGATCTCACCTAGATGAGGCAGCTAGCCAAGTTTTATGAATTTGTAAAACATGCATACAATCCTAGGACAGTGAAATTTGTTTTTGCAACCACTGGGATAGTGAAATGGTCAACATATGTGATCATGATGACTTATAGGGTCTGATAAAATTTTAAATTCTTTGATTTCTTATTCAGAGATTTTATGATTTAATTTGTTGATTTTTTTTAACCTGTATGTCTGTGAAATGAATGTTTTTTGATGAACTAGTCATGAAGTTGATAGGAAGTAGGAACTGAAATTTTATTAGAACAGGCTAGTGAAGAATTTCCTTGATTACAGTATAATTGCAAAACTTCGAGGGTCTATGCCTCCCTAGCCAAAGACCTCAACTCTCTTTCAAATGACAAGATATCCCTCTCTCTCGATCCCTCCTCTTATTTATGGGAAACATGCACTATTTCTTCTAACTATCTCCCTTACTAACTTGCTAAGGAGGTTACCTATAAGAAATCATCAAATTGCTTTCAAATTATTGGGCTTTCTATGTAATTGCTTCAGATACAACATACAAGGGATACTTATGTGTTGTTGAAACCGGTCAAGTTCAAAGCTAGAAATAATTGGAAACATCATGCTGGTTCTAGTCCATAGAATGAAATTTTAAACTGGCCTCATGGCAACATTTATAATTACTTGTATTGTAAATATATTTCTATGCATATGCTCTAAATTTCAAACTGACCACATTATGATCTGAATACCATATTGTGTCTTATACCAGCTTGTTAGGATCCCTTTCTCTGATATTAAAATGTCATCTTTATTTATTGTTCAATCTGAAGCGAGAGCCTTTATATTCTTGCAGGTTAGCATGACATCAATATATCAATGATTTATAGTCCCTTTTCACGTGGAACACAAAAGCAGGTTCTTGACTTCAATTTGCTTTTTCATTCTTTTGCATTTTCCTTCTAAAAAGTATAGATACTCTAAACAGTAAGTTAAACATCAGGACTGGATGGGGAGGAATGAAAACTAATTTTGCACGACTTGCCGCATTGTCAATATAATATGCACTTCGGTTTCTCCCATCTTAATGTTTTGATGTTTAAGGTGCCTTATCTATTGTTATATCTTCTTTGATTTCGTTAAATATATATTTCTATTCTTGCCTTTTACATTTTTTGTTGCGTACAGCTTGTACTTCCAGTGTTGGAACTACGTAATATTACATACCGCGGGATCCTAATTTTTAATCAATTATTCAATCAGTATGGGAGCTAGAATTTCTGGTTGTCCATAACTTAGTTTTGCTTCTTTTGTATGCTTGCAGGTTTTTGTATTTTTAGTCATGAATATGAAACACCAAAGAATTTCTTGAATCAGTGCGATGTGGTTAGTTAGTTTGCATCTTCATTTGAAATATAAACACTTAAATCGCCAACTCCTTTTTATAAAGAAAGAATAAAAGGAAGCCATGGTAAAAGCTGGGTCGGTGGATCTCGAGCAGCGGCTTCAATGTTTGTTTATTTCATGATTTCATGTCACTCGAGATATTGTGTCATTGCATGTTATCTTTGCTTCTCTGTCATCTTCCGTATATGTTGTGTCACATATGTTGCTTAGGCTCTTGAGATGCCATTTTTGATTTCTGAGATATCCCTGTGGGATGGTATCATTCCTTCTAAAGAGCATGCGAAGTTTTGGATTCACACATCAAATAAATACCGCTTCATTGATCAGGTATACAGCTCTTATGATCTCTTCCTGAACCAAACATGAATCTTTCAATTCATATGGCTCTCACACTGAATTCCTTATAGGAAACTTACCTGTCTTTATTATGGAATGAGCCTATCCTCATTACTCTATTTCTAGTTCTAAAAATCTTGAAAATGATTACCAATACAAGACCAAAATATTTGGAGGACTCTTCTGACCAAACAAATAATTGTCAGCAAAGTTTTTTTTTTTCAAGTCCAAAGAATTCTGATTAATTTATACGTAGGTCGTCGATTCCGCATTGTATAAAAGGAGGTGTTAACCAATTTTTTATCGTAAAGAGAATTCAAGCCATTTTATCGACAAGGATATTGTGTCTAAGCTGAATTGCTTGAGATTTCTTTAGGCCTTAATTTTGCCATTTTTTGTGTGTCCAGGGAAGCAATTTGCGTGGTAAAGAATATAACTTAACTTTGCACTGGCATGTTATGCCAAAGACTGGCAAAATGTTTGCAGATAAAATAGTCATGCCAGGTTACCGATTGCCCGAGGAATACAGATGATGCCTTCTTGTCATGTAATGTTTTTGCTGTAACTTTAGCCTTTTCTATAGCAGACATAAAAGGTTCCTACAAGGAACTAGGATGAGGGAAAAGGAATTCGTGCTTTGGATAGTGGAAATGAATAGTGTTTAAATTCTCGAATATCCGAAATTTGCTTGTGGTATGGTCTTCAATTGTCTCAAGTTTATTGTTTCTCCGATAAAAACATATCATGCCGTCGCCAATCCTTTGAGCTTTAGCTATGAAAAATTACTGGCCAGTTCACCTGGAAAAGTTTAAAATTGTGACCGAGCTTTCTGGTTATTAAAAGCGATGTCTCTCTTCACCTTGAAGAAAATAACAGCTTTATCCCCCCCAACAAAATCGCACAAACTTGGCTCCTTTGGACCCGTCATGAGACTTATCTCTGAGTTGATAGTGGGACGTTTGGTTTTTTACACCCAAAATTAGACTACCTCTCAAATGGGCATTTTCATGAATCGAACCCGGGTTTTTTTTTGTTGTTGTTGAGAAAGAGCTATGTTATCAACTCTTCCAACACCACCTTGATAAATTACTTAAAAACTTGATAAAACTATAAAGGCTTCTAACCCAAATGTTAGGTGCGAGTGGTTAACGCACTTCATCTAAATGGACGGATTCGATTGCTATCCAAGTTTAACAGGCCAGACTTTACTTATTTCTCGGCCGAATTCTGGATTACTCAGACTTTTTTCTTTCTTTCTTTTTTTTTTGGTATATAGTCAGGACCTTTTTTTCTAAACGCAATAGTGGAGTCAAAACCTCTGTAAAAGGGGGGGGGAACTATAAAGGCTTCCAAAATAATTTATCTTGAATATCGTTTTATAGTTTTGGTTACTTTATAGCCTTTTGATCCCATGGACTTGGAAATGGAATAAGGAATCTAGTCAAATTAGGAGAGTGAAACTGAAAAACTAATCAAGGATTGACTTTTTTTTTCCCTAAAACAAAACAAAATGATTATCTTCAAACTACTACAAAATTTATAATTTGTCATTTGAGATGGATAACTAATTATACTTTAATGAAAAAGGGCATGCTCATTTTTACAAGTTAAACCCAAAAAAAAAAATCATGATTAATAATTGGCATGAATTCTTCGGAAAATGAAATAATTCTGATTAGCAGCTAAAGTTCAGTAACAATAAATTCTTAAAAAAAAGACAAACAAAAATGCCGATGGGCCAGCTGCAGAATGCAATTTGTTGAAGGTAATTGCTAAAGGCACCCAGCAAAACATTTGGGGGACTTGACTATTATACCCCTGGTAAAATTATCAAAAGTGATTTTTTTTTTTACTTTCATTCTTTCCCTCACAATTTTTTAATTTCAGAGACTTGAAATTTTTCTCTGGTTACTTGCAAATAGCAATCTTTCACTGGCAAATTTAGTGTTCACTCACAAATTAGGTATTTGCGATTCCCACTCGCAAATACCATATTTGCGAGTTTGTTTAAGCACTCGCAAATACCAAATACCATATTTCCTTTTCTTTTTTTAATTAACTTTGTGATTTTAAATTTTTTGTTTTGTTTCAGTTATGCCACACATGAGAGGAGCGGGCTGGGTGGCTTATAGGGAGACTGAGATGGAGGCTACTGCTCGGGAGGTTGAATGCGCAAGAGCGGCTGCGCGAGAGGATCGGGAGGCCATGACTGCGTCACACCATCGGAGACTTGTTGACGGTAGACAGAGTGGCCCGAGCAGAGGGGGTAGACGACGTAGACAGCAACCTCAATACGAGGAACCTCAGTACGTAGAACCTCTGCATGAGGAACTTCAAAGACGAGGATATCAAAGATAAGGTTCCTCACGAGTAACCAGTTGAGATGCATATAGATGCACTGGCAGAGGAGAGACCATTTCTTGGAGGACCTTCTGATACATCGCTGCTTAGATCATTTTGGGACCACATCGCTTACCACTTGTGGAGTGGAGAAGTAATTATTGTTTACTGTCTTAAAACATTTAAGGGTTTTCTTTTTAATTGTGTAATTCATGACAAATCTTTTATTTTTATGTGTGCAGGATCGGGTGGAAGCAAAAAGTGGCAGAAGTGGTTTAGGGATCGTCGGCCACTACCACCGCAAGACAGAGCATGTTGATCGAGCTGGTCTTTCAACTCGATGTATTACGCCTACAAGATGATTCACAACTCGCCGCTAATCAAGCGTTTCTTTGAGAGGTGGCACGCAGAAACTAGCTTGTTCCACCTTCCAGTCGGAGAGACGACCATCACGTTGGATTATGTGTCATGCATACTGGGCACACCGGTCAGAGGCACCCTGTTCATAGCCACTCATATGGACACATATATTGCTATATTTGTTTCTGATCATTGTTAGGGGTATCACATGCGGAGGCCTCGGCGGAGGTTACGGGCCATGGGTGGGCCGCTGTCAGTTTATCTTGGCTGTAGGTCCTTTATGATAGACAGATGGATGAGGGTCGGACAGACAAGGCAGCGAGGGCGTTCAAATTGGTGCTACTCGGGAAGACTATTCTGACGGACAAGACTAGCACCAGTATTGACTGTAGATATCTCGAGCTGGTGCGTCACTTGGGCCAGGTTAGACAGTGGTCATGAGGAGCTTTAGCCCTATACAAGTTGTATGATTATCTTGACGACGCCAGTAGATTCGAGTGCCATGGGTTAGCGGGCTACATGACACTCTTTCAGGTACCACTGTGTTATTAAATAAGAAAATTAAATTTACAATTGTTTTAACTCTAATACAATTTCGTAACTGATTCGTTATTATTATTTGTAACAGGCGTGGATCTACAAGTATTTTCCCACTACTATAGTAGATCAGAAGCTTGTTGACTGATTACACGGTGAGCGTGTCTGCGCTTAATCGCTAGACACCTAAGAGGGGTCAGGGGAAGATGCTTCCATACAGGCAAGCACTAGATGCGCTGACCACTGATGATGTGTGTTGGACATCGTGGCCCCCTATAGGCAGCGCTGCCCACTCGCTGATGTGGCATTCTTTTCGGGGTACATCTGGTGTGGGAACACCATAGTGCCGTACTTGCTGTAGAGGGTACTGCGACAGTTCAGGTACAGGTAGGACATTCCTCGACAGCCACCACGACGTCCCTCGGCTGAGGATATTAGTCTTAATTGTATGTCATCTCACCTGTACTCTATTAGATACATCTTTCAGTTGAGGTAGGCCGCTCATCCAGCTGAGTGCGTCGAGAGATACATGGATTGGTACTATAGGGTCTAGCATCCACTTTTGATACCTCCATAAGCTCCACATGATCCACATGATGATGTTATGTGTCATCGAGTAAGGAATAATAAGTTCTTGAACTGTATATATTATGTCCATTCGTAACATTATCTAATTTTTTGCTATAATGTATTTATGTCATTTGTAGGCGGATTGTGTTGGTGCGATACTCAGGTTGGATAGAATTGCCGCCATGCTGCATCAGGTCGTTAATTACGCATAGGAGGGAGATGAGATGTGTGACTACCTTCGGGCGGTGCTTCGGATAGCGGAGGGTCACTGTGTAGTAGCATTTTTATGTAATTTTTTTATGTGAATATTTGTTTTTGATGAATGTAATTATTATTATTATTATTATTATTATTATTATTATTATTATTATTATTATTATTATTATTATTATTATTAGTGAGTTTAGAAATACAAAATAATAAAAACAAACTTAAACATGACTATTTATAAAACGCAACTACTCATTCAACAACAACAAAACAACATTACATGATCATCAAATGTAACTACAACACCCAACTACAACATTAAAAAAACCAAACCCAACTATTTATTAAACGCAACTACTCATTCAACAACACAACACAACATTACATGACATAGTCACCAGTGCTAATCCTTGGCTATGGTTGATGACATGCTGCAAGGATCTCATCAACTGTTCTTGGTGCACGATATGCTGCAATGATCTCGTCGATCGATCTTCCAAGCACAACATACGACTCTATTGGGCCATGGCTAGAATGATCACTGAATGTTTCCCTTATACTTTGTATATCGCCGTCGTTTAGAACTGTCATATTCATATACTAAACACGCCTACTACCTAACAAAACATGGCATCGATAGTAGAGATCTGTCACTCTACGTAATCCAGCTCCGAGCTTTTGCCGAATCCTTTACTTGAGTTCTTCAATGGTGATGGATGTCTTTAGCCTAAATATTTTTGGAACGTCGCATTCAAAAACCACACCATCAGCACTTGTTGTGATTCTGCCATTGTAATAGACAATAGTAAGGCTCGAATCCATCAAGAATTGGGTTGACTGAGTGAGTGAGTGAGTGACTGAAGAGGTCGACAATTAACCCCTTCTCGACAATGGCACGCTTATTGTCGAGAAGGGGCTGTCTCTTGTTGCTCTACGGTGTCGACAATCATTTTGTCCCTTCATCTTCCTCATTGTTAACGACAGAGCAAATGGATAATAAATCGATGGAAATATCTTCAAAGTTTTCTGGAAAGTGATTTGAGTTAATTCGACAGAAGATTCCACAATTGAGAAGATCAAAGTGAAGAGGTCGACAATTAACATGATGTCGACAATGGTGGAATTGTTGGTGTCAAAATCCTGTGTCGACAATCAACTTGAGAAGTGATTTGATTTGAGTTAATTCGATAGAAGATTCCACAATTGAGAAGATCAAATTGAAGAGGTCGACAATTAACCCCTTCTCGACAATGGCACGCTTATTGTCGAGAAGGGCTGTCTCTTGTTGCTCTACGGTGTCGACAATCATTTTGTCCCTTCATCTTCCTCATTGTTAACGGCAGAGCAAATGGATAATAAATCGGTGGAAATATCTTCAAAGTTTTCTGGAAAGTGATTTGAGTTAATTCGACAGAAGATTCCACAATTGAGAAGATCAAAGTGAAGAGGTCGACAATTAACATGATGTCGACAATGGTGGAATTATTGGTGTCGAAATCCTGTGTCGAAAATCAACTTGAGAAGTGATTTGATTTGAGTTAATTCGATAGAAGATTCCACAATTGAGAAGATCAAATTGAAGAGGTCGACAATTAACATGATATCGACAATGGTGGAATTGTTGGTGTCGAAATCCTGTGTCGACAATCAACTTGGCACGCTTATTGTCGAGAAGGGGCAGTCTCTTGTTGCTCTATGGTGTCGACAATCACTTTGTCCCTTCATCTTCCTCATTGTTAACGACAGAGCAAATGGACAATAAATCGATGGAAATATCTTCAAAGTTTTCTGGAAAGTGATTTGCAGCAAACCGTGCCCTAAAAAGAAGAAACAGAGCAGATTCAAAATAGGGAGAAAAAAAAGGAACAATAAACTATGCTTCTTCATGTTCGCCATTGTTAACGACAGAGCAAATGGAAACTAACTCCATGGAAATACCTTCAAAGCTGGCTGGTTCATGATTCGCAGGATTAGAAGAAGCGTGTAGAAATGGAGAAGAAGAGCTCTGTATTCTTTTGTTGCTTCTGAGCGAGCTTTGTTTTCTCGTGTTCTTCTGTTGCTTTTGAGCCAGCTTTTGCTCTGTGATGTCTTCTTTTAGTCCTCTCTTCATCCGAGTAGACAGGTTTTTGAGATTAAAGGAAGAAAAGGAAAGATTTGATTGAATTGGGGAGGAAATCCCCAAGATCCGTTTTCTGAAAGAGGAAGGGGATGGAGGAAAAAAGGAAAGAAAGGGAGAGGGTTGTGGTTGATCCCTCTCTTTTAGGTTTAAGGTTGGTTTTATGGAGAAAGGGATTAGAGGGAGAGAAGGCGACAAAGCAAGAAAGGAGAGAGAGATTCAAATTTTTTGAATCTGGGAGTGAAAGATGAAAGAAGGAGAAGATGATGATTGAAATCTACTTTTAATATAAGAATTTTGATACCATTGGAAAAATCATAACTACCCATTCCTAATAATTTGACACATGTCCAAAAATAAGGGCAATTTTGTATCTTTCATTTTTTATTTCTTCTTCAAATTTGTTGTGTCCGACAGTGAAAGATGGTATCAAAATTCTTATATTAAAAGTAGATAGATACTATTTTTTTCTGAATAATCAAATATAAATTTTACTTATTTAAGTTTTTTAATAAAGAAGGTGCGACCCCACCGAGTACGTGTTCATCTAATGAGAGAGGAGGAAAGCACTAACGCTCCCTTACAATTACTACAAGAAACCGGTCCAGATTCGCCAAAAATACAAAGTGAACAAATCTAGTTTACCACAAACAGGCCGCTTTAACCCGCTCTCTCTCTCTGAAGTTTCTTTTCTTTTTATCAAAACACGAGAGAGTGCAATCAAGAAGAAACCCCAAAATGCATTCATTCGATTCTGAGCCAACGCTTTGCTAACCTTTTGATTCTGATTACGCCCCTTATGTGCGTCATGGCCTCTCTCTCCGACACCCTCGCCTCTCTCCCTCTGGCAAGTCCAGGTCTCTCCCTTTCTCTCTTCTCTTCTCTTTTACAGATCTGTCATTCAAGAACTCTTGCAACCGCTTTAACTGCGTGTTTACGTGTTTGCGGATGTAGGTGTTGAACATCAACTGGTTTGAAACAGCCAGCGGCAATGACGAGGTAATTCCTCGTTATTTTCTCACTTCATTGTTAAACCTCTTTAAGATTTTGGATCGTGTTTAGAAAAGCTCGATCAGTTCTTGATATTTTGTTGGATACAATTTATTTTTATTATATGTATGGCTTTTCTAAGAATACGAAGGTTTTTAAGTTTCTATGACCCAATTGCAATTATAAGCGTTAGTAGTATTTGTCAGTAAATTTTCACAATACAAAGGGTTTTGATATAATTTCAATTTAAAACCATGGTTATATGTTCCTTCTTATGGTATTAACTCAGTATGATGAGCCACTACGCTTCATCACAAAGACTCTCCACAGTATTTGTGGTGTTGACCCTATTACTGCGGCAAAGAATGGACACTCTTTTTGGAGTTCTTTCAAATTATGATAATTTTACTTGTGAATACCTCATTCCTCACCTGTTCTTAACTCACTCCTAAGTGGTACCCTCGCATAAAAGACAAGCATCGCATCCTCTTATAACGGAAATAAAATGTTTTCTTTCCCATTAAAGTCAAGTGTTCTCAAGATAGGCCTTTCTTTCTAATAATAACTGCCTCATTTTCATTCTGCAGTCAATTTTTCTGGGGATAGTCTAAGTGAGAAGCAGTTAGTGGACTATGAAAAATTGAAAATGATATAGGTAACATTTCATTTGTTAATATTAGGACAGATATGGAAGCATCAAATTTAGGTAGTAGGTACCTAAATATGATAAAACACATAGAGTCATAATAGATATCTGCTTTTGAACTCATACACTCAATAGTAACACAAAAGTAGGTCTTTAATTATTATGTTAAATAGCCTCATATTACAATAGCATCCAGAGAAGTGAGTGATTGCCGGTTTGAGGACTCACTACGAGTTGTGATGTGTTGCATGGATCCTCATCAAAATCTATCATGGTGCTAGTAAAAGAAGTGCCAATTCCGAGGTCTTCAAGCGGTGGGCGAAGATCAAAAGCTTCTTCCTTAAGGCAAGCATTCTCTTGAAGAAACCCGTCATAGGACTCGACACATGGTTCAGTTTGTCAATAAGGTTGTGGTTCTCATCCCGAGTCTAAGAACCTGTGACAATAGTTCATCTATTCCTCATCCTTGATCTCTGTTAGATATCATTCGCCATTGTTTCCTTTCATCGATTACATTGAGTTGGTATATCACAATTTTTATCAGTTTTTCGCTTATACCGGTCACTTAATCAATGTTACAGATCATATTTAGTTGTGTTTCGTATTTGAGTGGTTACAAGCTCGGCACAAATGTTGCTGCTTAGGCAGCTTATTCTGCATTTAGGTTTATGGTAATTGTCTCATGTGTCAAGCAACTTAAGTTGTTGCTGACTTGCTATTAGTCCAGGCCTTTGATGTAGGAAAGATCCGATTGATCCAACTTCCAACCTAGCCCTCAATACTTAAATATGGGTTAGTTATTATCACTGGAAAATCTTTGGTTTCAAACTTGCAAGGAATTGTAGTTAAAACATGGCATGCTATGGTTACTTTTCTTTGTATATTCTTATGTCATGTAGGAAAGACCTGCATAAGTGAACTTTACTGAAATGAAATGAAGGAAAGTAATTGTATTCCACAGATTGAAGATGTTTAGGAGTAACAACCAGTCGAGTCAAGCTGTGTACTTCAAACTTAGGCTTCAATTGTGAAAACAAGATAATGCTCAAGCTTGGCTCATTTCTTTAAACAAGACATATTGAAAGCTTGAGTTTGACTTGAATAAAAATGTGAAGCTTAAGTTTGGCTTGTTTGTAATTTGACTATTTTCTTTCCATTTATCAAATCTCTTCTTAAAGTATTTTTAAGGTTAATAATCTAGTATTTAATAGATTTCATGCTAGAAGATAATGTAAAACTATGAATAGAAAGAGAGTGAAATAATCTCTGGACATGGAAGTTAGATAGTTATAATTCTCTAGATAGAATTACAATTCACAAAGTAGTACAAATATATAACTTTTATTTAATTATTTTCTATACCCTTTTGCTTATAAAAAAATTAAGTATACAATTCATGAGCTTTTAGCTTGAGCTTGACTTATTTATAAATTGAACCTAAAGCCAAGCTTGACAGTTTTACACCCCTAGATATACCATTTGCTTGTTTCAACTTTCAAGACTGTCAACTATACTTCTGATTCAAGGATTGTTTAAAGCATTTAAGGTATTATACTCTGGATGTGGAGGAGGACGGAACAGATTTGTGAATGTCTTCAATATATTTTTAATCGGAGAAATTTTCATAATAATGCTGAAGAAAACAAAATTTGCAGTCAATGTCTTCCAACATCATGCATAGGGTGGATATACTTGTGAAACCGTGACAAGAACAGATCTTTGTAGCAGTTTAATAAATAAGTTTTATTTAAGGATTGCTTTTTCATGTGTATAGTCCTCTTGCTTTTAAATCTTACTTGGTTCAATCTGTTAGTTGTACTAGGAGGTTTGGCCAAAGGATGTCACTGGTCGAATCTTTCCTCATTAAATCATGGTAGGTTTTGATCTCACCTAGATGAGGCAGCTAGCCAAGTTTTATGAATTTGTAAAACATACATACAATCCTAGGACAGTGAAATTTGTTTTTGCAACCATCGATAGTGAAATGGTCAACATATGTGATCATGATGACTTATAGGGTCTCGATAAAATTTCAAATTCTTTGATTTCTTATTCAGAGATTTTATGATTTAATTTGTTGATTTTTTTAACTCGTATGTCTGTGAAATGAATGTTTTTGATGAACTAGTCATGAAGTTGATAGGAAGTAGGAACTGAAATTTTATTAGAACAAAGCTAGTGAAGAATTTCCTTGATTACAAAGATAATTGCAAAACTTCGAGGTCTATGCCTCCTAGCCAAAGACCTCAACTCTCTTTCAAATGACAAGATATCCCTCTCTCTCGATCCCTCCTCTTATTTATGGGAAACATGCACTATTTCTTCTAACTATCTCCCTTACTAACTTGCTAAGGAGGTTACCTATTAGAAATCATCAAATTGCTTTCAAATTATTGGGCTCTCTATGTAATTGCTTCAGATACAACATACAAGGGATACTTATGTGTTGTTGAAACCAGTCAAGTTCAAAGCTAGAAATAATTGGAAACATCATGCTGGTTCTAGTCCATAGAATGAAATTTTAAACTGGCCTCATGGCAACATTTATAATTACTTGTATTGTAAATATATTTCTCTGCATATGCTCTAAATTTCAAACTGACCACATTATGATCTGAATACCATATTGTGTCTTATACCAGCTTGTTGGGATCCCTTTCTCTGATATTAAAATGTCATCTTTATTTATTGTTCAATCTGAAGCGAGAGCCTTTCTATTCTTGCAAAGTTAGCATGACATCAATATATCACAGATTCTGATCCACTTTTCACGTGGAACACAAAACAAAGTTCTTGCCTTCATTTTGCTTTTTTCATTCTTTTTGCATTTTCCTTCTAAAAAGTATAGATACTCTTAACAATAAGTTAAACATCAGGACTGGATGGGGAGGAATGAAAACTAATTTTGCATGGCTTGCCGCATTGTCAATTTAATATGTACTTGGTTTCTCCCATCTTAATGTTTTGATGTTTAAGGTGCCTTACCTATTGTTATATCTTGTTTGATTTCGTTAAATATATATTTTTATTCTTGCCTTTTACATTTTTTGTTGCGTCTGACTTGTACTTCAGTGTTGGAACTACGTAATATTACATACCCGCGGGATCCTAATTTTTAATCAATTATTCGAATCGTATGGGAGCTAGAATTTCGGCATCCATAACTTAGTTTTGCTTCTTTTGTATGCTTGAGTGTTTTTGTATTTTTAGCTGCTGAATATGAAACACCAAAGAATTTCTTGAATCAGGTACGATGTGGTTAGTTAGTTTGCATCTTCATTTGAAATATAAACACTTAAATTGCCAACTCCTTTTTATAAAGAAAGAATAAAAGGAAGCCATGGTAAAACTGGGTCGGTGGATCTCGAACGACGGCTTCAATGTTTGTTTATTTCATGATTTCATGTCACTCAGATAGCTGTGTCATTGCATGTTATGCTGCTTCTCTGTCATCTTCCGTATATGTTGTGTCACATATGTTGCTTAGGCTCTTGAGATGCCATTTTTGATTTTACAGATATCCCTGTGGGATGGTATCATTCCTTCTAAAGAGCATGCGAAGTTTTGGATTCACACATCAAATAAATACCGCTTCATTGATCGTATACAAATCTTATGATCTCTTCTGAACCAAACATGAATCTTTCAATTCATATGGCCCTCACACTGAATTCCTTATAGGAAACTTACCTGTCTTTATTATGGAATGAGCCTATCCTCATTACTCTATTTCTAGTTCTAAAAATCTTGAAAATGATTACCAATACAAGACCAAAATATTTGGAGGACTCTTCTGACCAAACAAATAATTGTCACGAAAGTTGTTTTTTTTTTTCAAGTCCAAAGAATTACGATTATTTTATACGTAGGTCGTCGATTCCGCATTGTATAAAAGGAGGTGTTAACCAATTTTTTATCGTAAAGAGAATTCAAGCCATTTTATCGACAAGGATATTGTGTCTAAGCTGAATTGCTTGAGATTTCTTTAGGCCTTAATTTTGCCATTTTTTGTGTGTCCAGGGAAGCAATTTGCGTGGTAAAGAATATAACTTAACTTTGCACTGACATGTTATGCCAAAGAATGCAAAAGTGTTTGCAGAAAAATTAGTCATGCCAGGTTACCGATTGCCCGAGGAATACAGATGATGCCTTCTTGTCATGTAATGTTTTTGCTGTAACTTTAGCCTTTTCTATAGCAGACATAAAAGGTTCCTACAAGGAACTAGGATGAGGGAAAAGGAATTCGTGCTTTGGATAGTGGAAATGAATAGTGTTTAAATTCTCGAATATCCGAAATTTGCTTGTGGTGTGGTCTTCAATTGTCTCAAGTTTATTGTTTCTCCGATAAAAACATATCATGCCGTCGCCAATCCTTTGAGCTTTAGCTATGAAAAATTACTGGCCAGTTCACCTGGAAAAGTTTAAAATTGTGACCGAGCTTTCTGGTGATTAAAAGCGATGTCTCTCTTCACCTTGAAGAAAATAACAGCTTTATCCCCCCCCCACAACAAAATCCCACAAACTTGGCTCCTTTGGACCCGTCATGAGACTTATCTCCGAGTTGATAGTGGGACGTTTGGTTTTTTACACCCAAAATTAGACTACCTCTCAAATGGGCATTTTCATGAATCGAACCCGGGTTTTTTTTTGTTGTTGTTGAGAAAGAGCTATGTTATCAACTCTTCCAACACCACCTTGATAAATTACTTAAAAACTTGATAAAACTATAAAGGCTTCTAACCCAAATGCTAGGTGCGAGTGGTTAATGCACTTCATCTAAATGGATGGATTCGATTGCTATCCAAGTTTAACAGGCCAGACTTTACTTATTTCTACCGACCTGGATTACTCAGACTTTTACTTTCTTTTTTTTGGTATATACTCAGGCCCTTTTTTTCTAAACGCAATAGTGGAGTCAAAACCTCTGTAAAAGGGGGGGGGGAACTATAAAGGCTTCCAAAATAATTTATCTTGAATATCGGTTTATAGTTTTGGTTACTTTATAGCCTTTTGATCCCATGGACTTGGAAATGGAATAAGGAATCTAGTCAAATTAGGAGAGTGAAACTGAAAAACTAATCAAGGATTGACTTTTTTTTTCCTAAAACAAAACAAAATGATTATCTTCAAACTACTACAAAATTTATAATTTGTCATTTGAGATGGATAACTAATTATACTTTAATGAAAAAGGGCATGCTCATTTTTACAAGTTAAACCCAAAAAAAAAATCATGATTAATAATTGGCATGAATTCTTCGGAAAATGAAATAATTCGATTAGCGACTAAAGTTCAAGAACAATAAATTCTTAAAAAAAAAGACAAACAAAAATGCCGATGGGCCACCGCAGAATGCAATTTGTTGAAGGTAATTGCTAAAGGCACCCAAAGAAACATTTGGGGACTTGACTATTATACCCTGGTAAAATTATCAAAAGTGATTTTTTTACTTTCATTCTTTCCTCACAATTTTTTAATTTCAGAGACTTGAAATTTTTCTCTGAGTTACTTGCAAATAGCAATCTTTCACTCTTAAATTTAGTGTTCACTCATTAAATTAGGTATTTGCGATTCCCACTCAAGAATACCATATTTGCAGTTTGTTCAAGCACTCGCAAATACCAAATACCATATTTCCTTTTCTTTTTTTAATTAACTTTGTGATTTTAAATTTTTTGTTTTGTTTCAGTTATGCCACACATGAGAGGAGCGGGCTGGGTGGCTTATAGGGAGGCTGAGATGGAGGCTACTGCTCGGGAGGTTGAGTGCGCAAGAGCGGCTGCGCGAGAGCATCGGGAGGCCATGACTGTGTCACACCATCGGAGACTTGTTGACGGTAGACAGAGTGGCCCGAGCAGAGGGGGTAGACGACGTAGACAGCAACCTCAATACGAGGAACCTCAGTACGTAGAACCTCCGCATGAGGAACCTCAGCACGAGGGATATCAGCATGAGGTTCCTCACGAGGAACCAGTTGAGATGCATATAGATGCACTGGCAGAGGAGAGACCATTTCTTGGAGGACCTTCTGATACATCGCTTAGATCATTTAGGGACCACATCGCTACCACTTGTGGAGTGGAGAAGTAATTATTGTTCTTGTCTTAAAACATTTAAGGGTTTTCTTTTAATTGTGTAATTCATGACAAATCTTTTATTTTTATGTGTGCAGGATCGGGTGGAAGCAAAAAGTGGCGTAGTGGTTTAGGGATCGCCACCACTACCACCGCAGATGCAGAGCATGTTGATCGAGCTGGTCTTTCAACTATGATGTATTACACCTACAAGATGATTCACAACTCGCCGCTAATCAAGCGTTTCTTTGAGAGGTGGCACACAGAACTAGCTTGTTCCACCTTCCAATCGGAGAGATGACCATCACGCTGGATTATGTGTCATGCATACCGGGCACACCGGCCGAGGCACCTGCTCATAGCCACTCATATGGACACATACATTGCTATATTTGTTTTACGCCATTGTTAGGGGTATCACATGCGGAGGCCTCGGCGGAGGTTACGCCATGGGTGGGGTCACGCCGCTTATCTTGGCCGTAGGTCCTTTATGATAGATAGAGGATGAGGTCGGACAGACAAGGCAATGAGCGTTCAAACCGGTGCTACTCGGGATGACTATTCGACGGACAAGACTAGCACCAGATTGATCGTAGATATCTCGAGCTGGTGCGTCACTTGGGCCAGGTTGGACAGTGGTCATGAGGAGCTTTAGCCCTATACAAGTTGTACGATTATCTTGACGACGCCAGTAGATTCGAGTGCCATGGGTTAGCGGGCTACATGACATTCTTTCAGGTACCACTGTGTTATTAAATAAGAAATTAAATTTACAATTGTTTTAACTCTAATACAATTTCGTAACTGATTCGTTATTATTATTTGTAACAGGCGTTGATCTACGAGTATTTTCCCACTACTATAGTAGATCAGAAGCTTGTTGACGGTTACACCGGTGAGCGTGTACGCCGCTAACCGCCGGACACCTAAGAGGGGTTAGGGAAGATGCTTCCATACAGCAAGCACTAGATGCGCCGACCATCGATGATGTGTGTTGGGCGTCGTGGCCCCCTATAAGCGTGGCGCCCACTCGGCGATGTGGCATTCTTTCGGTACATCCGGTGTGGGAACACCATAGTGCCGCATTTGCCAGTAGAGGGTACTGCGGCGGTTCAGTAATGTAGGACATTCCTCGACACCACCACGACGTCCCTACCGGTGAGGATATTAGTCTTAATTGGATGTCATCTCACCATACTCTATTAGATATATCTTTCGGTTGAGGTAGGCCGCTCATCCAAATTGAAAAGGCCGAGAGATACTTGGATTGGTACTATAGGGTCTCGTATCCACTGTTGATACCTCCATAAGCTCCACATGATGATGTTATGTGTCATCGAGTAAGGAATAATAAGTTCTTGAACTGTATATATTATGTCCATTCGTAACATTATCTAATTATTTGCTATAATGTATTTATGTCATTTGTAGGCGGATTGTGTTGGTGCGATACTCAGGTTGGATAGAATTGCCGCCATGCTGCATCAGGTCGTTAATTACGCATAGGAGGGAAATGAGATGTGTGACTACCTTCGGGCGGTGCTTCGGATAGCAGAGGGTCACTGCGTAGTTGCATTTTTATGTAATTTTTTTATGTGAATATTTGTTTTTGATGAATGTAATTATTATTATTATTATTATTATTATTATTATTATTATTATTATTATTATTATTATTATTATTATTATTATTAGTGAGTTTAGAAATACAAAATAATAAAAACAAACTTAAACGTGCCTATTTATAAAACGCAACTACTCATTCAACAACAACAAAACAACATTACATGATCATCAAATGTAACTACAACACCCAACTACAACATTAAAAAAACCAAACCCAACTATTTATTAAACGCAACTACTCATTCAACAACACAACACAACATTACATGACATAGTCACCAGTGCTAATCCTTGGCTGTGGTTGATGACATGCTGCAAGGATCTCATCAACTGTTCTTGGTGCACGATGTAACGACCCGTTTCCGGACCGCTACCGAGCTCAATATACCGAGCTCGAGTTACCGAGCTCAACACACCGAGCTCAACTAAACCTGTATGCGATGCGTTTTAAAACGAAACTCTTGTGCCTTTTAAAAGTACGGTCTATATTTTTTTATAAAACCAGCTCGTGCACATCAGAGTAATTACAGCTTTTCGAAAACATGGTGCAACTAAGACACAAGACATAAATTCTAATAAAACATACATGCATAACATACATACATGCATATATATCACTCGAAATAATAATGTATACAAAATACAGAGTAATAAATGTACAAAGAAAATACACCTAAGGTATGACGACTTCAAGAGAGCAATCATACCCTGGGGGTACTTCCGGCAGACTCCCACGCAGGGGGCTGCTCCAAAAGTAAACCGCCAGTCTACCCTGTAGCAACAAAACATAACCGGCCCAAACTGGTCACGACCTCTGAACACAAAAGAAAAACAAAGCAAATCACGACAAGTAGAGGCCATCGCTCGCGTCCTCGTCGAGCCCCTCCAGGGCGTCATCTGCTGTGGAGTTCCCTGTGCCCTCGACCTCGCCTGGGTAACCGTCATGGATTGAAGGCACCACGGGAAAGGGTCAACTTCTCAACAATACAAGATAAGCACGGCATAAAGAAATAAGCAAACAGCAAAGTATAACATTCACCAACGTGACTCGACCATCTCACTCTAACTCGACACAACTCGCAATCCATTTTCTCTCGACTCGACAATTTTTCCGGAATGCACACGCCGTACCGTATGTCGGAACGTCCAGCCGAAGCCTTGGGATCTTCGCTCTCCCTAGGACAGTCAACTCAGGTCCCATAGCGTGGCGACGTCTAGTCAATCTCCCGTAAACAAAAGGGGACCTAGCACCCTTAGTTATCCGGGTCACGGCTCAAAAACGTCATACGACTCGCTAAGCTCTCTCACTCAATGAACAATTCTCCGCATACGATATTCAAGGAGTTATACGAAAGATATTCAACCGCATGTCAAATAAAAAGAGCAAGCTCGACATGAAGAAACGCAATTCAACATGCAATACACAATTCACAACATATATTCAATCACATATTAAATACATGCAAAAACTCAATCATATCACAACATTTCAAGCTCGACACAAATCAAGGAATCCATACATAGAAATATAACAATACAAATCTGGAATGTCTAGAAGTATCCTTACGCACAAAACATAAACACGTAGAATATGAAGTGCCCTTACCGAACTCCAAGCTAAAGCTGCTCGACAACGACCTCGACACGGCTGTCTTCAAACGAGCTCGACAACGACTTCTCTTACTCGATCTCGACACGGCTGTCTTCAACGAGCTCGACAACGACTTCGACACGTACCATCCTCAATCGACCTCGACACGTACGCTTCTCAGTCGACCTCGACACGCATACACTTCGATCGACCTCGACCGCATAGCTTCTCGATCCGCTCCCATCGCTTTCACGTCCTCGGGTTCGCTCTCCGTACACCTCGATTAAAATCACACGATCTCGGGAATCAGACTTCCTAAAACAAGCACAACTCAGTTCAATCTATGGGTTCTAATAACACTAAGCTCTCATAACCCCGATCTCAACCACAACCCAGTAAATAATAAAACTCAAGAACTTAAATATATTTTTCCTCTAACACAAAGTTAGGGTTTTCGATCAAAAGTTCATGAAAAAGGTTATCTGATGCTACAACAGGTAAATCGACAACGACAACAACCAGAAGCAACAAACGAAAAACAAGAAATCGAAACAAACCAAAAAGGGAGGGTTTTTGGCACTGCCTTTTTGCAGAAATCAGAGGAAGAAATTTGTTTTACAAGCTCAAATAATCGGTTAGAAAGATCGGTCATGTCATGGAGAAGAAAACCCATCAGTTTGACATGATTTGGAAGCATAAAACTAGCTAAAATGGAGAGAAGAAGTAGCGCTAAATAGTAGCATGGAGGAAGAGAAAAATCTGTTCTTCATACCTCAGATGACGGTCGAGCAGGCGAGATATGTCGAGAAGATGATGATGAACAAGGTTGATGAAGAAAGTTTGTGCAGAATCTCGATGGAACTCAAGGTTCTTCGATGGAGATTCTGGAGAGAAAGAGGAACTCAGAGAAGAAAGGAAGAAGAAAGAAGAAAAGAGAAATGAGTGTTTGATAGAACTGGTCGTGGTATACAGCTGGTGAGGGAAGGGCATAATCGTAACTCCAGCTATGAGATGCCAATCCCATCAGTCAATCTACCCATCTAATCGTTACTCTCTCATAATTACCCTCTACTCTATCGGTCAAAGATCTAGACACAGCGACGAGAACGGCAAGTCGACAATATCATTATTACAAACAATATAATAATAACGCTGAATAACGTTCGTAAGAATACGAGTTACCGTCTCGACACGAGGTCGATCTGGGGTGCTCGTGCAATAACGTTCGTAAGAATACGAGTGTTATCATCTCGACACGATGTCGACTAGGGTGCTCGTGCAAGCGCACATGGCTCTAACACGAGTTCGTGCACGCGGCCTCCTCAGCTCGGTACGCGACTTCATCAACTCGACACAAGGTCTTGGTACGAGGTCTCGACACGAGATCTCAACGCGAGGTCTCGATACGACGTCCTAAAACGAGGTCGATCTCGTCCTCAGGTGTTACAATCTCTCCCTCCAAAAAAATTTCGTCCTCGAAATTGCAAATAAGATTCTTACCTCGGAAAAGTTCAGGGTACTGAGTCTTCATCTTCTCCTCCAGCTCCCAAGTCGCATCTCCCGTCTTCTGATCCCACACAACTTTGACGAGTTGAATCTCTTTGTTCCGCAACTGTTTGGCTTTCCGATCAACGATCCTTCGCCGGTGATGCTTCAAAGATAGATCGCCCTTCGCTTGAATCACATCCGGTTCGATGATATGAGAGGGTCGGAAATATACTTCCGCAATCGCGTGAGACGTGGAAGACGCCGTGAATGTTCGACAAGAAGGGTGGCAGGCAATCGATATGCCAATGGACCAATACGACGAAGAATCTGGTAAGGTCCAATAAATTTAGGGTGAGTTTCTTGGATTTGATCGCTCGACCAACTCCAAAGAGGGGGTGACTCTAAGAAATACATGATCTCCTTCCTCGAACTCGAGTGGTCGACGTCGTTGGTCCGCATAACTCTTCCGCCGACTTTGAGACGTTCGCATCCGATCTCTGATCAAACGGATCTTCTCAGTAGTCTGCTGGATCATATCTGGTCCTACAACAGAACGCTCGCCGTCCTGGTACCAACAAAGAGGCGTCTGACATTTCCGTCCATACAGTGCTTCAAAAGGTGCCATTCCAATGCTCGCATGGAAACTGTTATTGTAGGTGAACTCCACCAATGGTAAGACGTCGTCCCAACTTCCTCGGTGATCTAAGGTACACGCTCGCAACAAATCTTCCAGCGATTGGATCGTTCTCTCAGTCTGACCGTCAGTCTGGGGATGATATGTCGAGCTAAGCCTGAGCTCGGTTCCCATCGCTCCTTGCAATTCCCTCCAAAAATGAGACGTGAACTTCGGATCTCGGTCCGACACGATCGAAGAGGGTACACCATGAAGTTGCACGATCTCCGCGATGTAGATCTCGGTCAGCTTTTCCACGTTGTATGTCGACCTCACTGGTAAGAAATGAGCAGATTTGGTCAATCGGTCGACGATCACCCAAATCGAATCATTCTTCTTCTGCGTCTTCGGCAAACCTACAACGAAATCCATGGAAATACTATCCCATTTCCAAACTGGTACGTCAAGCGATTGTAACATTCCCGCAGGTCGTTGGTGCTCCACCTTCGCTTTCTGACACGTTAAACACGAAGCTACGTACTCAACCACTTGCTTCTTCATTCCGGACCACCAAAAATGCTTCTTCAAGTCTTGATAGATCTTCGTAACTCCTGGCTGAATACAAAAGTTTGTCTTATGCACTTCGCCGAGTATTAACTTTCTCGGCTCGACTCGTTAGGTACACATGCTCGCCATTGCACCTTAAGATGTCGTCCGCTCCGACTTGGAATTCGCCGCTTCCACTTGCGCTTATCAATGAACCTTCTCTTGTAGGAACTCGTCATGAACTTGCTGGTCTCGGATCTCGTCCAACAATCTGTTAGAAATGGTAAGCATACCAAATCTCAGCTTCCCCGGTGAAACTTCAACACTCAACTTTAAGTCTCGGAACTTCTCGAGCATCTGCAACTCCTTGATCATCATTGAGGAAACTAGAACGCTCTTCCTGCTCAATACATCTGCTACCACGTTAGCCTTACCGGGATGGTATTCCAACGCAAAGTCGTAGTCCTTGAGAAATTCTGTCCATCTTCGCTGACGCATGTTGAGCTCTTTCTGATCGAACAGGTACTTCAAGCTCTTGTGATCGCTGAAAACAGTAAGAGTGCTCCCATAAAGGTAGTGCCTCCATATCTTCAACGCCAAAAACTCTCACGCCACTCAAGTCGTAAGTAGGGTAGTTCCTCTCGTGAATCTTAAGCTGTCTTGAAGCATACGCGACCACCTTCCGATGTTGCATCAGCACGCATCCCCAATCCCTGGTGTGACGCATCACAATACACCTCGAAAGGCTCTTCTGGTTGGGGCAAAATCAACACGGGCGCTGTCGTCAAAAGCTCCTTCAGTCTTTGAAAACTGGTTTCACACTCCTCGGTCCAGGCAAAAGGTTGATCCTTCCTCGTAAGCCGTGTAAGAGGCGCGACAATCTTCGAGAAACCTTCAATGAATCTTCGGTAATAGCCTGCTAAGCCAACAAAACTTCTGACCTCGGTAACCGTCTTCGGTTGTTCCCACGCTAGCACAGCTTCAATCTTAGTTGGATCCACAGCAATCCCTTCTTTGGAAATCACGTGACCAAGAAAATTCACCTCTTCAAGCCAAAATTCACACTTCGACAGGTTGGCATAGAGTTGCTTCTCTCGTAATATCTGCAGTACTCGACGTAAGTGTTCTTCGTGCTCTTCTCGGTTCCTCGAGTAGATCAGGATGTCGTCGATGAACACTACAACAAACTGATCCAAGAACGAATGGAAAATCCTATTCATGTAGTCCATAAACACACCGGGCGATTCGCTACTCCAAACGGCATCACCAAGTACTCGTAGTGACCGTATCTGGTCCCGAAGTCGCTTTGGGGACATCTTCCTCCTTCACGCGAATCGATGGTAGCCCGACTTCAAGTCTATCTTGGAAAGATCGCCGCTCCACGAAGTTGATCCATCAAGTCGTCAATACGAGGTAACGGATAACGGTTCTTCACAGTAACCTTGTTGAGCTCGCGATAGTCCACGCACAGTCTTGATCGTCCATCCTTCTTCTTAACCAACAACACTGGAGCTCCCCACGGTGACACGCTCGGTCGTATGAATTGCTTCGACTCCAAGTGTTCGATCTGGGACTTCAGTTCTTTCATCTCGGCAGGAGACATCCTGTATGGCGCTTTGGAGATCGGTCCTGTTCCTGGAATCAGCTCGATGGAGAACTCGACCTCTCGCATTGGTGGTAACCCTGGCACGTCTTCGGGAAAAACGTCCTCAAAGTCACACACCACTGGTACATCCTTCACGTCGATCTGCTGGAAAACTTCCGAACTAGCCAGATACATGTATTCCCTAGTTCCTTCTTTCAAAGAAACTCCGATACGTTCAGCAGAAAGATAATGGGAGACTCCAAGGTCTGGAAAAATCACAGTTTTACGTTCACAGTCCAAGAGGACATGGTGGTGTGACAACCAATCCATCCCGAGGATGACATCTAAGCCCTTAAGAGGCAAACAAACCAAATTGACCACAAACGTTCTACTCTGAATAACCACTACACAATTAAGACATGCAGTGTTTGTGACTAAGGTTTTAGCAGCTGGGGTTGTAACTACCAATTTGAACGGTAAAGCAGTCACAGTCAAGTTCAAATGGTTCACACAATCAGAAGAAATAAAGGAATGGGTTGCACCCGAATCAAAGAGAACGGATAAGGATTTACCCTCAATCTCACATTCACCTTGAATAAGATCTTCAGCTCGCTCTGCTTCCTCGCCACTCATGCAGAAAACTCTGCCTTTAGCTACCTGACGCTTCCCTTTGGCCTTTTCCGCAAGCATTGCTGGTTCAGCTTTAGGTGTAGGACAATCCTTGGCAAAATGCCCTGGCTTCTTACAGTTGAAACACACCTCCTCCTTCTGAGTACAGTTACTCGCATAATGTCCTGGCTTCCCACAACGATAGCAAGTCACCTCGACACCGGTCTGACCTCCGCTCCTCGCTCCCTGGGTCATCGGACGATACTGTCCTCTATTGTCGTTCCCTTGAGGTCGGTTGTAAGGCTTCTACAGTTGTTTCCCTTTCTGTGCAAACCTCTGCCCTGCACTCTGGGGTCTCACCGGTCCGCCTACAACAGTCTTCTTCTTATGGCTTCTTACTCCTTCTACCTCGACACAGCGATCAATCAGCTCTTGGAGGTTTCGAATCCTCAATGATACCACTGACTTCTGGATATCAAATCTCAGACCTCGTTGGAATCTTTCACTTAACCATCTTTGGTCAGCTCGATCACGAAATGGACTGAAGTACCTCGCCAACGACTCGAACTTGGCTGCATACTCGGACACTGTCGAGTTGCCTTGTTGCAATTGAAGAAACTCTTGCTCCTTCTCGGCTCGTGCAGTATCTGGGAAGTACTTGTCCAAGAACCTTTCACGAAAAAGCTCCCAGGTCATCTCACGACGTTCTGCTATAAATGTTTGCTTCACTCCCCTCCACCAATACTCTGCGTCTCCTAGCAGTAAGTAGGTGGCATAGTCGACCTTCACGTTGTCTGGGCAATGGAGTGCCTCGAAAATCTTCTCGATCTCTTGCATCCAAAGATCAGCTTTATCTGGATTTGGCTCACCGTAAAACTTCGGTGGATCATGCTTCCTAAAGTGCGCGATCCTCTAGCTTGACATTTCGCTCTGCTCATTCTTTGTTCTTTGCAAGTTCTGTGAGTTAACGCCGCTGATGCATTGAGCCATCGCGTTAACTGTTGAGTTGCGGTGATTGTTGAGCCATGGCTGCCGCCATCTCGGTCATAGCTTGAATTGCTCGTTCCATGTCGACGTTCTCGGTTGCATTTGTCGTATCTCTCTGAGGTGGCATTAGATTCCACAAAGTTCAAAACCCCGCTGAATCTCACAACAAGGATGTGTTAAAACACACTGCTTCAATCAAGAAACAGTTCAAACAATTTCTCAAGCAATAAGTGCTTCACTTAATCAAACAGCAATCAACATATTACAATTAGGTACCCAACACATATATATATATATATATCCCGACACAGTGACCAGTCCAAATTCCTATGCACAGCTCGGTCAGAACCGAACTGCTCTGATACCAACAATGTAACGACCCGTTTCCGGACCGCTACCGAGCTCAATATACCGAGCTCGAGTTACCAAGCTCAACACACCGAGCTCAACTAAACCTGTATGCGATGCGTTTTAAAACGAAACTCTTGTGCCTTTTAAAAGTACGGTCTATATTTTTTTATAAAACCAGCTCGTGCACATCAGAGTAATTATAGCTTTTCGAAAACATGGTGCAACTAAGACACAAGACATAAATTCTAATAAAACATACATGCATAACATACATACATGCATATATATCACTCGAAATAATAATGTATACAAAATACAGAGTAATAAATGTACAAAGAAAATACACCTAAGGTATGACGACTTCAAGAGAGCAATCATACCCTGGGGGTACTTCCGGCAGACTCCCACGCAGGGGGCTGCTTCAAAAGTAAACCGCCAGTCTACCCTGTAGCAACAAAACATAACCGGCCCAAACTGGTCACGACCTCTGAACACAAAAGAAAAACAAAGCAAATCACGACAAGTAGAGGTCGTCGCTCGGGTCCTCGTCGAGCTCCTCCTCGGCGTCATCTGCTGTCGAGTTCCCTGTGCCCTCGACATCGCCTGGGTAACCGTCATGGATTGAAGGCACCACGGGAAAGGGTCAACTTCTCAACAATACAAGATAAGCACGGCATAAAGAAATAAGCAAACAGCAAAGTATAACATTCACCAACGTGACTCGACCATCTCACTCTAACTCGACACAACTCGCAATCCATTTTCTCTCGACTCGACAATTTTTCCTGAATGTACACGCTGCATCAGTATGTCGGAAGGTCCAGCGAAGCCTTGGGATCTTCGCTCTCCCTAGACGATCGACTCAGGTCCCATAGCGTGGCAACGTCTAGTCAATCTCCCGTAAACAAAAGGGGACCTAGCACCCTTAGTTATCCGGGTCACGGCTCAAAAACGTCATACGACTCGCTAAGCTCTCTCACTCAATGAACAATTCTCCGCATACGATATTCAAGGAGTTATACGAAAGATATTCAACCGCATGTCAAATAAAAAGAGCAAGCTCGACATGAAGAAACGCAATTCAACATGCAATACACAATTCACAACATATATTCAATCACATATTAAATACATGCAAAAACTCAATCATATCACAACATTTCAAGCTTGACACAAATCAAGGAATCCATACATAGAAATATAACAATACAAATCTGGAATGTCTAGAAGTATCCTTACGCACAAAACATAAACACGTAGAATATGAAGTGCCCTTACCGAACTCCAAGCTAAAGCTGCTCGACAACGACCTCGACACGGCTGTCTTCAAACGAGCTCGACAACGACTTCTCTTACTCGATCTCGACACGGCTGTCTTCAACGAGCTCGACAACGACTTCGACACGTACCGTCCTCAATCGACCTCGACACGTACGCTTCTCAGTCGACCTCGACACGTACACTTCTCAGTCGACCTCGACACGTACAGTTCTCGATCTGGCTCCCACTGCTTTCACGTCCTCGGGTTCGCTCTCCCGTACACCTCGATTCGGAAATCACACGATCTCGGGAATCAGACTTCCTAAAACAAGCACAACTCAGTTCGATCTATGGGTTCTAATAACACTAAGCTCTCATAACCCCGATCTCAACCACAACCCAGTAAATAATAAAACTCAAGAACTTAAATATATTTTTCCTCTAACACAAAGTTAGGGTTTTCGATCAAAAGTTCATGAAAAAGGTTATCTGATGTGACAACAGGTAAATCGACAACGACAACAACCAGAAGCAAAAAACGAAAAACAAGAAATCGAAACAAACCAAAAAGGGAGGGTTTTTGGCACTGCCTTTTTGCAGAAATCAGAGGAAGAAATTTGTTTTACAAGCTCAAATAATCGGTTAGAAAGATCGGTCATGTCATGGAGAAGAAAACCCATCAGTTTGACATGATTTGGAAGCATAAAACTAGCTAAAATGGAGAGAAGAAGTAGCGCTAAACAGTAGCATGGAGGAAGAGAAAAATTTGTTCTTCATACCTCAGATGATGGTCGAGCAGGCGAGATATGTCGAGAAGATGATGATGAACAAGGTTGATGAAGAAAGTTTGTGCAGAATCTCGATGGAACTCAAGGTTCTTCGATGGAGATTCTGGAGAGAAAGAGGAACTCAGAGAAGAAAGGAAGAAGAAAGAAGAAAAGAGAAATGAGTGTTTGATAGAACTGGTCGTGGTATACAGCTGGTGAGGGAAGGGCATAATCGTAACTCCAGCTATGAGATGCCAATCCCATCAGTCAATCTACCCATCTAATCGCTACTCTCTCATAATTACCCTCTACTCTATCGGTCAAAGATCTAGACACAGCAACGAGAACGGCAAGCCGACAATATAATTATTACAAACAATATAATAATAACGCTGAATAACGTTCGTAAGAATACGAGTTACCGTCTCGACACGAGGTCGATCTGGGGTGCTCGTGCAATAACGTTCGTAAGAATACGAGTGTTATCATCTCGACACGATGTCGACTAGGGTGCTCGTGCAAGCGCACAAGGCTCTAACACGAGTTCGTGCACGCGGCCTCCTTAGCTCGGCATGCGACCTCCTCAGCTCGGTACGCGACTTCATCAACTCGACACAAGGTCTTGGTACGAGGTCTCGACACGAGATCTCGACGCGAGGTCTCGATACGACGTCCTAAAACGAGGTCGATCTCGTCCTCAGGTGTTACACACGATATGTGTAACGACCCGTTTCCGGACCGCTACCGAGCTCAATATACCGAGCTCGAGTTACCGAGCTCAACACACCAAGCTCAACAAAACCTATATGAGATGTGTTTTAAAAACAAAACTCTTGTGCCTTTTAAAAATGCGATATATATTTTTTTCATATAAAACCAACTCGTGCACATCAGAGTAATTACAGCTTTTCGAAACATGGTGCAACTAAGACACAAGACTTAAATTCAAATAAAACATACATGCATAACATACACATATATATATCACCCGAATAATAATGTATACAAATACAGAGTAGCAAATGTGCAAAGAAAATACACCTAAGGTACGACAACTTCAAAAGAGCCATCATATCCTCGGGGTACTTCCAGACTCCCACGCAGGGGTCGCTCCAAAAGTAAGACCACCGCCTACCCAGCAACAAAAACAACATCGCCCAAACTGGTCACGACCTCGAACATAAAAGAAATACAAGAACAAATTCTCGTAATAACCAACATCCAATAAATAAACAATCACGACGGTAGAGGTCGCCACTCGGGTCCTCGCCGACCTCCTCCTCGGCATCGTCTCATCGCCGAAGTTCCTGCGCCCTCGACATCGCCTGGGTAACCGCTATGGATTGAAGGCACCACGGAAAGTGGTCAACTTCTCAACAAGTTAAGATAAGCTCGACATAAAAATATAAGCAAACAAAGAAAGTATAACATTCTCCGACGTGACTCGACCATCTCACTCTAAACTCGACACAACTCACAATTCCATTTTCTCTCGACTCGACAATTTTCCTGAATGCACACGCCGTGCATCAGATGTCGGAAAGTCCAAATTAAGCCTTGGGATCCTCGCTCTCCCTAGGATACTAACTCAGTCCCGTGGCGTGGCGACGTCTAGTCAATCTCCCGTAAACAAAAAGGGACCAAGCACCCTCGCTTATCCGGTCACGGCTCAAAAACGCCATACGACTCACCTAGCTCGCTCACTCGATGAACAATTAACGCATACGATATTCAAAGAGTTAAACACAATATTCAACCGCATGTCAAATAAAAGAGCAAGCTCGACATGAAGAAACGCAATTCAACATGCAATACACACTTCACGACATATATTCAATCACATATTAAATACATGCAAAACTCAATCATATCACAACATTTCATCTCGACACAAATCAGTAAATCCATACACAATAACACAACCACATAGAATTTGAAATGCCCTTACGCTAGCATACTACGAAAGTAATAATGTGAAGCGCCCTTACTTAAGGACTTATACAATAAAGCCTTAGAGATATCTAGAAGTTGCCCTTACATACTATAACAAATATAAATGTGAAGCGCCCTTACCGAACTTCAAGTTAAATGCTGCTCGACAACGACCTCGACACAGCTGTCTTCAAAGAACTCGACAACGACTTCTCTTACTCGATCTCGACACGTACAGTCCTCGTTCTGGATTCTGCTGCTTCCGCGTCCTTGGATTCGCTTTCCCGTACACCTCGATTCGGAATTCACTCGATCTCGGGAATCAGACTTCCTAAAACAAACACAACTCAGATCGATCTATGGTTCTAATACATCTAGCTCTCTTCCCCAACTCAACCACAACCCGAAAATATAAAACTCAAGAACTCGAAGATATTTTTCCTCCAACACAAAGTTAGGGATTTCGATCAATTCATGAAAAGTTATCCGATGCTTCAACAGATAGATCGACAACAACAATAATTGTAAGCAACGAATGAAAATCAAGAAAATCGAAATGAACCAAAAATGGGGTTTCGGGCATTGCTGCGAGAAAAAGCGAGAGAAAGAAATTTGTTTTACAAGCCCAATTAATCGGTTAAAAAGATAGGTAATATTGTGAAGAAAACCCATCAATTTGATATGATTTGGAAGCATAAACCGATTAAAAATGGAAGAAGATTTAGCGCTAAACAAGAGTACGATGAAAGAAAATCTGTTCTTCATACCTCAGCGGTGATGGTCGATCGACGAGATATGGGTCGAAAGTTGATGATGAACAAAATTGATGAAGAAATCTTGTGCGTAATCTCATTTGGAACTCACGGTTTAGTCGATGAAGATTTTGAAGAAAACAACGAAACACGGCGAAGGAAGGAAGAAGAAAGAAGAAAAGAGAAATGAGTGAAACGGTCGTGGTATACAACAAGCGAAAGGGTAAAACGTAACTCCAGCTATAAGATGCCAATCCCAATAATCATCTACCCGTTAACTCGTTCTCTCATGATTACCCTCTACTCGCTTGGCCAACGCCAAGCCGACAATGTAATAATTACAAACAATATAATAATAACGCTGAGTAACGTTCGAAATAATACGAGGTGTCATCTCGACACGATGTCGACAAGAGTGCTCGTGCAGATGTACAAAGTTCTAACACGAGTTCGTGCACGCGGTCTCCTCACGACTTGCGTCCTCATCACTCGATGCACGCGACTTCATCAACTCGACTCCGACCTCCTCATTTCGGCTAGTGCACGTGGTCTCATCACTCGACAAAAGATCTCCCAAACGATCTAGTCACGGGATCTCGACACAAGGTCTTGGTCGAGGTCTCGATACGTCGCCCTAATACGATGTCGATCTCGCCCTCAGGTGTTACAATCTCTCCTCTAAAAATTTCGTCCTCGAAATTGCAAATAAGCTTCTTACCTCGTAAAGTTCAGGGTAATCAATCTTCATCTTCTCCTCCAGCTCCCAGTCGCATCTCCCGCCTTCTCGATCCCACACAACCTTGACAAGTTGGATCTCTTTGTTCATAGAATCGCTTGGCTTTCCGATCAACGATTCTTGCTGGTGACGCTCAAAAGATAAGTCGCCCTTCGCTTGAATCTCATCCGGTTCGATGACATGAGAAGGTCGGAAACATACTTCCGCAATTGTGAGACGTGAAAGACGTCATGGATGTTCGACAAGAATGGTGGCAATGCACCGATATGCCATCGGACCAATACGACGAAGAATCTGGTAAGGTCCAATGAATTTAGGGTAAGTTTCTTGGATTTGATCGCTCGACCAACTCCAGAGTGGGGGTGACTCTAAGAAATACATGTCCTCCTTCCTCGAACTCGAGTGGTCGACGTCGTTGATCCGCATAACTCTTCTCGCCGACTTTGAGATGTTCGCATCCGATCTCTCGATCAAACGGATCTTCTCGGTAGTCTGCTGGATCATATCTGGTCCTCTGACACCATTTCGCCGCCTGGTACCAACAAAGAGGCGTCGACATTTCCGCCCATCTACGCTTCAAAAGGTGCCATCCCAATACTCGCATGGAAGTCGTTGTTGTATGTGAACTCCACCAATGGTAAGACGTCGTCCCAACTTCCTCGGTGATCTAACGCATAAGCTCGTAACAAATCTTCAAGCGATTGGATCGTTCTCTCGATCTGTCCGTCGATGCGGATGATATGCCGAGCTAAGCCTGAGCTCGGTTCCCATCGCTCCTTGCAATTCCCTCCAAAAATGAGGCGTGAACTTTGATCTCGGTCCGACACGATCGAAGATGGTATTCCATGAAGTCGCACTATCTCGCGATGTAGATCTCGTTCGCCTTTTTCCACGTTGTATGTCGACCACCTTTGGCAAGAATGAGCGATTTGGTCAATCTGGTCGACGATCACCCAAATCGAATCATTCTTCTTCTGCGTCTTCGGCAAACCTACAACGAAATCCATGGAAATATCGTCCCATTTCCATACCGCACGCCGATTATAGCATTCCCGCAGTCGCTGGTGCTCCACCTTCGCTTCGACACGCCAAACATGAAGCTACGTGACTGCCACTTGCTTCTTCATTCCGACCACCAAAAATGCTTCTTCAAGTCTTGATACATCTTCGTAACTCTGGATGAATACTAAAGTTGCTCTTATGCGCCGTCGAGAATCAACTTCCTCACGGATACGTTAGGCACGCACACTCGGCCATTGCACCTCAAGATGTCGTCCGCTCCGACCTGAAATTCGCCGCTTTCTTGCGCTTATCAATCGAATCTTCTCTTGCGAGCTCGTCACGAACTTCTTTGGTCTCGGATCTCGCCCAACAATCTGTTAGAAATGGTAAGCATACCAAATCTCACTTCCCGGTGAAACTTCGACACTCGACTTCAAATCTCGGAACTTCTCGAGCATCTCCAACTTCGATCATCATTACCGAGGTTAAACGCTCTTCCCGCTCAACGATCCGCTACTACGTTAGCCTTACCAGGATGGTATTCCAACGTAAAGTCGTAGTCCTTGAGAAATTTCGCCCATCTACGTTGACGCATGTTGAGCTCCTTCGGTCGAACAGTACTTCAAGCTCTTGTGATCGCTGAAACAAGAAGAGTGCTCCCGTAAAGGTAGTGCCTCCATATCTTCAAAAACTATCGCTAGCTCCAAGTCGTGAGTAGGATAGTTCCTCTCGTGAATCTTAAGTCGCTCTTGAAGCATACGCGACCACCTTCCGATGTTGCATCGACACATCCCAATCCCTGGTGTGACGCATCACAATACACCTCGAAGGCTCTTCGGGTTGAGACAAAATCAAGACAGCGCCGCCGTCCAAAAGCTCCTTCATCGTTGAAAATCGGCTTCACACTCCTGGCCCAAGCAAAGGTTGATCCTTCCTCGTCAATCGTAAAGAGGCGCGACAATCTTCGAGAAACTTTCAATGAATCTTCGGTAATATCCTGCTAAGCCGACAAAACTCCCGATCTCGTGAATCGCCTTCTACTGTTCCCACGCTATCACCGCCTCAATCTTAGTTGGATCCACGGTATCCCTTCTCTGGAAATCACGTGACCTAGAAAATTCACCTCTTCAAGCCAAAATTCACACTTCGGTGATTGGCATAGAGTTGCTTATCTCGTAATATCTGCGATGCTACGGCATAGGTGTTCTGCGTGCTCTTCCTCGGTTCCTCGAGTAAATCAATATGTCGCCGATGAACACTACAACGAACTGATCCAAAACGAATGAAAAATCCTGCTCATGTAGTCCATAAACACACCGGCGCGATTCGCTACCCAAACGGCATCACCAAGTACTCGTGAGTGACCGTATCTAGTCCTGAAAGTCGCTTTGGCGACATCTTCCTCCTTCACGCTGAATCGATGGTAGCCCGACTTCAAGTCTATCTTGGAAAGATCGCCGCTCCACGAAGTTGGTCCATCAAATCGCCAATACGTGGTAACGGATAACGGTTCTTCACGGTAACCTTGTTGAGCTCGCGATAGTCCACGCACACCTTGATCGCCCATCCTTCTTCTTAACCAACAACACCGAGCTCCCCACGGTGACACGCTTCGGTCGTATGAATCGCTTCGACTCCAAGTGTTCGATCCGGGACTTCACTCTTTCATCTCGGCAGAGACATCCTGCAGACGCTTTGGAAATCGGTCACATTCCTGGAATCGGTCGATGGAGAACTCGACCTCGCATTGGTGGTAATCCTGCACGCCTTCTGAAAACGCCCTCAAAATCACACACCACCGAACATTCTTCACGTCGATCTGCTGGAAAACTTCCGAACTAGCTAGATACATGTATTCCTAGTTCCTTCTTTCAAAGAAACTCCAATACGTTCGTGAAAGATAATTGGAGACTCCAAGGTCCTGGAAAAATTACGCTTTACGCACAAATTCAAAGGACATGGTGGTGTGACAACCAATCCATCCCGAGGATAACATCTAAACCCTTAAGAGGCAAACAAACCAAATTGACCACAAACTTTCTATTCGAATCATCACTACACAATTAAGACATGCGAGTGTTTGTGACTAAGGTTTTAGCATTTGGGGTTGTAACTACTAATTTAAGCGGTAAGCGATCCGCAGTCAAGCTCAAAAGGTTCACACAATCGGAAGAAATGAAGGAATGGGTTGCACAGAATCAAAAAGAACGGATAAGGATTTACCCTCGATCTCACATTCACCTTGGATAAGATCATCACCGACCGCTTCCTCGCCACTCATGCGAGAAAACTACGCCTTTAGCCATGGCGCTTTCCTTTGGCCTTTTCGCAAGCATAGTCGGTTGACTTTAGGTGTAGGACAATCCTTAGCAAAATGCCCTGGCTTCTTGCGGTTGAAACACACCTCCTCCTTCGAGTACAATTACTCGCGTAATGTCCGACTTTCCACATCGGTAGCAAATCACCTCGACACGGTGACCTCCACTCCTCGGTACTTGGGTCATCGGACGATCTTGTCCCCTGTTGTCGTTCCCGAGGTCGGTCGTAAGGTCTCTTCTACGGTAGTTTCCCTTTCGTGCAAATCTCGCCCCGCACTGGGTCTCACCGGTCCGCCACGAGTCTTCTTCTTATGGCTCCTCACTCCTTCTACCTCGACACATCGGTCCAATCGGCTCTTGGAGATTTCGGATCCTCAACGACACCATGACCAATGTCGAATCTCAATCCCCGTTGGAATCTCTCACTTAACCATCTCTGGTCAACTCGGTCACGAAACGGACTGAAATACCTCGCCAACGATTCAAACTTGGTCGCATACTGACACCGCCGAGTCAGCTTGCTGCAGCTTGAAGAAATTCTGCTCCTTCTCGGCTCGTGCAGTATGCGGGAAGTACTTGTCCAAGAACCTTTCACGAAAAAGCTCCCAGGTCATCTCGCGATGTTCTCGCTATAAACGCTTGCTTCACTCCTCTCCACCAATACTCTGCGTCTCCTAGCAATAAGTAGGTGGCATAGTCGACCTTCACGTTGTCCCGCAATGAAGTGCCTCAAAGATCTTCTCGATCTCTTGCATCCAAAGATCGCCTTTATCCGGATTTGGCTCACCGTAGAACTTCTGTGGATCATGCTTCCTAAAGTCGCCAATCCTCTTGCTTCAAAGATTACGCTCGCTTCTGTCGCTGGCCGCAAGTTCTGCTGAGTTAACGCCGCCGCCTGGTTGAGCCATCGCGTTAATTGTTGAGTTGCAGCGGTGATTGTTGAGCCATGGCTGCCGCCATCTCGGCCATAGCTTGAATAGCTCGTTCCATGTCGACGTTCTCGCTGCGGATGTCGTATTCCTACGAGGTGGCATTAGATTCCACAAAGTTCAAAACCCCGTCGAATCTCACACAAGGATGTGTTAAAACACACCGCTTCAATCAAGAAACAGTTCAAACAATTTTTCAAGCAATACGTGCTTCACTTAATCAAACAAAGAATCAACATAATACAACTAGGTACCCAACACATAACCCGACACGATGACTATCCAATCCTATGCACACTCGTGAATCGAATCAAGCTCGATACTAAAGTCAATGTAACGACCGCTTCCTGACCGCTACCGAGCTCAATATACCGAGCTCGAGTTACCGAGCTCAACACACCAAGCTCAACAAAACCTATATGAGATGTGTTTTAAAAACAAAACTCTTGTGCCTTTTAAAAATGCGATATATATTTTTTTCATATAAAACCAACTCGTGCACATCAGAGTAATTACAGCTTTTCGAAACATGGTGCAACTAAGACACAAGACTTAAATTCAAATAAAACATACATGCATAACATACACATATATATATCACCCGAATAATAATGTATACAAATACAGAGTAGCAAATGTGCAAAGAAAATACACCTAAGGTACGACAACTTCAAAAGAGCCATCATATCCTGGGGGTACTTCCGGCAGACTCCCACGCAGGGTCGCTTCCAAAAGTAAGACCACCAGTCTACCTCAGAGCAACAAAAACAACATCGCCCAAACTGGTCACGACCTCGAACATAAAAGAAATACAAGAACAAATTCCTCGGAATAACCAACATCCAATAAATAAACAATCACGATGGTAGAGGTCGCCACTCGGGTCCTCGTCGACCTCCTCCTCGGCATCGTCTTCATCGCCGAGTTCCTCGCGCCCTCGACATCGCCTGGGTAACCGTCATGGATTGAAGGCACCACGGAAAGTGGTCAACTTCTCAACAAGTTAAGATAAGCTCGACATAAAAATATAAGCAAACAAAGAAAGTATAACATTCTCCGACGTGACTCGACCATCTCACTCTAAACTCGACACAACTCACAATTCCATTTTCTCTCGACTCGACAATTTTCCTGAATGTACACCGCAGCCGTCAGGTATGTCGGAAAGTCGGAAGCCTTGGGATCCTCGCTCTCCCTAGGACAGTCAACTCAGGTCCCGTAGCGTGGCGACGTCTAGTCAATCTCCCGTAAACAAAAAGGGGACCTAGCACCCTCAGTTATCCGGGTCACGGCTCAAAAACGTCATACGACTCACCTAGCTCGCTCACTCGATGAACAATTCGCCGCATACGATATTCAAAGAGTTAAACACAATATTCAACCGCATGTCAAATAAAAGAGCAAGCTCGACATGAAGAAACGCAATTCAACATGCAATACACACTTCACGACATATATTCAATCACATATTAAATACATGCAAAACTCAATCATATCACAACATTTCATCTCGACACAAATCAGTAAATCCATACACAATAACACAACCACATAGAATTTGAAATGCCCTTACGCTAGCATACTACGAAAGTAATAATGTGAAGCGCCCTTACTTAAGGACTTATACAATAAAGCCTTAGAGATATCTAGAAGTAGCCCTTACATACTATAACAAATATAAATGTGAAGCGCCCTTACCGAACTCCAAGTTAATGCTGCTCGACAATGACCTCGACACAGCTGTCTTCAAAGAGCTCGACAACGACTTCTCTTTTCGATCTCGACACGCTGATCCTCGTTACGGATTCTGCTTTGCTTCCGTCCTTGGATTCGCTTTCCGTACACCTCGATTCGAATTCACTCGATCTCTGAATCAGACTTCCTAAAACAAACACAACTCAGATCGATCTATGGTTCTAATACATCTAGCTCTCTCTTCCCCAAACTCAACCACAACCCAGAAAATATAAAACTCAAGAACTGAAAGATATTTTTCCTCCAACACAAAGTTAGGGATTTCGATCAGAATTCATGAAAAGTTATCTGATGCTTCAACAGATAGATCGACAACAACAATAATCAGAAGCAACGAATGAAAATCAAGAAAATCGAAATGAACCAAAAATGGGGTTTCTGGGCATTGCCGATTGCAGAAAAACAGAGAAAGAAATTTGTTTTACAAGCCCAATTAATCGGTTAAAAAGATAGGTAATATTGTGAAGAAGAAAACCCATCAATTTGATATGATTTGGAAGCATAAAACTGATTAAAAATGGAAGAAGATTTAGCGCTAAACAAGAGTACGGTATGAAAGAAAATCTGTTCTTCATACCTCAACGGTGATGGTCGATCAGACGAGATATGGGTCGAGAAGTTGATGATGAACAAAATTGATGAAGAAATCTTGTGCAGAATCTCGCTGGAACTCACGGTTTCGTCGATGAAGATTTTGAAGAAAACAACGAAACACAGCAGAAGGAAGGAAGAAGAAAGAAGAAAAGAGAAATGAGTGAAACGGTCGTGGTATACAGCTGGCGAGAAAGGGGTAAAAACGTAACTCCAGCTATAAGATGCCAATCCCAATAATCATCTACCCATCTAATCGCTACTCTCTCATAATTACCTCTACTCTCGGTCAAAGATCTAGACACAAGAACAAGCCGACAATATAATTATTACAAACAATATAATAATAACGCTGAGTAACGTTCGAAATAATACGAGGTGTCATCTCGACACGATGTCGACAAGAGTGCTCGTGCAGATGTACAAAGTTCTAACACGAGTTCGTGAACGCAGACTCCTCAGCTCGACTTGCCCTCATCATTCAGACGCGACTTCATCAACTCGACTCGACCTCCTCACCAAAGAACTAGTGCATCGTGGTCTCATCACCGACAAAAGATCTCGGCAAACGATCTAGTCACGGGATCTCGACACAAGGTCTTGGTCGAGGTCTCGATACGACGTCCTAAAACGAGGTCGATCTCGTCCTCAGGTGTTACACACGATATGCTGCAATGATCTCGTCGATCGATCTTCCAAGCACAGCATACGACTCTATTGGGCCATGGCTAGAATGATCATTGATGTTTCCCTTATACTTTGTATATCGCCGTCATTTAGAACTGTCATATTCATATACTAAACACGCCTACTACCTAACAAAACATGGCATCGATAGTAAAGATCTGTCACTCTACGTAATCCAGCTCCGAGCTTTTGCCGAATCCTTTACTTGAGTTCTTCAATGGTGACGGATGTCTTTAGCCTAAATATTTTTGGAACGTCGCATTCAAAAACCACACCATCAGCACTTGTTGTGATTCTGCCATTGTAATAGATAATAGTAAGGCTCGAATCCATCGACAATTGGGTTGACTGAGTGAGTGAGTGACTGAAGAGGTCGACAATTAACCCCTTCTCGACAATGGCACGCTTATTGTCGAGAAGGGGCTGTCTCTTGTTGCTCTACGGTGTCGACAATCATTTTGACCCTTCATCTTCCTCATTGTTAACGGCAGAGCAAATGGATAATAAATCGGTGGAAATATCTTCAAAGTTTTCTGGAAAGTGATTTGAGTTAATTCGACAGAAGATTCCAAAATTGAGAAGATCAAAGTGAAGAGGTCGACAATTAACATGATGTCGACAATGGTGGAATTGTTGGTGTCGAAATCCTGTGTCGACACTCAACTTGGAAGGGGCTGTCTCTTGTTGCTCTACAGTGTCGACAATCATTTTGTCCCTTCATCTTCCTCATTGTTAACGACAGAGCAAATGGATAATAAATCGATGGAAATATCTTCAAAGTTTTCTGGAAAGTGATTTGAGTTAATTCGACAGAAGATTCCACAATTGAGAAGAGCAAAGTGAAGAGGTCGACAATTAACATGATGTCGACAATGGTGGAATTGTTGGTGTCGAAATCCTGTGTCGACAATCAACTTGAGAAGTGATATGATTTGTGTTAATTCGATAGAAGATTCCACAATTGAGAAGATCAAATTGAAGAGGTCGACAATTAACCCCTTCTTGACAATGGCACGCTTATTGTCGAGAAGGGGTTGTCTCTTGTTGCTCTACGGTGTCGACAATCATTTTGTCCCTTCATCTTCCTCATTGTTAATGACAGAGCAAATGGATAATAAATCGGTGGAAATATCTTCAAAGTTTTCTGGAAAGTGATTTGAGTTAATTCGACAGAAGATTCCAAAATTGAGAAGATCAAAGTGAAGAGGTCGACAATTAACATGATGTCGACAATGGTGGAATTGTTGGTGTCGAAATGCTGTGTCAACAATCAACTTGAGAAGTGATTTGAGTTAATTCGATAAAAGATTCCACAATTGAGAAGATCAAATTGAAGAGGTCGACAATTAACCCCTTCTCGACAATGGCACGCTTATTGTCGAGAAGGGGCTGTCTCTTGTTGCTCTACGGTGTCGACAATCATTTTGTCCCTTCATCTTCCTCATTGTTAACGGCAGAGCAAATGGATAATAAATCGGTGGAAATATCTTCAAAGTTTTCTGGAAAGTGATTTGAGTTAATTCGACAGAAGATTCCACAATTGAGAAGATCAAATTGAAGAGGTCGACAATTAACATGATATCGACAATAGTGGAATTGTTGGTGTCGAAATCCTGTGTCGACAATCAACTTGGAAGGGGCTGTCTCTTGTTGCTCTACGGTGTCGACAATCATTTTGTCCCTTCATCTTCCTCATTGTTAACGGCAGAGCAAATGGATAATAAATCGGTGGAAATATCTTCAAAGTTTTCTGGAAAGTGATTTGAGTTAATTCGACAGAAGATTCCACAATTGAGAAGAGCAAAGTGAAGAGGTCGACAATTAACATGATGTCGACAATGGTGGAATTGTTGGTGTCGAAATCCTGTGTCGACAATCAACTTGAGAAGTGATTTGATTTGAGTTAATTCGATAGAAGATTCCACAATTGAGAAGATCAAATTGAAGAGGTCGACAATTAACCCCTTCTCGACAATGGCACGCTTATTGTCGAGAAGGGTTATCTCTTGTTGCTCTACGGTGTCGACAATCATTTTGTCCCTTCATCTTCCTCATTGTTAACGGCAGAGCAAATGGATAATAAATCGGTGGAAATATCTTCAAAGTTTTCTGGAAAGTGATTTGAGTTAATTCGACAGAAGATTCCACAATTGAGAAGATCAAATTGAAGAGGTCGACAATTAACATGATATCGACAATAGTGGAATTGTTGGTGTCGAAATCCTGTGTCGACAATCAACTTGGAAGGGGCTGTCTCTTGTTGCTCTACGGTGTCGACAATCATTTTGTCCCTTCATATTCCTCATTGTTAACAACAGAGCAAATGGATAATAAATAGATGGAAATATCTTCAAAGTTTTCTGGAAAGTGATTTGAGTTAATTCGACAGAAGATTCCACAATTGAGAAGAGCAAAGTGAAGAGGTCGACAATTAACATGATGTCGACAATGGTGGAATTGTTGGTGTCGAAATCCTGTGTCGACAATCAACTTGAGAAGTGATTTGATTTGAGTTAATTCGATAGAAGATTCCACAATTGAGAAGATCAAATTGAAGAGGTCGACAATTAACCCCTTCTCGACAATGGCACGCTTATTGTCGAGAAGGGGCTGTCTCTTGTTGCTCTACGGTGTCGACAATCATTTTGTCCCTTCATCTTCCTCATTGTTAACGACAGAGCAAATGGATAAGTGATTTGATTTGAGTTAATTCGATAGAAGATTCCACAATTGAGAAGATCAAATTGAAGAGGTCGACAATTAACATGATATCGACAATGGTGGAATTGTTGGTGTCGAAATCCTGTGTCGACAATCAACTTGGCACGCTTATTGTCGAGAAGGGGCTGTCTCTTGTTGCTCTACGGTGTCGACAATCACTTTGTCCCTTCATCTTCCTCATTGTTAACGACAGAGCAAATGGATAATAAATCGATGGAAATATCTTCAAAGTTTTCTGGAAAGTGATTTGCAGCAAACCGTGCCCTAAAAAGAAGAAACAGAGCAGATTCAAAATAGGGAGAAAAAAAAGGAACAATAAACTATGCTTCTTCATGTTCGCCATTGTTAACGACAGAGCAAATGGAAACTAACTGCATGGAAATACCTTTAAAGCTGGCTGGTTCATGATTCGCAGGAGCAGAAGAAGCGTGTTTTCTCGTGTTCTTCTGTTGCTTTTGAGCCAGCTTTTGCTCTGTGATGTCTTCTTTTAGTCCTCTCTTCATCCGAGTAGACAGGTTTTTGAGATTAAAGGAAGAAAAGGAAAGATTTGATTGAATTGGGGAGGAAATCCCCAAGATCCGTTTTCTGAAAGAGGAAGGGGATGGAGGAAAAAAGGAAAGAAAGGGAGAGGGTTGTGGTTGATCCCTCTCTTTTAGGTTTAGGGTTGGTTTTATGGAGAAAGGGATTAGAGGGAGAGAAGGCGACAAAGCAAGAAAGGAGAGAGAGATTCAAATTTTTTGAATCTGGCAGTGAAAGATGAAAGAAGGAGAAGATGATGATTGAAATCTACTTTTAATATAAGAATTTTGATACCATTGGAAAAATCAAAACTACCCATTCCTAATAATTTGACACATGTCCAAAAATAAGGGCAATTTTGTATCTTTCATTTTTTATTTCTTCTTCAAATTTGTTGTTCCCGACAGTGAAAGATGGTATCAAAATTCTTATATTAAAAGTAGATAGATACTATTTTTTTCTGAATAATCAAATATAAATTTTACTTATTTAAGTTTTTTAATAAAGAAGGTGTGACCCCACCGAGTACGTGTTCTGTCCAATAAGAGAGGAGGAAAGCACGAACGTTACCTTATAATTACTACAGTGAAACAGGGTCCGTATCTGCTCAAAAATACAGTGAGCAAATCTAGTTTACCACACCCGCCGCTTTAACCCGCTCTCTCTCGAAGTTTCTTTTCTTTTTATCAAAACACGAGACAGAGCAATCGAAGAAGAAACCCCAAAATGCATTCATTCGATTCTGAGCCAACGCTTTGCTAACCTTTGCGATTACGATTCTCGCCCTTATGTGCGCCATGGCCTCTCTCTCCGACACCCTCGGTTCCCCTCTCCCTCTGCGCAAGTCCAGGTCTCTCCTTCTCTCTTCTCTTCTCTTTTTACAGATCTGTCATTCAAGAACTCTTGCAACCGTTTTAACTCAAGTGTTTCTGTGTATGTGGATGTAGGTGTTGAATATCAACTGGTTTCAGAAACAGCCCAACGGCAATGACGAGGTAATTCCTCGTTATTTTCTCACTTCATTGTTAAACCTCTTTAAGATTTTGGATCGTGTTTAGAAAAGCTCTGATCAGTTCTTGATATTTTGTTGGATACAATTTATTTTTATTATATGTATGGCTTTTCGGCAATACAAAGGTTTTTTTAAGTTTCTATGACCCAATTGCAATTATAACTGTGTTAGTAGTATTTGTCCGTAAATTTTCACAATACAAAGGGTTTTGATATAATTTCAATTTAAAACCATGGTTATATGTTCCTTCTTATGGTATTAACCTGTATGATGAGCCACTACGCTTCATCGCCAAAGACCTCCACAGGTATTTGTGGTGTTGACCCTGTTACTCTGTGCAGCAATGGACACTCTTTTTGGAGTTCTTTCAAATTATGATAATTTTACTTGTGAATACCTCATTCCTCACCTGTTCTTAACTCACTCCTAAGTGGTACCCTCGTACAAAAGACAAGCATCGCATCCTCTTATAACGGAAATAAAATGTTTTCTTTCCCATTAAAGTCATGTTCCCAAGATAGGCCTTTCTTTCTAATAATAACCGTCTCATTTTCATTCTGCAGTCAATTTTTCTCGGGGGATAGTCTAAGTGAGAAACAGAAGTTAGTGGACTATGAAAAATTGAAAATGATATAGGTAGCATTTCATTTGTTAATATTAGGACAGATATGGAAGCATCATATTTAGGTAGTAGGTACCTAAATATGATAAAACACATAGAGCTGTTAATAGATATCTGTTTCTGAACTCATACAGCTCCAATAGTAACTGTAACATCCCAATTTTTAAGAAAAGTAATTTTAACGATAAAATCCTGAATACTTGGAAATAAGTCATAGAGATTGATCACCTCAATGATTTATTAAGAGTACGTGGAATTATTTTGACTTATTTTGAATAATTTATTTATTATAAATAATTATTATTCATGATGTTAATTCAAATTAATTGACAGCGTAGACGTATGCTGCTTTTAAAAAGAATTCATCAATTACACTTATTCTAAGTTTTCTGCGTGACGCGGTAACGCGTATTTTTGTTGACTAAGAAATTGATTGAATTAAATCAAGATAAAATTAAATTTAAGAGTTAATATTTAATATTAATTCATGGTTCAAAACTCGTCGAAAAACTCTAACGAAGTTTCGTCGCGTTTCGAATCGCCGGGTAAATTTTATCCGCATTAAAATTTAAAACCAACTCCGATTTCGATGAAAATCGAAACGTAACTTCTTGTGATTATTTTTGAATGTTTGATAGTGTTTTTATTATTTATAATAAAATATTATCACGCGGTGAATTAATTTCTCGGCAAATTAATTTCCACCAAAATCCCACTTTCCTCTCATTCTTTTTCCTGCGTGACCATGTTGCATTTTGTATTAGACCACCATGCACCCCTATTCACTTAAACTCATTGGATCATTACCCAAATGACCACTTCCTTTCATTTCCTCATCAACGACGTGAATCTGCAACTTCATCTTCTCTTTTATTTTTTTTCTTTCTTCTTTTTCCAGAAACACAAAAGGCCACCACCACCGTCTCTCTCTCTAAAACCGCCACCTTCTCTCTAAACTCCCGGCCACCATGAGGCTCAAACCAGAAAACTAAGACCATATTCTTACTCCTCTCTTTATCCTCTTTCTAGATGCCCGGATAGAATTTTGATTGGAGCAAATCAAAAAAATGGGTCTCTCTTTGGAGCTCGTTTTCCGGCCACCTCAAGCCGTGTTTCAACAAACCACGACCACAACTGTGATGTGCTCATCTTCCTCTATCAAAAGCTCCTATTTTTTTATGAAAACACACAGATCCGAAAACTCAAACCGTGACCTTTCCGGCGAGATTTCGGCCACCACGAACCTCCGATCAAGAAACTAAGTGGATATTTGGAATCCTCTCCTCGTTGGCAACAGAACGCACAAAGAAATTTTACGATCAAAGAACCTTCCGCCAGCGACCACCGCACTGGAAAATCCCACCACCGCGCCGAAAAATTAATTTATTTGGAACCCTTGGTTTAATTTTAGAAGCTTTGAAAATTGTTGTATTGTTGTTATTGTTAAGAAAATTTAGTTTTGGTACTCCTTGAGCTTATTCAAGGAATGAGATAGGGGAGAGTTTTTAGAAAAAATTGTTACTTAGTCTTGTTTTGATTGTTAGGATTTTGGTAGTTGTTTTAATTGTTGGTTGATGAAGGAAATGAATTGATTAAATGATGTTGAAGCATGTATCTAGGTGTTAAGTTATATGTCTTGGTTAATTTTAAAGTTGTTGGAATGAATATGCATGAAGTAGCATAGGTGTTAGTTGATGTTTATGCAAGATTTGGTTCGTGAGGGACTAGAATGACATGTAGGAGTTGATCAAGAGGTTCTTTAAATTTCTAACATAATTATGACATGATTTAGGTTATAGTTTTGTGTAAGTATGTGTAACATGTTGTTTTGGAATTTTTCCTATTCTTGAAACATGAGAAGCATGAGGTCTTGATGTTAAATTATGTGCTTAGGTATTAGATAATATGCTTAGAATAATATTAAGGCTAGTAAGATGGATATGCATGAGTTAGTATGATTGTGGTTTATGTTTTATGCAAATGTAGTTTTTGGAGGACTAGAATGTTATATAAAATTGGTGGGATGATTCTTTAATTTTTGGCAATGATTATGGTTATAATTCTAGTGTTCTGGAAATGATTGCTTTGAAAAGAATTCTCAAAACCCTTGTTTTTGGAAAACATTAAATCTATGTTGGACTATGTGTTGGTTATGGTGTTTTGCTTTGTTGTCTTGAAATGTTTTGAAAACAAGTCGTAAAAATTTAGTTGAGTTAGTTGATTTGTGAACTAGTTTTGAAAATGATTTGTGAACTAGTTTTTGAAAGAGAAGGCTATGGAAATGGCACTAAATTGTTTTGGGCAATTATTTTAGAAACATAACTTTGAATGTGCTTGAGTATGTCTTAGTTATGGTTGTTGTTTAATGCTTGAAGTATGGGACTTGAAAATGATTTGGAAATGGTTTGTCACATTTAAAAGGAAAGGTTTTGCAAAATTTTTTTTTAGGAAAAAGGGAGATGGCCGAGAGCCTAAGAGGAGGTTTTGGAAGGAAAAACTATTTTGTGGACTTAGATTTAATACTTGTATGTGATAGGTTTTATGCCTTAGAAATTTTATGAAAAATGATTAATTTCTATGCTTATGCTTAAAGTTTCAAGAAGTAAGATAGTGCTCTGAATGAATATGTGTTAAGGTTTTGAAAACTTATGGAAATGGTTTGGTGTTATTTAAAATGCAAGAAAACTTTTTATTTTCAAAGGTCTTATTCTTTTCAATTAGCTAGTAGTTTAAATGCTTGCTTTTGGTTAGAAAAAGGGTTAGGCTTGAGAGCTTAAGCTAGTTTAGAATTTATAGAATTGTACTAAGTTGTTGTGGTGTTAGGCTCGAGCAATCCGGGATCGTGCAGTGCGGAAATCGGGGAATACGTGAATACACGCATCTTGGAGTTCGGTAAGGGCACTTCTAGACATTCTAGGATTTTATTTTATGTCCCTGTGTAAGGACAATTTTTAGAGATGCTTAAATTCTTGTTTTACTATTTAAATTGCTTTATTTAAATACGAAGAAGTCTGAGAACTCTACGAGTTCGAAGTTAGGGTCTTCGAACCCCTTCGTTTTTGTTGTCGTGCGGTCGAACATATTCCGAGTCATTCGTGGGTGAAAACTTTGTGGTTGGTCTGCTGAACCCAACCCCCACTTGTTTGTACCTCTCTGTTAATTCCATTGAGTTGCAGAGGGATGGATTCCTTGATTTGCGTGTCAAGTATGTAATGTTGTGATATGATTGAGTTATGCATTATTTGATATGAGATTGAATATATCTTTGCGAATGCGTGTTCTTTGTTGAATTGCGTTTCTTCATGCAGGGTGTTTTTATTACTTAAATGATTGAATTGCGTTTCTTCATGTTGAGCCTGCTCTTTTTATTTGACATGCGGTTGAATATCTTGCGTATAACTCTTTGAATATCGTATGCGGCGAATTGTTCATTGAGTGAGAGAGCTTAGCGAGTCGTTGGCGTTTGAAGTTGCGACCCGGATAGCGGAGAGGGTGCTAGGTCCCCTTTTTCCGTTTATGGGGACTTCTAAGCGTCGCCACGCTATGGGACCTGAGTTGACTGTCCTAGGGAGAGCGAAGATCCCAAGGCTTCGGCTGGACTTTCCAGCATACGGTACGGCGTGTGCATTCCGGAATAATTGTCGAGTCGAGAGAAAATGAGTGGTGAGTCGAGTCGAGTCTAGAGTGAGAGAGTTGAGTCACGTTCTGTGAATGATATACATTGTTGTTTGCCTAATACCTGTGAATTGTATAAAATGTGGTTGCTTATTGCTTTATGCTTTGGTTTATCATGTCTGTTGAGAAGTTGTCCCTTGCCAGTGGTTCTATCAATTAATGATTGTAACCCAGATGGCGGGACAAGCAGAGGATTGGGACTGCAAGGAGGAGCAGCTGTAGATGGTTAACTAGCTTGGCTGTATGTAGAGTCTACTGGTAGTCTAGTAAGGGACGTATTGTGCCGACCGGCTATAGAATAATCGTCGTTGTTCAGTATTGTAATAAATATCTGTTATGTTTCAAGACATGTATTGTTAAACGTGAATTGATGGATTAATTGAATGTGGTTATGTGATGTTTTGAATTACTTTCCGCCATGTTTCTAAAAGTCGCTGTGATGCTCTGACTGCTTCTTTAAAGAACCTTTTAAAAAAAAAATAGGACCACATTTCTCGAAAACCCTACGAGCAGAGTATTCCACCTTTCGTAAATATGTTAATCGTTGTCAAGATATCAAGCCAGAGCACTCTAAACGAGGTGTTACAAGAATACGTAAGTAGGTCTTTAATTATTATGTTAAATTGCCTCATATTATAATAGCATCTAGAGAAGTGAGTGATTGCTGGTTTGAGGACTCAGCTCTGAGTTGTGATGTGTTGCATGGATCCTCATCAAAATCTATCATGGTGCTAGTAAAAGAAGTGCCACCTCGAGGTCTTCAAGACGTGGACGAAGATCAAAAGCTTATTCCTTAAGGCAAGCATTCTCTTGAAGAAACCCGTCATGGGACTCTGACACATGGTTCAGTTTGTCAATAAGGTTGTGGTTCTCAGTCCTGAGTCTAAGAACCTGTGACAATAGTTCATCTATTCCTCATCCTTGATCTCTGTTAGATATCATTCGCCGCTGTTTCCTTTCATCGATTACATTGAGTTGGTATATCACAATTTTTATCAGTTTTTTCGTTTATACCGGTCACTTAATCAATGTTACAGATCATATTTAGTTGTGTTTCGTATTTGAGTGGTTACAAGCTCGGCACAAATGTTGCTGCTTAGGCAGCTTATTCTGCATTTAGGTTTATGGTAATTGTCTCATGTGTCAAGCAACTTAAGTTGTTGCTGACTTGCTATTAGTCCAGGCCTTTGATGTAGGAAAGATCCGATTGATCCAACTTCCAACCTAGCCCTCAATACTTAAATATGGGTTAGTTATTATCACTGGAAAATCTTTGGTTTCAAACTTGCAAGGATTTGTAGTTAAAACATGGCATGCTATGGTTACTTTTCTTTGTATATTCTTATGTCACGTAGGAAAGACCTGCATAAGTGAACTTTACTGAAATGAAATGAAGGAGAGTAAATGTAGTCCACAGATTGAAGATGTTTAGGGGTAACAACCAATCGAGTCAAGTGTGTACTTCAAACTTAGGCTTCAATTGTGAAAACAAGATAATGCTCAAGCTTGGCTCATTTCTTTAAACAAGACATATTGAAAGCTTGAGTTTGACTTGAATAAAAATGTGAAGCTTAAGTTTGGCTTGTTTGTAATTTGACTATTTTCTTTCCATTTATCAAATCTCTTCTTAAAGTATTTTTAAGGTTAATAATCTAGTATTTAATAGATTTCATGCTAGAAGATAATGTAAAACTATGAATAGAAAGAGAGTGAAATAATCTCTGGACATGGAAGTTAGATAGTTATAATTCTCTAGATAGAATTACAATTCACAAAGTAGTACAAATATATAACTTTTATTTAATTATTTTCTATACCCTTTTGCTTATAAAAATTAAGTATACAATTCATGAGCTTTTAGCTTGAGCTTGACTTATTTATAAATTGAACCTAAAGCCAAGCTTGACAGCTTTACACCCCTAGATATACCATTTGCTTGTTTCAACTTTCAAGACTGGCCAACTATACTTGATTCAAGGATTGTTTAAAGCATTTAAGGTATTATACTCTGGATGTGGAGGAGGATGTAATGCATTTATGAATGTCTTCAATATATTTTTAATTGGAGAAATTTTCATAATAATGTCAAGAAAACAAAATTTGTAGTCAATGTCTTCCAACATCATGCATAGGGTGGATATACTTGTGAAACCGTGACAAGAATGTATCTTTGTAGCAGTTTAATAAATAAGTTTTATTTAAGGATTGCTTTTTCATGTGTATAGTCCTCTTGCTTTTAAATCTTACTAGGTTCAATCATTAGTTGTACTAGGAGGTTTGGCCAAAGGATGTCATTGGGTCGAATCTTTCCTCATTAAATCATGGTAGGCTTTGATCTCACCTAGATGAGGCAAATAGCCAAGTTTTATGAATTTGTAAAACATACATACAATCCTAGGACAGTGAAATTTGTTTTTGCAACCACTTTGGGATAGTGAAATGGTCAACATATGTGATCATGATGACTTATAGGTCCGATAAAATTTCAAATTCTTTGATTTCTTATTCAGAGATTTTATGATTTAATTTGTTGATTTTTTTAACCTGTATGTCCGTGAAATGAATGTTTTTGATGAACTAGTCATGAAGTTGATAGGAAGTAGGAACTGAAATTTTATTAGAACAAAGCTAGTGAAGAATTTCCTTGATTACAGTATAATTGCAAAACTTCGAGGGTCTATGCCTCCCTAGCCAAAGACCTCAACTCTCTTTCAAATGACAAGATATCCCTCTCTCTCGATCCCTCCTCTTATTTATGGGAAACATGCACTATTTCTTCTAACTATCTCCCTTACTAACTTGCTAAGGAGGTTACCTATTAGAAATCATCAAATTGCTTTCAAATTATTGGGCTCTCTATGTAATTGCTTCAGATACAACATACAAGGGATACTTATGTGTTGTTGAAACCGGTCAAGTTCAAAGCTAGAAATAATTGGAAACATCATGCTGGTTCTAGTCCATAGAATGAAATTTTAAACTGGCCTCATGGCAACATTTATAATTACTTGTTGTAACGACCCGTTTCCGGACCGCTACCGAGCTCAACATACCGAGCTCGAGTTACCGAGCTCAACACACCGAGCTCAAGTTACCCTGTATGCGATGTGTTTTAAAACGATACTCTTGTGCCCTTTAGAAAAGTACGGTCTATTATTATTTATTAAATTTTTTTTTTATAAGACCAGCTCGTGCACATCAGAGTAATTACAGCTTTTCGAAACATGGTGCAACTAAGACACAAGACTTAAGTCCTAAATAACAACACGCAGGTATAACAAGTACATACTTATATATACAAGATATAAAAAGTGCATACAAAAAAGACAGAGTAATAATGTACAAAGAAAATACACCTAAGGTATGACGACTTCAAGAGAGCAATCATACCCTGGGGGTACTTCCGGCAGACGCCCACGCAGGGGGCTGCTCCAAAAGTAAAACCACCAGTCTACCCTGTGCTCAAAATGACATCTAGCCCAAACTGGTCACAACCTCTGAACACAAAAAAAACAAAGTACAGTCATCCCAAAAAAACATCCAACAAACATAATCAATCACGACAAATATAGGTCGTCGCCCTGATCCTCGTCGAGCTCCTCCTCGCCATCATCTGCTGTCGAGTTCCCTGCGCCCTCGACCTCGCCTGGGTAACCATCATGGATTGAAGGCACCACGGGAAAGGGTCAACTTCTCAACAAATCAAGATAATCCAGGCATAAAGAAATAAGTAAACAACAAGGTATAACATTCACCAAACGTGACTCAACCATCTCACTCTAGACTCGACTCAACTCGCTATCCATTTTCTCTCGACTCGACACTTTTTCCGGAATGCACACGCCGTACCGTATGCTGGAAAGTCCAGCCGTAGCCTTGGGATCTTCGCTCTCCCTAGGACAGTCAACTCAGGTCCCATAGCGTGGCGACGCTTAGAAGTCCCCATAAACGGAAAAGGGGACCTAGCACCCTCTCCGCTATCCGGGTCGCAACTTCAAACGCCAACGACTCGCTAAGCTCTCTCACTCAATGAACAATTCGCCGCATACGATATTCAAAGAGTTACACATAAAATTACTTGACCGCATATCAAATAAAGAGAGCATGCTTAACATGAAGAAAACGCAATTCGACAATTAAGCAATAAAAACATTCTGCATGAAGAAACGCAATTCAACAGCAACACGCAATTCGCAGCATATATTCAATCACATATCAAATAATGCATAACTCAAACATATCATAACACTTCAAGCTCGACACAAATCAAGGAATCCATACATAGGAATATAACAATAAAAATCCTAGAATGTCTAGAAGTGCCCTTACCGAACTCCAAGCTACGTGTCTACGCTGTCCTCAATCGAGCTCGACAACGACCTCGACACGTACCGTCCTCAATCGACCTCGACACGTACGCTTCTCAGTCGACCTCGACACGTACAGTTCTCGATCTGGATCCCACTGCTCCCACGTCCTCGGGTTCGCTCTCCCGTACACCTCGATTTGGAAATCACACGATCTCGGGAATCAGACTTCCTAATACAAGCACAACTTAGTTCCATCTATGGGTTCTAATAGCACTTAGCTCTCATTACCCCAATCTTAACTACAACCCAAGTAAATACTAAAACTCAAGAACTTAAACAAATACACAAGAATTCAAGCATTACAAATTAACTCCTTTTCTCTAATAATTTTATTAAAAACTTCTTTCATACATCACCAGACAAAGCCATTTTTCCAAAGTACTAATTCAAGCTTAAAATCAAGTAACACATTAAGCACAATTTAATCACATATTTCATGCATGATTCAAGCAAGATTAAACATATTTTTCCTCTAACACAAAGTTAGGGTTTTCGATCAAAAGTTCATGAAAAAGGTTATATGATTCTATAACAAATAAATCAACAACAAACATCAACAAGAAGCAACGTACAACAAACTAAAACAAGAAATCAAAACAAACCAAATAGGGGAGGGTTTTGGGCACTGCCTATTGCAGAAAACAGAGAAAGCAATTTGCTTTACAAGCTCAAATAATTGGTTAGAAAGGTAGGTCATGTCATGAAAAAGAAAACCTATCAATATGACCTGATTTGGAAGCATAAAAACTAGCTAAAATAGAGAGAAGAAGTGGCGCTAAACAGTAGCATGAAGGAAGAGAAAATTCTGTTTTTCATACCTCAAATGATGGTCGAGATGGTGATATATGTCGAGAAGATGATGAGAAACAAGGTTGATGAAGAAAGTTTATGCAGAAGCTCAATGAAACTCAAGGTTCTTCGATGGGAGTTTGGAGAGGAAGAGGAACTTAGAGAAGAAGAAAGAAGAAAAGAGAAAGTGAGGGTTGTGAGGGGCTGATCGTGATATACAGCTGGTAAAAACCATTTAAATGAATTTTTCTTTTTTTTAAAAACAAACACAATAAGTGACGTGTAACTACTGTTATGAGATGCTAATCCCATCAATCATTCTACCCATCTAATCTCTCCTCTCTCATGATTACCCTCTAATCTATAGGTTAAAGATCTAAAACACAGCGACGAGAACTGCAACCCGATAAGATAAATATTACAAACAATATAATCATTAACGCTAAATAACGTTCGTAAAAATACGAGTGTTTCAGTCTCGACACGAGGTCGATCAGGGTGCTTGTGCAAGCGCACAAGGCTCTAACACGAGTTCGTGCACGCGGCCTCCTCAGTTCGACATGCGACCTCCTCAGCTCGGTACGCGACCTCATCAGCTCGACATATGACCTCGGCACGCGATCTTGGCACGGGATCTCGACACGAGGTCTTGGTACGAGGTCTCGACACGAGGTCGATCTCGTCATCAGGTGTTACAATCTCTCCCTCTAAAAAAAATTTCGTCCTCGAAATTTGCAAATAAGATTCTTACCGCGGAAAAGTTCAGGGTACTGAGTCTTCATCTTCTCCTCCAGCTCCCAAGTCGCATCTCCAGTCTTCTGATCCCACACAACTTTGACAAGTTGAATCTCTTTGTTCATAGCTGTTTGGCTTTCGGTCAATGATCCTTCTGGTGATGCTTGAAGGATAAGTCGTCCCTCGGTTGAATCACATCCGCTCGATGACATGAGAGGGTCGGAAATATATCTCCGCAATTGTGAGACGTGGAAGACGTCATGAATGTTTGACAAGAAGGGTGGCGGGGCAACTGATATGCCACCGACCGACACGACGCAGAATTTGGTAAGGTCCAATAAATTTAGGGTAAGTTTCTTGGACTTGATCGATCGACCAACTCGATGAGTGGGGTGACTCTAAGAAATACATGTTCTCCTTCTTCAACTCTAGCGGTCGACGTCCTTGGTCGGCATAACTCTTCTGTCGGCTCTGCGCCGGCCGCGTCCTATCTCTCCTCAAACGGATCTTCTCCATAGTCCGCCGGATCATATCTGGTCCCACAATGTAACGCCGCCATCCTGGTACCAACAAAGAGGCGTCGACATTTACGCCCATACAAAGGCTTCAAAAGGTGTCATTCCAATACTCGCATGGAAACTGTTATTGTAGGTGAACTCCACCAATGGTAAGACGTCGTCCCAACTTCCTCGGTGATCTAAGGTACACGCTCGCAACAAATCTTCAAGCGATTGGATCGTTCTCTCAGTCTGACCGTCAGTTTGGGGATGATATGCCGAGCTAAGCTTGAGCTCGGTTCCCATCGCTCCTTGCAATTCCCTCCAAAAATGAGACGTGAACTTCGGATCTCGGTCCGACACGATTGAAGAGGGTATACCATGAAGTCGCACTATCTCCGCGAAGTCGCACTATCTTCGGATAACAGCTTTATCCCCCCCAACAAAATCCCACAAACTTGGCTCCTTTGGACCCGTCATGAGACTTATCTCCGAGTTGATAGTGGGACATTTGGTTTTTTACACCCAAAATTAGACTACCTCTCAAATGGGCATTTTCATGAATCGAACCCGGGTTTTTTTTTGTTGTTGTTGAGAAAGAGCTATGTTATCAACTCTTCCAACACCACCTTGATAAATTACTTAAAAACTTGATAAAACTATAAAGGCTTCTAACCCAAATGTTAGGTTCGAGTGGTTAACGCACTTCATCTAAATGGACGGATTCGATTGCTATCCAAGTTTAACAGGCCAGACTTTACTTATTTCTCGGCCGAATTCTGGATTACTCAGACTTTTTTCTTTCTTTCTTTTTTTTTTTTTTGGTATTTAGTCAGGACCTTTTTTTCTAAACGCAATAGTGGAGTCAAAACCTCTGTAAAAGGGGGGGGAACTATAAAGGCTTCCAAAATAATTTATCTTGAATATCGTTTTATAGTTTTGGTTACTTTATAGCCTTTTGATCCCATGGACTTGGAAATGGAATAAGGAATCTAGTCAAATTAGGAGAGTGAAACTGAAAAACTAATCAAGGATTGACTTTTTTTTTCCTAAAACAAAACAAAATGATTATCTTCAAACTACTACAAAATTTATAATTTGTCATTTGAGATGGATAACTAATTATACTTTAATGAAAAAGGGCATGCTCATTTTTACAAGTTAAACCCAAAAAAATCATGATTAATAATTGGCATGAATTCTTCTAAAATGAAATAATTGATTAGCGACTAAAGTTCAAGAACAATAAATTCTTAAAAAAAAAAGACAAACAAAAATGCCGATGGGCCAGCTGCAGAATGCAATTTGTTGAAGGTAATTGCTAAAGGCACCCAGCAAAACATTTGGGGGACTTGACTATTATACCCCTGGTAAAATTATCAAAAGTGATTTTTTTTTTTTTACTTTCATTCTTTCCCTCATAATTTTTTAATTTCAGAGACTTGAAATTTTTCTCTGGTTACTTGCAAATAGCAATCTTTCACTCGCAAATTTAGTGTTCACTCACAAATTAGGTATTTGCGAGTGGGACTCGTAAATACCATATTTGCGAGTTTGTTCAAGCACTCGCAAATACCAAATACCATATTTCCTTTTCTTTTTTTAATTAACTTTGTGATTTTAAATTTTTTGTTTTGTTTCAGTTATGCCACACATGAGAGGAGCGGGCTGGGTGGCTTATAGGGAGGCTGAGATGGAGGCTACTGCTCGGGAGGTTGAGTGCGCAAGAGCGGCTGCGCGAGAGCATCGGGAGGCCATGACTGTGTCACACCATCGGAGACTTGTTGACGGTAGACAGAGTGGCCCGAGCAGAGGGGGTAGACGACGTAGACAGCAACCTCAATACGAGGAACCTCAGTACGTAGAACCTCCGCATGAGGAACCTCAAGCCACGAGGGATATCAGCATGAGGTTCCTCACGAGGAACCGATTGAGATGCATATAGATGCACCGCGGAGGAGAGACCATTTCTTGGAGGACCTTCCGATACATCGCCGCTTAGATCATTTAGGGACCACATCGCTACCACTTGTGGAGTGGAGAAGTAATTATTGTTCTTGTCTTAAAACATTTAAGGGTTTTCTTTTTAATTGTGTAATTCATGACAAATCTTTTATTTTTATGTGTGCAGGATCGGGTGGAAGCAAAAAGTGGCAGAAGTGGTTTAGGGATCGTCGGCCACTACCACCTGCAGTACAGGAGCATGTTGATCGAGCTGGTCTTTCAACTCTGATGTATTACAGCTACAAGATGATTCACAACTCGCTGCTAACTGCGTTTGCTGAGAGGTGGCACGCAGAAACTAGCTTGTTCCACCTTCTAGTCGGAGAGATGACCATCACGTTGGATTATGTGTCATGCATACTGGGCACACCGGTCAGAGGCACCCTGTTCATAGCCACTCATATGGACACATATATTGCTATATTTGTTTTACAGTCATTGTTAGGGGTATCACATGCGGAGGCCTCGGCGGAGGTTACGGGCCATGGGTGGGCCGCTGTCAGTTTATCTTGGCTGTAGGTCCTTTATGATAGACAGAGGGATGAGGGTCGGACAGACAAGGCAGCGAGGGCGTTCAAACCGTGCTACTCGGGATGACTATTCGACGGACAAGACTAACACCGTATTGATCGTAGATATCTCGAGTGGTGCGTCACTTGGGCCAGGTTGGGCGGTGGTCATGAGGAGCTTTAGCCCTATACAAGTTGTCACGATTATCTTGACGACGCCTTGATGATTCGAAGTGCCATGGGTTAGCGGGCTACATGACACTCTTTCAGGTACCACCGTGTTATTAAATAAGAAAACTAAATTTACAATTGTTTTAACTCTAATACAATTTCGTAACTGATTCATTATTATTATTTGTAACAGGCGTGGATCTACGAGTATTTTCCCACTACTATAGTAGATCAGAAGCTTGTTGATGGTTACACCGGTGAGCGTGTACACGCTAACTACTGGACACATAAGAGGGGTCAGGGGAAGATGCTTCCATACAGGCAAGCACTAGATGCGCTGACCATTGATAATGTGTGTTGGACATCGTGGCCCCCTATAGGCAGCGCTGCCCACTCGCTGATGTGGCATTCTTTTCGGGGTACATCTGGTGTGGGAACACCATAGTGCCGTACTTGCTGTAGAGGGTACTGCGACAGTTCAGGTACAGGTAGGACATTCCTCGACAGCCACCACGACGTCCCTCGGCTGAGGATATTAGTCTTAATTGGATGTCATCTCACCTGTACTCTATTAGATACATCTTTCAGTTGAGGTAGGCCGCTCATCCATTGAAAAGGCGGAGAGATACATGGATTGGTACTATAGGGTCTCGCATCCACTGTTGATACCTCCATAAGCTCCACATGATCCACATGATGATGTTATGTGTCATCGAGTAAGGAATAATAAGTTCTTGAACTGTATATATTATGTCCATTCGTAACATTATCTAATTATTTGCTATAATGTATTTATGTCATTTGTAGGCGGATTGTGTTGGTGCGATACTCAGGTTGGATAGAATTGCCGCCATGCTGCATCAGGTCGTTAATTACGCATAAGAGGGAGATGAGATGTGTGACTACCTTCGGGCGGTGCTTCGGATAGCGGAGGGTCACTGCGTAGTTGCATTTTTATGTAATTTTTTTATGTGAATATTTGTTTTTGATGAATGTAATTATTATTATTATTATTATTATTATTATTATTATTATTATTATTATTATTATTATTAGTGAGTTTAGAAATACAAAATAATAAAAACAAACTTAAACGTGACTATTTATAAAACGCAACTACTCATTCAACAACAACAAAACAACATTACATGATCATCAAATGTAACTACAACACCCAACTACAACATTAAAAAAACCAAACCCAACTATTTATTAAACGCAACTACTCATTCAACAACACAACACAACATTACATGACATAGTCACCAGTGCTAATCCTTGGCTATGGTTGATGACATGCTGCAAGGATCTCATCAACTGTTCTTGGTGCACGATATGCTGCAATGATCTCGTCGATCGATCTTCCAAGCACAGCATACGACTCTATTGGGCCATGGCTAGAATGATCACTGAATGTTTCCCTTATACTTTGTATATCGCCGTCGTTTAGAACTGTCATATTCATATACTAAACACGCCTACTACCTAACAAAACATGGCATCGATAGTAGAGATCTGTCACTCTACGTAATCCAGCTCCGAGCTTTTGCCGAATCCTTTACTTGAGTTCTTCAATGGTGATGGATGTCTTTAGCCTAAATATTTTTGGAACGTCGCATTCAAAAACCACACCATCAGCACTTGTTGTGATTCTGCCATTGTAATAGACAATAGTAAGGCTCGAATCCATCGAGAATTGGGTTGACTGAGTGAGTGAGTGACTGAAGAGGTCGACAATTAACCCCTTCTCGACAATGGCACGCTTATTGTCGAGAAGGGGCTGTCTCTTGTTGCTCTACGGTGTCGACAATCATTTTGTCCCTTCATCTTCCTCATTGTTAACGACAGAGCAAATGGATAATAAATCGATGGAAATATCTTCAAAGTTTTCTGGAAAGTGATTTGAGTTAATTCGACAGAAGATTCCACAATTGAGAAGAGCAAAGTGAAGAGGTCGACAATTAACATAATGTCGACAATGGTGGAATTGTTGGTGTCGAAATCCTGTGTCGACAATCAACTTGAGAAGTGATTTGATTTGAGTTAATTCGATAGAAGATTCCACAATTGAGAAGATCAAATTGAAGAGGTCGACAATTAACCCCTTCTCGACAATGGCACGCTTATTGTCGAGAAGCGGTCTCTTTGTTGCTCTAGGGTGTCGACAATCATTTTGTCCCTTCATCTTCCTCATTGTTAACGACAGAGCAAATGGATAATAAATCGATGGAAATATCTTCAAAGTTTTCTGGAAAGTGATTAGAGTTTATTCGATAGAAGATTCCACAATTGAGAAGATCAAAATTGAAGAGGTCGACAATTAACATGATATCGACAATGGCAATTATTGTGGAGAAGTCGACAATCAACTTCTTGTTGCTCTACGAAGGTCGACAATCATTTTGTCCCTTCATCTTCCTCATTGTTAACGACAGAGCAAATGGATAATAAATCGATGGAAATATCTTCAAAGTTTTCTGGAAAGTGATTTGAGTTAATTCGACAGAAGATTCCACAATGGAGAAGATTAAAGTGAAGAGATCGACAATTAACATGATGTCGACAATGGTGGAATTGTTGGTGTCGAAATCCTGTGTCGACAATCAACTTGAGAAGTGATTTGATTTGAGTAAATTCGATAGAAGATTCCACAATTGAGAAGATCAAAATTGAAGAGGTCGACAATTAACCCCTTCTCGACAATGGCACGCTTATCAGGAGAAGGGTCGCTCTTGTTGCTCTCTACGGTGTCGACAATCATTTTGTCCCTTCATCTTCCTCATTGTTAACGATGAGCAAATGGACACTATATCGATGGACATCTCTTCAAAGTTTTCTGGAAAGTGATTTGAGTTAATTCGACAGAAGACTCCACAATGGAGAAGATTAAAGTGAAGAGGTCGACAATTAACATGATGTCGACAATGGTGGAATTGTTGGTGTCGAAATCCTGTGTCGACAATCAACTTGAGAAGTGATTTGATTTGAGTAAATTCGATAGAAGATTCCACAATTGAGAAGATCAAATTGAAGAGGTCGACAATTAACCCCTTCTCGACAATGGCACGCTTATTGTGGAGAAGGGTCGCTCTTGTTGCTCTCCGGTGCCGCCAATCATTTTGTCCCTTCATCTTTCTCATTGTTAACGACAGAGCAAATGGATAATAAATCGATGGAAATATCTTCAAAGTTTTCTGGAAAGTGATTTGAGTTAATTCGACAGAAGATTCCACAATGGAGAAGATCAAAGTGAAGAGGTCGACAATTAACATGATGTCGACAATGGTGGAATTGTTGGTGTCGAAATCTCGTGTCGACAATCAACTTGAGAAGTGATTTGATTTGAGTAAATTCGATAGAAGATTCCACAATTGAGAAGATCAAATTGAAGAGGTCGACAATTAACCCCTTCTCGACAATGGCACGCTTATCGCGGAGAAGGGTCGCCTCTGTTGCTCTACTGTCGGCAATCATTTTGTCCCTTCATCTTTCTCATTGTTAACGACAGAGCAAATGGATAATAAATCGATGGAAATATCTTCAAAGTTTTCTGGAAAGTGATTTGAGTTAATTCGACAGAAGATTCCACAATTGAGAAGATCAAAGTGAAGGGGGCGACAATTAACATGATGTCGACAATGGGGGAAGTGTTGGTGTCGAAATCACGTGTCGACAATCACCTTGAGAAGTGATTTGATTTGAGTTAATTCGATAGAAGATTCCACAATTGAGAAGATCAAATTGAAGAGGTCGACAATTAACCCCTTCTCGACAATGGCACGCTTATTGTCGAGAAGGGGCTGTCTCTTGTTGCTCTACGGTGTCGACAATCATTTTGTCCCTTCATCTTCCTCATTGTTAACGACAGAGCAAATGGATAATAAATCGATGGAAATATCTTCAAAGTTTTCTGGAAAGTGATTTGAGTTAATTCGACAGAAGATTCCACAATTGAGAAGATCAAATTGAAGAGGTCGACAATTAACATGATATCGACAATGGTGGAATTGTTGGTGTCGAAATCCTGTGTCGACAATCAACTTGGAAGGGGCTGTCTCTTGTTGCTCTACGGTGTCGACAATCATTTTGTCCCTTCATCTTCCTCATTGTTAACGACAGAGCAAATGGATAATAAATCGATGGAAATATCTTCAAAGTTTTCTGGAAAGTGATTTGAGTTAATTCGACAGAAGATTCCACAATTGAGAAGATCAAAGTGAAGAGGTCGACAATTAACATGATGTCGACAATGGTGGAATTGTTGGTGTCGAAATCCTGTGTCGACAATCAACTTGAGAAGTGATTTGATTTGAATAAATTCGATAGAAGATTCCACAATTGAGAAGATCAAATTGAAGAGGTCGACAATTAACCCCTTCTCGACAATGGCACGCTTATTGTGGAGAAGGGTTCATCTCTTGTTGCTCTACGGTGTCGGCAATCATTTTGTCCCTTCATCTTTCTCATTGTTAACGACAGAGCAAATGGATAATAAATCGATGGAAATATCTTCAAAGTTTTCTGGAAAGTGATTTGAGTTAATTCGACAGAAGATTCCACAATGGAGAAGATCAAAGTGAAGAGGTCGACAATTAACATGATGTCGACAATGGTGGAATTGTTGGTGTCGAAATCCTGTGTCGACAATCAACTTGAGAAGTGATTTGATTTGAGTAAATTCGATAGAAGATTCCAAAATTGAGAAGATCAAATTGAAGAGGTCGACAATTAACCCCTTCTCGACAATGGCACGCTTATTGTCGAGAAGGGGCTGTCTCTTGTTGCTCTACGGTGTCGACAATCATTTTGTCCCTTCATCTTCCTCATTGTTAACGACAGAGCAAATGGATAATAAATCGATGGAAATATCTTCAAAGTTTTCTGGAGAGTGATTAGAGTTTATTCGATAGAAGATTCCACAATTGAGAAGATCAAAATTGAAGAGGTCGACAATTAACCCCTTCTCGACAATGGCACGCTTATTGTGGAGAAGGGGCTGTCTCTTGTTGCTCTACGGTGTCGGCAATCATTTTGTCCCTTCATCTTTCTCATTGTTAACGACAGAGCAAATGGATAATAAATCGATGGAAATATCTTCAAAGTTTTCTGGAAAGTGATTTGAGTTAATTCGACAGAAGATTCCACAATGGAGAAGATCAAAGTGAAGAGGTCGACAATTAACATGATGTCGACAATGGTGGAATTGTTGGTGTCGAAATCCTGTGTCGACAATCAACTTGAGAAGTGATTTGATTTGAGTAAATTCGATAGAAGATTCCAAAATTGAGAAGATCAAATTGAAGAGGTCGACAATTAACCCCTTCTCGACAATGGCACGCTTATTGTCGAGAAGGGTCACTCTGTTGCTCTACTGTCGACAATCATTTTGTCCCTTCATCTTCCTCATTGTTAACGACAGAGCAAATGGATAATAAATCGATGGAAATATCTTCAAAGTTTTCTGGAAAGTGATTAGAGTTTATTCGATAGAAGATTCCACAATTGAGAAGATCAAAATTGAAGAGGTCGACAATTAACATGATATCGACAATAGTGGAATTGTTGGTGTCGAAATCCTGTGTCGACAATCAACTTGGAAGGGGCTGTCTCTTGTTGCTCTACGGTGTCGACAATCATTTTGTCCCTTCATCTTCCTCATTGTTAACGACAGAGCAAATGGATAATAAATCGATGGAAATATCTTCAAAGTTTTCTGGAAAGTGATTTGAGTTAATTCGACAGAAGATTCCACAATTGAGAAGAGCAAAGTGAAGAGGTCGACAATTAACATGATGTCGACAATGGTGGAATTGTTGGTGTCGAAATCCTGTGTCGACAATCAACTTGAGAAGTGATTTGATTTGAGTTAATTCGATAGAAGATTCCACAATTGAGAAGATCAAATTGAAGAGGTCGACAATTAACCCCTTCTCGACAATGGCACGCTTATTGTCGAGAAGGGGTTGTCTCTTGTTGCTCTACGGTGTCGACAATCATTTTGTCCCTTCATCTTCCTCATTGTTAACGACAGAGCAAATGGATAATAAATCGATGGAAATATCTTCAAAGTTTTCTGGAAAGTGATTAGAGTAAATTCGATAGAAGATTCCACAATTGAGAAGATCAAAATTGAAGAGGTCGACAATTAACCCCTTCTCGACAATGGCACGCTTATTGTGGAGAAGGGGCTGTCTCTTGTTGCTCTACGGTGTCGACAATCATTTTGTCCCTTCATCTTCCTCATTGTTAACGACAGAGCAAATGGATAATAAATCGATGGAAATATCTTCAAAGTTTTCTGGAAAGTGATTTGAGTTAATTCGACAGAAGATTCCACAATGGAGAAGATTAAAGTGAAGAGGTCGACAATTAACATGATGTCGACAATGGTGGAATTGTTGGTGTCGAAATCCTGTGTCGACAATCAACTTGAGAAGTGATTTGATTTGAGTAAATTCGATAGAAGATTCCACAATTGAGAAGATCAAATTGAAGAGGTCGACAATTAACCCCTTCTCGACAATGGCACGCTTATTGTGGAGAAGGGGCTGTCTCTTGTTGCTCTACGGTGTCGGCAATCATTTTGTCCCTTCATCTTTCTCATTGTTAACGATGAGCAAATGGATAATAAATCGATGGAAATATCTTCAAAGTTTTCTCGGAAAGTGATTTGAGTTAATTCGACGTAAGATTCCACAATGGAGAAGATCAAAGTGAAGAGGTCGACAATTAACATGATGTCGACAATGGTGGAATTGTTGGTGTCGAAATCCTGTGTCGACAATCAACTTGAGAAGTGATTTGATTTGAGTAAATTCGATAGAAGATTCCAAAATTGAGAAGATCAAATTGAAGAGGTCGACAATTAACCCCTTCTCGACAATGGCACGCTTATTGTCGAGAAGGGGCTGTCTCTTGTTGCTCTACGGTGTCGACAATCATTTTGTCCCTTCATCTTCCTCATTGTTAACGACAGAGCAAATGGATAATAAATCGATGGAAATATCTTCAAAGTTTTCTGGAGAGTGATTAGAGTTTATTCGATAGAAGATTCCACAATTGAGAAGATCAAAAATGAACAGGTCGACAATTAACCCCTTCTCGACAATGGCACGCTTATTGTCGAGAAGGGGCTGTCTCTTGTTACTCTACGGTGTCGACAATCATTTTGTCCCTTCATCTTCCTCATTGTTAACGACAGAGCAAATGGATAATAAATCGATGGAAATATCTTCAAAGTTTTCTGGAAAATGATTTGAGTTAATTCGACAGAAGATTCCACAATTGATAAGAGCAAAGTGAAGAGGTCGACAATTAACATGATGTCGACAATGGTGGAATTGTTGGTGTCGAAATCCTGTGTCGACAATCAACTTGAGAAGTGATTTGATTTGAGTTAATTCGATAGAAGATTCCACAATTGAGAAGATCAAATTGAAGAGGTCGACAATTAACCCCTTCTCGACAATGGCACGCTTATTGTCGAGAAGGGTTATCTCTTGTTGCTCTACGGTGTCGACAATCATTTTGTCCCTTCATCTTCCTCATTGTTAACGACAGAGCAAATGGATAATAAATCGGTGGAAATATCTTCAAAGTTTTCTGGAAAGTGATTTGAGTTAATTCGACAGAAGATTCCACAATTGAGAAGATCAAATTGAAGAGGTCGACAATTAACATGATATCGACAATAGTGGAATTGTTGGTGTCGAAATCCTGTGTCGACAATCAACTTGGAAGGGGCTGTCTCTTGTTGCTCTACGGTGTCGACAATCATTTTGTCCCTTCATCTTCCTCATTGTTAACGACAGAGCAAATGGATAATAAATCGATGGAAATATCTTCAAAGTTTTCTGGAAAGTGATTTGAGTTAATTCGACAGAAGATTCCACAATTGAGAAGAGCAAAGTGAAGAGGTCGACAATTAACATGATGTCGACAATGGTGGAATTGTTGGTGTCGAAATCCTGTGTCGACAATCAACTTGAGAAGTGATTTGATTTGAGTTAATTCGATAGAAGATTCCACAATTGAGAAGATCAAATTGAAGAGGTCGACAATTAACCCCTTCTCGACAATGGCACGCTTATTGTCGAGAAGGGGCTGTCTCTTGTTGCTCTACGGTGTCGACAATCATTTTGTCCCTTCATCTTCCTCATTGTTAACGACAGAGCAAATGGATAATAAATCGATGGAAATATCTTCAAAGTTTTATGGAAAGTGATTTGAGTTAATTTGACAGAAGATTCCACAATTTAGAAGATCAAAGTGAAGAGGTCGACAATTAACATGATGTCGACAATGGTGGAATTGTTGGTGTCGAAATCCTGTGTCGACAATCAACTTGAGAAGTGATTTGATTTGAGTTAATTCGATAGAAGATTCCACAATTGAGAAGATCAAATTGAAGAGGTCGACAATTAACCCCTTCTCGACAATGGCACGCTTATTGTGGAGAAGGGGCTGTCTCTTGTTGCTCTACGGTGTCGACAATCATTTTGTCCCTTCATCTTCCTCATTGTTAACGACAGAGCAAATGGATAATAAATCGATGGAAATATCTTCAAAGTTTTCTGGAAAGTGATTAGAGTTTATTCGATAGAAGATTCCACAATTGAGAAGATCAAAATTGAAGAGGTCGACAATTAACATGATATCGACAATGGCAATTGTTGGTGTCGAAATCTTGTCGACAATCAACTTGGAAGGGGCTGTCTCTTGTTGCTCTACGGTGTCGACAATCATTTTGTCCCTTCATCTTCCTCATTGTTAACGACAGAGCAAATGGATAATAAATCGATGGAAATATCTTCAAAGTTTTCTGGAAAGTGATTTGAGTTTATTCGATAGAAGATTCCACAATTGAGAAGATCAAAATTGAAGAGGTCGACAATTAACCCCTTCTCGACAATGGCACGCTTATTGTCGAGAAGGGGCTGTCTCTTGTTGCTCTACGGTGTCGACAATCATTTTGTCCCTTCATCTTCCTCATTGTTAACGACAGAGCAAATGGATAATAAATCGATGGAAATATCTTCAAAGTTTTCTGGAAAGTGATTTGAGTTAATTCGACAGAAGATTCCACAATTGAGAAGATCAAAGTGAAGAGGTCGACAATTAACATGATGTCGACAATGGTGGAATTGTTGGTGTCGAAATCCTGTGTCAACAATCAACTTGAGAAGTGATTTGATTTGAGTTAATTCGATAGAAGATTCCACAATTGAGAAGATCAAATTGAAGAGGTCGACAATTAACCCCTTCTCGACAATGGCACGCTTATTGTCGAGAAGGGGCTGTCTCTTGTTGCTCTACGGTGTCGACAATCATTTTGTCCCTTCATCTTCCTCATTGTTAACGACAAAGCAAATGGATAATAAATCGATGGAAATATCTTCAAAGTTTTCTGGAAAGTGATTTGAGTTAATTCGACAGAAGATTCCACAATGGAGAAGATCAAAGTGAAGAGGTCGACAATTAACCCCTTCTCGACAATGGCACGCTTATTGTCGAGAAGGGGCTGTCTCTTGTTGCTCTACGGTGTCGACAATCATTTTGTCCCTTCATCTTCCTCATTGTTAACGACAGAGCAAATGGATAATAAATCGATGGAAATATCTTCAAAGTTTTCTGGAAAGTGATTTGAGTTAATTCGACAGAAGATTCCACAATTGAGAAGAGCAAAGTGAAGAGGTCGACAATTAACATGATGTCGACAATGGTGGAATTGTTGGTGTCGAAATCCTGTGTCGACAATCAACTTGAGAAGTGATTTGATTTGAGTTAATTCGATAGAAGATTCCACAATTGAGAAGATCAAATTGAAGAGGTCGACAATTAACCCCTTCTCGACAATGGCACGCTTATTGTCGAGAAGGGGTTGTCTCTTGTTGCTCTACGGTGTCGACAATCATTTTGTCCCTTCATCTTCCTCATTGTTAACGACAGAGCAAATGGATAATAAATCGATGGAAATATCTTCAAAGTTTTCTGGAAAGTGATTAGAGTAAATTCGATAGAAGATTCCACAATTCAGAAGATCAAAATTGAAGAGGTCGACAATTAACATGATATATCGACAATGGTGGAATTGTTGGTGTCGAAAGGTCGACAATCAACTTGGAAGAGCTGTCTCTTGTTGCTCTACGGTGTCGACAATCATTTTGTCCCTTCATCTTCCTCATTGTTAACGACAGAGCAAATGGATAATAAATCGATGGAAATATCTTCAAAGTTTTGTGGAAAGTGATTTGAGTTAATTCGACAGAAGATTCCACAATGGAGAAGATTAAAGTGAAGAGGTCGACAATTAACATGATGTCGACAATGGTGGAATTGTTGGTGTCGAAATCCTGTGTCGACAATCAACTTGAGAAGTGATTTGATTTGAGTAAATTCGATAGAAGATTCCACAATTGAGAAGATCAAATTGAAGAGGTCGACAATTAACCCCTTCTCGACAATGGCACGCTTATTATGGAGAAGGGGCTGTCTCTTGTTGCTCTACGGTGTCGGCAATCATTTTGTCCCTTCATCTTTCTCATTGTTAACGACAGAGCAAATCGATAATAAATCGATGGAAATATCTTCAAAGTTTTCTGGAAAGTGATTTGAGTTAATTCGACAGAAGATTCCACAATGGAGAAGATCAAAGTGAAGAGGTCGACAATTAACATGATGTCGACAATGGTGGAATTGTTGGTGTCGAAATCCTGTGTCGACAATCAACTTGAGAAGTGATTTGATTTGAGTAAATTCGATAGAAGATTCCAAAATTGAGAAGATCAAATTGAAGAGGTCGACAATTAACCCCTTCTCGACAATGGCACGCTTATTGTCGAGAAGGGGCTGTCTCTTGTTGCTCTACGGTGTCGACAATCATTTTGTCCCTTCATCTTCCTCATTGTTAACGACAGAGCAAATGGATAATAAATCGATGGAAATATCTTCAAAGTTTTCTGGAAAGTGATTAGAGTTTATTCGATAGAAGATTCCACAATTGAGAAGATCAAAATTGAAGAGGTCGACAATTAACCCCTTCTCGACAATGGCACGCTTATTGTCGAGAAGGGGCTGTCTCTTGTTACTCTACGGTGTCGACAATCATTTTGTCCCTTCATCTTCCTCATTGTTAACGATAGAGCAAATGGATAATAAATCGATGGAAATATCTTCAAAGTTTTCTGGAAAGTGATTAGAGTTTATTCGATAGAAGATTCCACAATTGAGAAGATCAAAATTGAAGAGGTCGACAATTAACCCCTTCTCGACAATGGCACGCTTATTGTCGAGAAGGGGCTGTCTCTTGTTGCTCTACGGTGTCGACAATCATTTTGTCCCTTCATCTTCCTCATTGTTAACGACAGAGCAAATGGATAATAAATCGATGGAAATATCTTCAAAGTTTTCTGGAAAATGATTTGAGTTAATTCGACAGAAGATTCCACAATTGATAAGAGCAAAGTGAAGAGGTCGACAATTAACATGATGTCGACAATGGTGGAATTGTTGGTGCCGAAATCCTGTGTCGACAATCAACTTGAGAAGTGATTTGATTTGAGTTAATTCGATAGAAGATTCCACAATTGAGAAGATCAAATTGAAGAGGTCGACAATTAACCCCTTCTCGACAATGGCACGCTTATTGTCGAGAAGGGGTTATCTCTTGTTGCTCTACGGTGTCGACAATCATTTTGCCCCTTCATCTTCCTCATTGTTAACGACAGAGCAAATGGATAATAAATCGATGGAAATATCTTCAAAGTTTTCTGGAAAGTGATTAGAGTTTATTCGATAGAAGATTCCACAATTGAGAAGATCAAAATTGAAGAGGTCGATAATTAACATGATATCGACAATGGTGGAATTGTTGGTGTCGATCGTGTCGACAATCAACTTGGAAGGGCTGTCTCTTGTTGCTCTACGGTGTCGACAATCATTTTATCCCTTCATCTTCCTCATTGTTAACGATAGAGCAAATGGATAATAAATCGATGGAAATATCTTCAAAGTTTTCTGGAAAGTGATTTGAGTTAATTCGATAGAAGATTCCACAATTGAGAAGAGCAAAGTGAAGAGGTCGACAATTAACATGATGTCGACAATGGTGGAATTGTTGGTGTCGAAATCCTGTGTCCACAATCAACTTGAGAAGTGATTTGATTTGAGTTAATTCGATAGAAGATTCCACAATTGAGAAGATCAAATTGAAGAGGTCGACAATTAACCCCTTCTCGACAATGGCACGCTTATTGTCGAGAAGGGCTGTCTCTTGTTGCTCTACGGTGTCGACAATCATTTTGTCCCTTCATCTTCCTCATTGTTAACGACAGAGCAAATGGATAATAAATCGATGGAAATATCTTCAAAGTTTTCTGGAAAGTGATTTGAGTTAATTCGACAGAAGATTCCACAATTGAGAAGATCAAAGTGAAGAGGTCGACAATTAACATGATGTCGACAATGGTGGAATTGTTGGTGTCGAAATCCTGTGTCGACAATCAACTTGAGAAGTGATTTGATTTGAGTTAATTCGATAGAAGATTTAACAATTGAGAAGATCAAATTGAAGAGGTCGACAATTAACCCCTTCTCGACAATGGCACGCTTATTGTGGAGAAGGGGCTGTCTCTTGTTGCTCTACGGTGTCGACAATCATTTTGTCCCTTCATCTTCCTCATTGTTAACGACAGAGCAAATGGATAATAAATCGATGGAAATATCTTCAAAGTTTTCTGGAAAGTGATTAGAGTTTATTCGATAGAAGATTCCACAATTGAGAAGATCAAAATTGAAGAGGTCGACAATTAACCCCTTTCTCGACAATGGCACGCTTATTGTCGAGAAGGGGCTGTCTCTTGTTGCTCTACGGTGTCGACAATCATTTTGTCCCTTCATCTTCCTCATTGTTAACGATAGAGCAAATGGATAATAAATCGATGGAAATATCTTCAAAGTTTTACGGAAAGTGATTAGAGTTTATTCGATAGAAGATTCCACAATTGAGAAGATCAAAATTGAAGAGGTCGACAATTAACATGATATCGACAATGGCACGCTTATTGTCGAAGCGGGTCATCTCTTGTTGCTCTACGGTGTCGACAATCATTTTGTCCCTTTATCTTCCTCATTGTTAACGATGAGCAAATGGATAATAAATCGATGGAAATATCTTCAAAGTTTTCTGGAAAGTGATTTGAGTTAATTCGACAGAAGATTCCACAATTGAGAAGATCAAAGTGAAGAGGTCGACAATTAACATGATGTCGACAATGGTGGAATTGTTGGTGTCGAAATCCTGTGTCAACAATCAACTTGAGAAGTGATTTGATTTGAGTTAATTCGATAGAAGATTCCACAATTGAGAAGATCAAATTGAAGAGGTCGACAATTAACCCCTTCTCGACAATGGCACGCTTATTGTAGCGGGTCAGTCTTGTTGCTCTACGGTGTCGACAATCATTTTGTCCCTTCATCTTCCTCATTGTTAACGACAAAGCAAATGGATAATAAATCGATGGAAATATCTTCAAAGTTTTCTGGAAAGTGATTTGAGTTAATTCGACAGAAGATTCCACAATTGAGAAGATCAAAGTGAAGAGGTCGACAATTAACCCCTTCTCGACAATGGCACGCTTATTGTCGAGAAGGGGCTGTCTCTTGTTGCTCTACGGTGTCGACAATCATTTTGTCCCTTCATCTTCCTCATTGTTAACGAAGAGCAAATGGATAACAAATCGATGGAAATATCTTCAAAGTTTTCTGGAAAGTGATTTGAGTTAATTCGACAGAAGATTCCAAAATTGAGAAGATCAAAGTGAAGAGGTTGACAATTAACATGATGTCGACAATGGTGGAATTGTTGGTGTCGAAATCCTGTGTCGACAATCAACTTGAGAAGTGATTTGATTTGAGTTAATTCGATAGAAGATTCCACAGTTGAGAAGATCAAATTGAAGAGGTCGACAATTAACCCCTTCTTGACAATGGCACGCTTATTGTCGAAGCGGGCCGCTCTTGTTGCTCTACGGTGTCGACAATCATTTTGTCCCTTCATCTTCCTCATTGTTAACGATGAGCAAATGGATAATAAATCGATGGAAATATCTTCAAAGTTTTCTGGAAAGTGATTTGAGTTAATTCGACAGAAGATTCCACAATTGAGAATATCAAAGTGAAGAGGTCGACAATTAACATGATGTCGACAATGGTGGAATTGTTGGTGTCGAAATCCTGTGTCGACAATCAACTTGAGAAGTGATTTGATTTGAGTTAATTCGATAGAAGATTCCACAATTGAGAAGATCAAATTGAAGAGGTCGACAATTAACCCCTTCTCGACAATGGCACGCTTATTGTGGAGAAGGGGCTGTCTCTTGTTGCTCTACGGTGTCGACAATCATTTTGTACCTTCATCTTCCTCATTGTTAACGACAGAGCAAATGGATAATAAATCGATGGAAATATCTTCAAAGTTTTCTGGAAAGTGATTAGAGTTTATTCGATAGAAGATTCCTGTAACACCTGAGGACGAGATCGACATCGTATTAGGACGACGTATCGAGACCTCGACCAAGACCTTGTGTCGAGATCCCGTGACTAGATCGTTTGCCGAGATCTTTTGTCGAGCTGATGAGACCACGTGCACCAGCTGCTGAACTGAGGAGGTCGCGTGTCGAGTTGATGAAGTCGCGTACCGAGCTGATGAGGACGCAAGTCGAGCTGAGGAGACCGCGTTCACGAACTCGTGTTAGAACCTTGTACGCTTGCACGAGCACTCTTGTCGACATCGTGTCGAGAAGACACCTCGTATTATTTCGAACGTTATTCAGCGTTATTATTATATTGTTTGTAATTATTACATTGTCGGCTTGTCGTTGACCGACAGAGTAGAGGGTAATTATGAGAGGAACGAGTTAACGGGTAGATGATTGATGGGATTGGCATCTTATAGCTGGAGTTACGTTTATACCCCTTTTCTCGCCAGCTGTATACCACGACCGATTCTGTAACGACCCGTTTCCGGACCGCTACCGAGCTCAATATACCGAGCTCGAGTTACCGAGCTCAACACACCAAGCTCAACATAAACCTATATGAGATGTGTTTTAAAAACAAAACTCTTGTGCCTTTTAAAAATACGATATATTTTTTTATTATAAAACCAACTCGTGCACATCAGAGTAATTACAGCTTTTCGAAACATGGTGCAACTAAGACACAAGACTTAAATTCAAATAAAACATACATGCATAACATACACATATATATATCACTCGAAATAATAATGTATACAAATACAGAGTAGCAAATGTGTAAAGAAAATACACCTAAGGTACGATGACTTCAAAAGAGAAATCATACCGTGCGGCTCCTTCCGGCAGACTCCCACGCAGGGGGCTGCTCCAAAAGTAAGACCACCAGTCTACCCTGTAGCAACAACACAACACTGCCCAAACTGGTCACGACCTCGAACACAGAAGAAAAACAAGTACAGTACTCAGAAAAACAAACATCCAACAAATAAACAATCACGACAGATAGAGGTCGTCACTCGGGTCCTCGTCGAGATCCTCCTCGGCATCGTCTACTGTCGAGTTACCTGCGCCCTCGACATCGCCTGGGTAACCGTCATGGATTGAAGGCACCACGGGAAAGGGTCAACTTCTCAACAAGTTAAGATAAGCTCGACATAAAAATATAAGCAAACAGCAAAGTATAACATTCACCGACGTGACTCGACCATCTCACTCTAACTCGACACAACTCACAAATCCATTTTCTCTCGACTCGACAAATTTTCCGGAATGCACACGCCCGTCAGATGTCGGAAAGTCCAGTCAAGCCTTGGGATCCTCGCTCTCCCTAGGGCCAGTCCTCAGGTCCGTAGCGTGGCGACGTCTAGTCAATCTCCCGTAAACAAAAAGGGGACCTAGCACCCTCAGTTATCCGGGTCACGGCTCAAAAACGTCATACGACTCACCTAGCTCGCTCACTCGATGAACAATTCGCCGCATACGATATTCAAGGAGTTAAACACAAGATATTCAACCGCATGTCAAATAAAAGAGCAAGCTCGACATGAAGAAACGCAATTCAACATGCAATACACACTTCACGACATATATTCAATCACATATTAAATACATGCAAAAACTCAATCATATCACAACATTTCAAGCTCGACACAAATCAGGAAAATCCATACACAATAACATAACCACGTAGAATATGAAATGCCCTTACTTAAGGACTTATACAATAAAGCCTTAGAGATATCTAGAAGTTGCCCTTACCGAACTCCAAGTTAATGCTGCACGACAACGACCTCGACACAGCTGTCTTCTAAGAGCTCGACAACGACTTCTCTTACTCGATCTCGACACGGCTGTCTTCAACGAACTCGACAACGACTTCGACACGTACGCTTCTCAGTCGACCTCGACACGCGTCTGATCCTCGCTCGATTCACGCTTAGCGTCCTTGGATTCGCTTTCCCGTACACCTCGATTCGGAATTCACACGATCTCGGGAAACAGAATTCCTAAAACAAACACAACTCAGATCGATCTATGGTTCTAATACATCTAACTCTCTCTTCCCCAAACTCAACCACAACCCAGAGAATATAAAACTCAAGAACTGAAAGATATTTTTCCTCCAACACAAAGTTAGGGATTTCGATCAAAATTTCATGAAAGAGTTATCTGATGCTTCAACAGAAAGATCGACAACAACAATAATCAGAAGCAACGAATGAAAAACCAGAAATCTAACGAACTAAAAATGGAGGTTTCTGGGCACTGCCGATTGCAGAAATCAGAGAAAGAAATTTGTTTTACAAGCCCAATTAATCGGTTAAAAAGATAGGTAATATTATGAAGAAGAAAACCCATCAATTAGACATGATTTGGAAGCATAAAACTGGTTAAAAATGGAAGAAGAATTAGCGCTAAACAGTAGCACAGATGAAAGAAAATCTGTTCTTCATACCTCAACGGTGATGGTCGTCAGCCGAGATATGGGTCGAGAAGTTGATGATGAACAAGATTGATGAAGAAAGCTTGTGCGAGAATCTCATTTGGAACTCACGGTTTCGCTCGATGAAGATTTTTGAAGAAAACAACGAAACACGAGCGAGAAGGAAGGAAGAAGAAGAAAAGAAATGAGTGAAAGCGGCCGTGGTATACAATGGCGAGATAGGGGTATAAACGTAACTCCACCTATAAGATGCCAATCCCATCAATCATCTACCCGTTAACTCGTTCCTCTCATAATTACCCTCTACTCTGTCGGTCAACGACAAGCCGACAATGTAATAATTACAAACAATATAATAATAACGCTGAGTAACGTTCGAAATAATACGAGGTATCATCTCGACACGATGTCGACAAGAGTACTCGTGCAAGCGTACAAGGTTCTAACACGAGTTTGTGAACGCGGTCTCCTCACCGACTTGCGTCCTCATCATTTCGATGCAGCGACTTCATCAACTCGACACCGACCTCCTCATTTCGGCAGCCTAGTGCACGTGGTCTCATCACCGACAAATGATCTCGTGAACGATCTAGTCACGGGATCTCGACACAAGGTCTTGGTCGAGGTCTCGATCGTCGTCTATTACGATGTCGATCTCGTCCTCAGGTGTTACAATCTCTCCTCTAAAAAATTTCGTCCTCGAAATTGCAAATAAGATTCTTACCTCGTAAAAGTTCAGTCTTGAATCTTCATCTTCTCCTCCAGCTCCCAAGTCGCATCTCCCGTCCTCTCGATCCCACACAACTTTGACAAGTTGGATCTCTTTGTTCCGCAATCGCTTGGCTTTTCCGATCAACGATCCTTGCCGGTGACGCTTCAAAGATAAGTCGTCCTTCAGTTGAATCACATCCGGTTCTATGACATGAGAAGGGTCGGAAACATACTTCCGTAACTGTGAGACGTGAAAGACGTCGTGGATGTTCGACAAGAATGGGGGTAAGGCAATCGATATGCCATCGACCAATACGACGAAGAATCTGGTAAGGTCCAATGAATTTAGGGTAAGTTTCTTGGATTTGATCGCTCGACCAACTCCGATGAGTGGGGGTGACTCTAAGAAATACATGTTCTCCTTCCTCGAACTTCGAGTGGTCGACGCCGTTGCTCGCATAACTCTTACGTCGACTTTGAGATGTTCGCATCCGATCTCGATCAAACGGATCTTCTCGGTAGTCTGCTGGATCATATCTGGTCCTCTGACGATTCGCTCGCCGCCCTGGTACCAACAAAGAGGCGTCGACATTTCCGCCCATACTGGCGCTTCAAAGGTGCCATCCCAATACTCGCATGGAAGCTGTTGTTGTATGTGAACTCCACCAATGGTAAGGCGTCGTCCCAACTTCCTCGGTGATCTAACGCATAAGCTCGCAACAAATCTTCAAGCCGATTGGATCGTTCTCTCGGTCGACCGTCGATGCGTGGATGATATGCCGAAGCTAAGCTCGAGCTCGGTTCCCATCGCTCCTTGCAATTCCCTCCAAAAATGAGACGTGAACTTCGGATCTCGGTCCGACACGATCGAAGAGGTATTCCATGAAGTCGCATTATCTCTGCGATGTAGATCTCGGTCAGACTTTTTCCACGTTGTATGTCGACCTCGCGGCAAGAAATGAGCGGATTTGGTCAATCGGTCGACGATCACCCAAATCGAATCATTCTTCTTCTGCGTCTTCGGCAAACCTACAACGAAATCCATGGAAATCTTGTCCCATTTCCATACCGCACGTCAGCGATTGTAGCATTCCCGCAGTCGTTGGTGCTCCACCTTCGCTTCGACACGCCAAACATGAAGCTACGTGCTCGGCCACTTGCTTCTTCATTCCTGACCACCAAAAATGCTTCTTCAAGTCTTGATACATCTTCGTAACTCTGGATGAATACTAAAGTTGCTCTTATGCGCGTCGAGAATCAACTTCCTCGGCTCGGATACATTAGGCACGCACACTCGGCCATTGCACCTCAAGATGTCGTCGCTCCGACCTGAAATTCGCGCCTTCCCTTGCGCTTATCAATCGAATCTTCTCTTGCGTAAGCTCGTCATGAACTTGTGGTCTCGGATCTCGCCCAACAATCTGTTAGAAATGGTAAGCATACCAAATCTCGGCTTCCCTGGTGAAACTTCGACACTCAACTTCAAATCTCGGAACTTCTCGAGCATCTCCAACTCCTTGATCATCATTACCGAGGTTAAAGCGCTCTTCCCGCTCAACGCATCTGCTACTACGTTAGCCTTACAGGGATTGTATTCCAACGTAAAGTCGTAGTCCTTGAGAAATTACGTCCATCTACGTTGGCGCATGTTGAGCTCCTTCGGTCGAGCAGTACTTCAAGCTCTTGTGATCGCTGAAAACAAAGAAGAGTGCTCCGTAAAGGTAGTGCCTCCATATCTTCAAAGAAAAACGATCAGCCGCTAGCTCCAAGTCGTGAGTAGGATAGTTCCTCTCGTGAATCTTAAGCTGTCTTGAAGCATACGCGACCACCTTCCGATGTTGCATCAGCACACATCCCAATCCCTGGTGTGACGCATCACAATACACCTCGAAAGGCTCTTCGGGTTGAGGCAAAATCAGCACAGGCGCTGTCGTCAAAAGCTCCTTCAGTCGTTGAAAACTGGCTTCACACTCCTCGGTCCAAGCAAAAGGTTGATTCTTCCTCGTCAGTCGTGTAAGAGGCGCGACAATCTTCGAGAAACCTTCAATGAATCTTCGGTAATATCCTGCTAAGCCGACAAAACTCCTGATCTCTAGAATCGCCTTCGGCTGTTCCCACGCTATCACCGCCTCAATCTTAGTTGGATCCACAGCTATCCCTTCTCTGGAAATCACGTGACCAAGAAAATTCACCTCTTCAAGCCAAAATTCACACTTCGACAGATTGGCATAGAGTTGCTTATCTCGTAATATCTGTAGTACTCGACATAAGTGTTCTGCGTGCTCTTCTCGGTTCCTCGAGTAAATCAATATGTCGTCGATGAACACTACAACGAACTGATCCAAAAACGAATGGAAAATCCTGTTCATGTAGTCCATAAACACAGCTGGCGCATTCGTCACTCCAAACGGCATCACCAAGTACTCGTAGTGACCGTATCTAGTCCTGAAAGCTGTTTTGGCGACATCTTCCTCCTTCACGCGAATCTGATGGTAGCCCGACTTCAAATCTATCTTGGAAAAGATCGCCGCTCCACGAAGTTGGTCCATCAAGTCGTCAATACGTGGTAACGGATAACGGTTCTTCACGGTAACCTTGTTGAGCTCGCGATAGTCCACGCCTGACCTTGATCGCCCATCCTTCTTCTTAACCAATAACACCGGAGCTCCCCGCGGTGACACGCTCGGTCGTATGAATTGCTTCGACTCCAAGTGTTCGATCCGGGACTTCACTCTTTCATCTCGGCGGGAGACATCCTGCAGCGCTTTGAAATCGGTCCTGTTCCTGGAATCAGTCGATGGAGAACTCGACCTCTCGTCTTGGTGGTAATCCCGCACGTCTTGAGAAAAGCGTCCTCAAAATCACACACCACCTGAACATTCTTCACGTCGATCTGCTGGAAAACTTCCGAACTAGCTAGATACATGTATTCCCTAGTTCCTTCTTTCAAAGAAACTCCAATATGTTCGTGAAAGATAATTGGAGACTCCAAGGTCTGGAAAAATTACGCTTTACGGGCACAGTCCAAATGGACATGGTGGTGTGACAACCAATCCATCCCGAGGATAACATCTAAGCCCTTAAGAGGCAAACAAACCAAATTGACCACAAACTTTCTACTCAATAATCACTACACAATTAAGACATGCGGTGTTTGTGACTAAGGTTTTAGCATTTGGGGTTGTAACTACTAATTTAAACGGTAAAGCGATCCACAGTCAAGCTCAAAAGGTTCACACAATCGGAAGAAATGAAGGAATGGGTTGCACTGAATCAAAAAGAACGGATAGGGATTTACCCTCGATCTCACATTCACCTTGGATAAGATCATCCGCTCGATCCGCTTCCTCGCCACTCATGCGTAAAACTCGCCTTTAGCCACTTGACGCTTTCCTTTGGCCTTTGCAAGCATAGTCGGTTCAGCTTTAGGTGTAGGATAATCCTTAGCAAAATGTCCTGGCTTCTTGCAATTGAAACACACCTCCTCCCTCCGAGTACAATTACTCGCGTAATGTCCCGCTTTCCACATCGGTAGCAAATCACCTCGACACCGGGTCGACCTCCACTCCTCGGTACTTGGGTCATCTGGACGACATCGTCCCTGTTGTCGTTCCCACGAGGTCGGTCGTAAGGCCTCTTCTCGCGGTGGTTTCCTTCGTGCAAATCTCCGCCCCGCACTCTGGGTCTCACCGGTCGCCCACAACAGTCTTCTTCTTGTGGCTCCTCACTCCTTCTACCTCGACACATCGATCAATCGGCTCTTGGAGATTTGGATCCTCAACGACACCATCGACTTGAATGTCGAATCTCAATCCCCGTTGGAATCTCTCACTCAACCATCTCTGGTCAACTCGGTCACGAAATGGACTGAAATACCTCGCCAACGATTCGAATTTGGCGCATACTCGGACACCGTCGAGTTGCCTTCTTTGCGATTGAAGAAATTCCTGCTCCTTCTCGGCTCGTGCGATGTCAGGAAGTACTTGTCCAAAACCTTTCACGAAAAAGCTCCCAGGTCATCTCGCGATGTTACGCTATAAACGCTTGCTTCACTCCTCTCCACCAATACTCTGCGTCTCTAGCGGTAAGTAGGTGGCATAGTCGACCTTCACGTTGTCCTCGACAATGAAGTGCCTCAAAGATCTTCTCGATCTCTTGCATCCAAAGATCGCCTTTATCCGGATTTGGCTCACCGTAGAACTTCGGTGGATCATGCTTCCTGAAGTCCGCGATCCTCTCGCTTGACATTTCGCTCGCTCGTTCTTTGTTCTTTGCAAGTTCTGGCGAGTTAATCTTTGCCGTCTGGTTGAGCCATCGCGTTAGCCTGTTGAGTTCTGGCGGTGATTGTTGAGCCATGGCTGCCGCCATCTCGGCCATAGCTTGAATAGCTCGTTCCATGTCGACGTTCTCGGTTGCGGATGTCGTATTCCTCTGAGGTGGCATTAGATTCCACAAAGTTCAAAACCCTGTCGAGAATCTCACAACAAGGATGTGTTAAAACACACCGCTTCAATCAAGAAACAGCTCAAACAATTTCTCAAGCAATAAGTGCTTCACTTAATCAAACAAAGAATCAACACAATACAACTAGGTACCCAACACACATAACCCGACATAGTGACGGTCAAATTCCTATGCACGGCTCGGTCGAATCAATCGCTCGATACCAACAATGTAACGACCGCTTTCGACCGCTACCGAGCTCAATATACCGAGCTCGAGTTACCGAGCTCAACACACCAAGCTCAACATAAACCTATATGAGATGTGTTTTAAAAACAAAACTCTTGTGCCTTTTAAAAATACGATATATTTTTTTATTATAAAACCAACTCGTGCACATCAGAGTAATTACAGCTTTTCGAAACATGGTGCAACTAAGACACAAGACTTAAATTCAAATAAAACATACATGCATAACATACACATATATATATCACTCGAAATAATAATGTATACAAATACAGAGTAGCAAATGTGTAAAGAAAATACACCTAAGGTACGACGACTTCAAAAGAGTAATCATACCCTGGGGGTACTTCCGGCAGACTCCCACGCAGGGGTCGCTCCAAAAGTAAGACCACCACTACCTGTAGCAACAACACAACACTGCCCAAACTGGTCACGACCTCGAACACAGAAAAAACACAAGTACAGTACTCAGAAAACCAAACATCCAACACCTAAACAATCCCGACAGATAGAGGTCGCCACTCGGCTACTCGTCGAGATCCTCCTCGGCATCGTCTCATCGCCGAGTTACTGCGCCCTCGACATCGCCTGGGTAACCGCCATGGATTGAAGGCACCACGGGAAAGTGGTCAACTTCTCAACAAGTTAAGATAAGCTCGACATAAAAATATAAGCAAACAGCAAAGTATAACATTCACCGACGTGGCTCGACCATCTCACTCTAACTCCACACAACTCACAAATCCATTTTCTCTCCCCCCGTCAAATTTTCCTGAATGCACACGCCGTCAGTATGTCGGAAAGTCCAGCCAAGCCTTGGGATCCTCGCTCTCCCTAGGGCCGATCGGCTCAGGTCCGTGAGCGTGGCGGCGTCTAGTCAATCTCCCGTAAACAAAGGGGACCTAGCACCCTCGATTATCGGTCACGGCTCAAAACGCCATACGACTCACCTAGCTCGCTCACTCGATGAACAATTAAGCATACGATATTCAAGGAGTTAAACACAAGATATTCAACCGCATGTCAAATAAAAGAGCAAGCTCGACATGAAGAAGCATAATTCAACATGCACTACACACTTCCCGACATATATCCAATCCCATACTACATACATCCAAAAACTCAATCATATCACAACATTTAAAGCTCGACACAAATCAGGAAATCCATACACAATACCATACCCACGTAGAATATGAAGTGCCCTTACTTAAGGACTTATACAATAAAGCCTTAGAGATATCTAGAAGTTGCCCTTACGAACTCCAAGTTAATCTTTGCCGCACGACAACGACCTCGACACATTTGTCTTCTAAGAGCTCGACAACGACTTCTCTTACTCGATCTCGACACGGTGTCTTCAACGAACTTCGACAACGACTTCGACACATACGCTTCTCGATCGACCTCGACACGCATCTGATCCTCGTTACGGATTACTGCTGCTTCGCGTCCTTGGATTCGCTTTCCGTACACCTCGATTCGAATTCACACGATCTCGGGAAAGCAATTCCTAAAACAAACACAACTCGGATCGATCTATGGTTCTAATACATCTAACTCTCTCTTCCCCAAACTCAACCACAACCCGTGAGAATATAAAACTCAAGAACTGAAAGATATTTTTCCTCCAACACAAAGTTAGGGATTTCGATCAAAATTTCATGAAAGAGTTATCGATGCTTCAACAGAAGATCGACAACAACAATAATCGAAGCAACGAATGAAAAACCAGAAATCTAACGAACTAAAAATGGAGGTTTACGGCACCGCCGATTGCGAAATCGAGAGAAAGAAATTTGTTTTACAAGCCCAATTAATCGGTTAAAAGATAGGTAATATTATGAAGAAGAAAACCCATCAATTAGACATGATTTGGAAGCATAAAGCGGTTAAAAATGGAAGAAGAATTAGCGCTAAACAAGAGTACGGATGAAAGAAAATCTGTTCTTCATACCTCAACGGTGATGGTCGTCAGGCGAGATATGGGTCGAGAAGTTGATGATGAACAAGATTGATGAAGAAAGCTTGTCGCGAATCTCGCTGGAACTCACGGTTTAAATCGATGAAGATTTTTGAAGAAAACAACGAAACACGCAAGCGAGAAGGAAGGAAGAAGAAGAAAAGAGAAATGAGTGAAAGCGATTAGTGGTATACTGGTGGCGAGATAGGTATAAACGTAACTCCACCTATAAGATGCCAATCCCATCAATCATCTGCCGTTAACTCGTTCCTCTCATAATTACCCTACTGCTCTGTCGGTCAACGACAAGCCGACAATGTAATAATTACAAACAATATAATAATAACGCTGAGTAACGTTCGAAATAATACGAGGTATCATCTCGACACGATGTCGACAAGAGTACTCGTGCAAGCGTACAAGGTTCTAACACGAGTTTGTGAACGCGGTCTCCTCAGCTCGACTTGCGTCCTCATCAGCTCGGTACGCGACTTCATCAACTCGACACCCGACCTCCTCACCAGGCACTAGTGCACGTGGTCTCATCAGCTCGACAAATGATCTCGGCAAACGATCTAGTCACGGGATCTCGACACAAGGTCTTGGTCGAGGTCTCGATACGTCGTCCTATTACGATGTCGATCTCGTCCTCAGGTGTTACAGATTCCCTCACACTCATTTCTCTTTTCTTCTTTCTTCTTCCTTCCTTCTGCTCTGTGTTTCGTTGTTTTCTTTAAAAATCTCCATCGACGAAACCGTGAGTTCCATCGAGATTCTGCACAAGCTTTCTTCATCAATTTTGTTCATCATCAACTTCTCGACCCATATCTCGTCTGATCGACCATCACCGTTGAGGTATGAAGAACAGATTTTCTTTCATCTGTACTCGCTTAGCGCTAATTCTTCTTCCATTTTTAACCGCTTATGCTTCCAAATCATATCAAATTGATGGGTTTTCTTATTCACAATATTACCTATCTTTTTAACCGATTAATTGGGCTTGTAAAACAAATTTCTTCCTCTCGTTTTTACGCAATCGGCGGTGCCGAAACCTCCATTTTTGGTTCGTTTCGATTTCTTGTTTTTCATTCGTTGCTTCTGATTATTGTTGTTGTCGATCTTTCTGTTGAAGCATCAGATAACTTTTTCATGAAATTTTGATCGAAATCCCTAACTTTGTGTTAGAGGAAAAATATCTTTCAGTTCTTGAGTATTATATTTTTCTGGGTTGTGGTTGAGTTTGGGGAAGAGAGAGCTAGATGTATTAGAACCCATGGATCGATCTGAGTTGTGTTTGTTTTAGGAAGTCTGATTCCCGAGATCGAGTGATTTCCGAATCGAGGTGTACGGGAAAGCGAATCCAAGGACGCGGAAGCAGCAGAATCCAGATCGAGTAAGAGAAGTCGTTGTCGAGCTCTTAGAAGACAGCTGTGTCGAGATCGTTGTCGAGCAGCATTAACTTGGAGTTCGGTAAGGGCGCTTCACATTAATATTTTCGTAGTATGCTAGCGTAAGGGCATTTCATATTCTACGTGGTTATGTTATTGTGTATGGATTTCCTGATTTGTGTCGAGCTTGAAATGTTGTGATATGATTGAGTTTTTGCATGTATTTAATATGTGATTGAATATATGTCGTGAATTGTGTATTGCATGTTGAATTGCGTTTCTTCATGTCGAGCTTGCTCTTTTATTTGACATGCGGTTGAATATCTTGTGTTTAACTCCTTGAATATCGTGATGCTTAATTGTTCATCGAGTGAGCGAGCTAGGTGAGTCGTATGACGTTTTTGAGCCGTGACCGGATAATCGAGGGTGCTAGGTCCCCTTTTTGTTTACGGAGATTGACTAGACGCCGCCACGCCACGGACCTGAGTTGATTTCCTAGGGAGAGCGAGGATCCCAAGGCTTCGGCTGGACTTTCCGACATACGGTACGGCGTGTGCATTCCGGAAAATTGTCGAGTCGAGAGAAAATGGATTTGCGAGTTGTGTCGAGTTTAGAGTGAGATGGTCGAGTCACGTCGGTGAATGTTATACTTTGCTATTTGCTTATATTTTTATGTCGAGCTTATCTTGAATTGTTGAGCTCGGTGTGTTAAGCTCGGTAACTCGAGCTCGGTATATTGAGCTCGGTAGCGGTCCGGAAACGGGTCGTTACAGCGTTGGTATCAGAGCGCATTCGGTTACGACCGAAATGTGCATAGGAGATTTGGGGTCACCGTGTCGGGTTATGTGTTGGGTACCTAGTTGTATTATGTTGATTCTTTGTTTGATTAAGTGAAGCACTTATTGCTTGAGAAATTGTTTGAACTGTTTCTTGATTGAAGCAAAGGTGTTTTAACACATCCTTGTTGTGAGATTCTCGACAGGTTTTGAACTTTGTGGAATCTAATGCCACCTCGTAGGAATACGACATCCGCAGCGAGAACGCCGACATGGAACGAGCTATTCAAGCTATGGCCGAGATGGCGGCAGCCATGGCTCAACAATCACCGCAGAACTCAACAGCTAACGCGATGGCTCAACAGACGCAGTCGTTAACTTAGCGTAACTTGCAGCAAAGAACAACAACGAGCGTAATCGAAATGTCAAGCGAGAGGATCGCACTTCAGAAGCATGATCCACCGAAGTTCTACGGTGAGCCAAATCCGGATAAAGGCGATCTTTGGATGCAAGAGATCGAGAAGATCTTTGAGGCACTTCATTGCCGGGACAACGTGAAGGTCGACTATGCCACCTACTTACCGCTAGGAGACGCAGAGTATTGGTGGAGAGGAGTGAAGCAACGCTTATAGCGTAACATCGCGAGATGACCTGGGAGCTTTTTCGTGAAAGGTTTTTGGACAAGTACTTCCGGATCTTGCAGTAGAAGGAGCGAGGAATTTCTTCAATTGCGAAAGGCAACTCGACGAGTCCGAGTATGCGCCAAGTTCGAATCGTTGGCGAGGTATTTCAGTCCATTTCGTGACCGAGTTGACCAGAGATGGTTAAGTGAGAGATTCCAACGGGATTGAGATTCGACATTCGTAAGTCGATAGTGTCGTTGAGGATCGTAAATCTCCAGGAGCCGATTGATCGATGTGTCGAGGTAGAAGGAGTGAAAGCCACAAGAAGAAGACCGTTGTGGCGGGCCGGTGAGACCCGAGTGCGGGCGTAGATTTGCACGTAAAGGAAACCACCGCAGAAGAGGCCTTACGACCGACCTCGGGGAACGACAACAGGGACGGATCGTCCGATGACCCAAGTACCGAGGAGTGGAGGTCGCACCAGGTCGAGGTGATTTGCTACCGATGTGGAAAGCGGGACATTACGCGAGTAATCAGACTCGGAGGGAGGAGGTGTGTTTTAATTGCAAGAAGCCAGGGCATTTTGCTAAGGATTGTCCTACACCTAAAGTCGAACCGACGATGCTTGCGGCAAGGCCAAAGGAAAGCGTCAGTGGCTAAAGGCGTAGTTTTTCTGCATGAGTGGCGAGGAAGTTGAACGAGCCGATGATCTTATCCAAGGTGAATGTGAGATCGAGGGTAAATCCTTATCCGTTCTTTTTGATTCGTGCAACCCATTCCTTTATTTCTTCCGATTGTGTGAACCATTTGAACTTGACCGTGATCGCTTTACCGCTTAAATTAGTAGTTACAACCCAATTTGCTAAAACCTTAGTCACAAACATCGCATGTCTTAATTGTGTAGTGATTATTCAGAGTAGAAAGTTTGTGGTCAATTTGGTTTGTTTGCCTCTTGGGGCTTAGATGTTATCCTCGGGATGGATTGGTTGTCACACCACCATGTCCTTTTGACTGTGCCGTAAAGCTGTAATTTTTCCAGACCTTGGAGTCTCCAATTATCTTTTACGCGAACGTATTGGAGTTTCTTTGAAAGAAGGAACTAGGGAATATATGTATCTAGCTAGTTCGGAAGTTTTCCAAACAGATCGACGTGAAGAATGTTCCAGTGGTGTGTGATTTTGAGGACGCGTTTTCAAGACGTGCGGGATTACCACCAAGACGATGCAGGTCGAAGTTCTCCATCGACTGATTCCAGGAACAGACCGATTTCCAAAGCGCCATACAGATGTCTCCCGCCAAATGAAAGAGTCAAGTCCCGGATCGAACACTTGGAGTCGAAGCAATTCATACGACCGAGCCGTGTCACCGTGGGGAGCTCCGGTGTTGTTGGTTAAGAAGAAGGATGGACGATCAAGGCGCGTGGACTATCGCGAACTCAACAAGGTTACCGTGAAGAACCGTTATCCGTTACCACGCGTATTGGCGACTTGATGGACCAACTTCGTGGAGCGGCGATCTTTTCAAGATAGACTTGAAGTCGGGCTACCATCGATTCGGCGTGAAGGAGGGAGATGTCGCCAAAAGCGACTTTCAGGGCAAGATACGGTCACTACGAGTATTTGGTGATGCCGTTTGGAGTGACGAATGCGCCAGCTGTGTTTATGGACTACATGAACAGGATTTTCCATTCGTTTTTGGATCAGTTCGTTGTAGTGTTCATCGACGACATATTGATTTACTCGAGGAACCGAGAAGAGCACGCAGAACACCTATGTCGAGTACTACAGATATTACGAGATAAGCAACTCTATGCCAATCTGTCGAAATGTGAATTTTGGCTTGAAGAGGTGAATTTTCTTGGTCACGTGATTTCCAGAGAAGCGGATAGGCGTGGATCCAACTAAGATTGAGGCGGTGCTAGCGTGGGAACACCAAGACTAAGCACGAGATCGAGTTTTGTCGGCTTAGCGTGCTATTACCAAGATTCATTGAAGGTTTCTCGAAGATTGTCGCGCCTCTTTACGGTCGACGAGGAAGAATCAACCTTTGCTTGGACCGAGGAGTGTGAAGCCGCTTTCAACGATCAAGGAGCTTTTGACGACAAATACCGTCTGATTTTGCCTCAACCCGAAGAGCCTTTCGAGGTGTATTGTGATGCGTCACACCAGGGATTGGGATGCGTCGATGCAACATCGGAAGGTGGTCGCGTATGCTTCAAGACAAATTTTAAGATTCACGAGAGGAACTACCCTACTCACGACTTGGAGCTAGCGGCAGTAGTTTTTCTTGAAGATATGGAGGCACTACCTTTACGAGCACTCTTCATCGCTTTCAGCGATCACAAGAGCTTGAAGTACTGTTCGACCGTAAAGAGCTCAACATGCGCCAACGTAGATGGACGTAATTTCTCAAGGACTACGACTTTACGTTGGAATACCATCCCGTAAGGCTAACGTAGTAGCGCATGCGTTGAGCGGGAAGAGCGTTTTACCTCGGGAATGATGATCAAGGAGTTGGAGATGCTCGAGAAGTTCAGAGACTTGAAGTCGAGTGTCGAAGTTTCACCAGAAAGCCGAGATTTGGTATGCTTACCATTTCTAACAGATTGTTGGGCGAGATCCGAGACCAGCAAGTTCATGACGAGCTTCGCAAGAGAAGATTCATTGATAAGCGCGAGAAAGCGGCGAATTTCAGGTCGGGCGGACGACATCTTGAGGTGCAATGGCCGAGTGTGCGTGCCTAACGATCCGAGCCGAGGAAGTTGATTCTCGGCGGTCGCATAAGAGCAACTTTAGTATTCATCCCGAGTTACGAAGATGTATCAAGACTTGAAGAAGCATTTTTGGTGGTCCTAATGAAGAAGCCAGTGGCCGAGCACGTAGCTTCATGTTTAACGTGTCGTAAAGCGAAGGTGGAGCACCAACGACTGCGGAATGCTACAATCGCTGACGTACCAGATGGAAATGGGACAAGATTTCCATGGATTTCGTTGTAGGTTTGCCGAAGACGCAGAAGAAGAATGATTCGATTTGGGTGATCGTCGACCGATTGACCAAATCTGCTCATTTCTTACCAAAGGTGGTCGACATACAACGTGGAAAAGCTGACCGAGATCTACATCGCGAGATAGTACGACTTCATGGAATACCTCTTCGATCGTGTCGGACCGAGATCCGAAGTTCACGCCTCATTTTTGGAGGGAATTGCGAGGAGCGATGGGAACCGAGCTCGAGCTTAGCTCGGCATATCATCCACTGGTCGACGGTCGGTGGCCGAGAGAACGATCCAATCGCTTGAAGATTTGTTGCGAGCTTATGCGTTAGATCACCGAGGAAGTTGGGACGACGCCTTACCATTGGTGGAGTTCACATACAACAACGCTTTCCATGCGAGTATTGGGATGGCACCTTTGAAGCGCCGTATGGACGGAAATGTCGACGCCTCTTTGTTGGTACCAGGACGGCGAGCGAATCGTCAGAGGACCAGATATGATCCAGCAGACTACCGAGAAGATCCGTTTGATCGAGATCGGATGCGAACATCTCAAAGTCGGACGGAAGAGTTATGCGGACCAACGACGTCGACCACTCGAGTTCGAGGAAGGAGAACATGTATTTCTTAGAGTCACCCCCACTACCGGAGTTGGTCGAGCGATCAAATCCAAGAAACTTACCCTAAATTCATTGGACCTTACCAGATTCTTCGTCGTATTGGTCCAAATGGCATATCGATTGCCTTACCCCCATTCTTGTCGAACATCCATGACGTCTTCCACGTCTCACAATTGCGGAAGTATGTTTTCGACCCTTCTCATGTCATCGAACCTGATGTGATTCAACCGAAGGGCGACCTATCTTTTGAAGCGTCACCAAGAAGAATCGTTGATCGGAAAGCCAAACATTCTATGAACAAAGAGATTCAACTTGTCAAAGTTGTGTGGGATCGTAAGGCGGGTGATGCGACTTGGGAGTGGAGGAGAAGATGAAGATTCAAGACTGAACTTTTACGAGGTAAGAATCTTATTTGCAATTTCGAGGACGAAATTTTTTAGAGGAGAGATTGTAACACCTGAGGGCGAGATCGACATCGTATTAGGACGACGATCGAGACCTCGACCAAGACCTTGTGTCGAGATCCCGTGACTAGATCGCTTCACGAGATCTTTTGTCGGTGATGAGACCACGTGCACTAGGCTGCCGGTGAGGAGGTCGGGTGTCGAGTTGATGAAGTCGCGTCTGCAGCTGATGAGGACGCAAGTCGGCCGAGGAGACCGCGTTCCCGAACTCGTGTTAGAACCTTGTACGCTTGCACGAGCACTCTTGTCGACATCGTGTCGAGAAGACACCTCGTATTATTTCGAACGTTATTCAGCGTTATTATTATATTGTTTGTAATTATTACATTGTCGGCTTGTCGTTGACCGACAGAGTAGAGGGTAATTATGAGAGGAACGAGTTAACGGGTAGATGATTGATGGGATTGGCATCTTATAGCTGGAGTTACGTTTATACCCCTTTTCTCGCCAGCTGTATACCACGACCGTTTCCCTCACACTCATTTCTCTTTTCTTCTTTCTTCTTCCTTCTGCTCTGTGTTTCGTTGTTTTCTTTAAAAATCTCCATCGACGAAACCGTGAGTTCCATCGAGATTCTGCACAAGCTTTCTTCATCAATTTTGTTCATCATCAACTTCTCGACCCATATCTCGTCTGATCGACCATCACCATTGAGGTATGAAGAAACGATTTTCTTTCATCTGTACTCTTGTTTAGCGCTAATTCTTCTTCCATTTTTAACCGCTTTATGCTTCCAAATCATATCAAATTGATGGGTTTTCTTATTCACAATATTACCTATCTTTTAACCGATTAATTGGGCTTGTAAAACAAATTTCTTCCTCTCGCTTTTTCTCGCACGGCAGCGCCTGTAAACCTCCATTTTTGGTTCGTTTCGATTTCTTGTTTTTCATTCGTTGCTTCTGATTATTGTTGTTGTCGATCTTTCTGTTGAAGCATCAGATAACTTTTTCATGAAATTTTGATCGAAATCCCTAACTTTGTGTTAGAGGAAAAATATCTTTCAGTTCTTGAGTATTATATTTTTCTGGGTTGTGGTTGAGTTTGGGGAAGAGAGAGCTAGATGTATTAGAACCCATGGATCGATCTGAGTTGTGTTTGTTTTAGGAAGTCTGATTCCCAAGATCGAGTGATTTCCGAATCGAGGTGTACGGGAAAGCGAATCCAAGGACGCGGAAGCAGCAGAATCCAGATCGAGTAAGAGAAGTCGTTGTCGAGCTCTTAGAAGACAGCTGTGTCGAGATCGTTGTCGAGCAGCATTAACTTGGAGTTCGGTAAGGGCGCTTCACATTAATATTTTCGTAGTATGCTAGCGTAAGGGCATTTCATATTCTACGTGGTTATGTTATTGTGTATGGATTTCCTGATTTGTGTCGAGCTTGAAATGTTGTGATATGATTGAGTTTTTGCATGTATTTAATATGTGATTGAATATATGTCGTGAATTGTGTATTGCATGTTGAATTGTGTTTCTTCATGTCGAGCTTGCTCTTTTATTTGACATGCAGTTGAATATCTTGTGTTTAACTCCTTGAATATCGTATGCGGCGAATTGTTCATCGAGTGAGCGAGCTAGGTGAGTCGTATGACATTTTTGAGCCGTGACCCGGATAACTGAGGGTGCTAGGTCCCCTTTTTGTTTACGGGAGATTGACTAGACGTCGCCACGCTACGGGAGCTGAGCCGATCAGCCCTAGGGAGAGCGAGGATCCCAAGGCTTTCGCTGGACTTTCCGACGTCGGGTGCGGCGTGTGCATTCCGGAAAATTGTCGAGTCGAGAGAAAATGGATTTGCGAGTTGTGTCGAGTTTAGAGTGAGATGGTCGAGTCACGTCGGTGAATGTTATACTTTGCTGTTTGCTTATATTTTTATGTCGAGCTTATCTTGAATTGTTGAGCTCGGTGTGTTGAACTCGGTAACTCGAGCTCGGTATATTGAGCTCGGTAGCGGTCCGGAAACGGGTCGTTACAATTCCACAATTGAGAAGATCAAAATTGAAGAGGTCGACAATTAACCCCTTCTCGACAATGGCACGCTTATTGTCGAGAAGGGGCTGTCTCTTGTTGCTCTACGGTGTCGACAATCATTTTGTCCCTTTATCTTCCTCATTGTTAACGACAGAGCAAATGGATAATAAATCGATGGAAATATCTTCAAAGTTTTCTGGAAAGTGATTTGAGTTAATTCGACAGAAGATTCCACAATTGAGAAGATCAAAGTGAAGAGGTCGACAATTAACATGATGTCGACAATGGTGGAATTGTTGGTGTCGAAATCCTGTGTCAACAATCAACTTGAGAAGTGATTTGATTTGAGTTAATTCGATATAAGATTCCACAATTGAGAAGATCAAATTGAAGAGGTCGACAATTAACCCCTTCTCGACAATGGCACGCTTATTGTCGAGAAGGGGCTGTCTCTTGTTGCTCTACGGTGTCGACAATCATTTTGTCCCTTCATCTTCCTCATTGTTAACGACAAAGCAAATGGATAATAAATCGATGGAAATATCTTCAAAGTTTTCTGGAAAGTGATTTGAGTTAATTCGACAGAAGATTCCACAATGGAGAAGATCAAAGTGAAGAGGTCGACAATTAACCCCTTCTCGACAATGGCACGCTTATTGTCGAGAAGGGGCTGTCTCTTGTTGCTCTACGGTGTCGACAATCATTTTGTCCCTTCATCTTCCTCATTGTTAACGACAGAGCAAATGGATAATAAATCGATGGAAAAATCTTCAAAGTTTTCTGGAAAGTGATTTGAGTTAATTCGACAGAAGATTCCACAATTGAGAAGATCAAAGTGAAGAGGTCGACAATTAACATGATGTCGACAATGGTGGAATTGTTGGTGTCGAAATCCTGTGTCAACAATCAACTTGAGAAGTGATTTGATTTGAGTTAATTCGATAGAAGATTCCACAATTGAGAAGATCAAATTGAAGAGGTCGACAATTAACCCCATCTCGACAATGGCACGCTTATTGTCGAAGCGGGTCGCCTCTTGTTGCTCTACGGTGTCGACAATCATTTTGTCCCTTCATCTTCCTCATTGTTAACGACAGAGCAAATGGATAATAAATCGATGGAAATATCTTCAAAGTTTTCTGGAAAGTGATTTGAGTTAATTCGACAGAAGATTCCACAATTGAGAAGATCAAAGTGAAGAGGTCGACAATTAACATGATGTCGACAATGGTGGAATTGTTGGTGTCGAAATCCTGTGTCGACAATCAACTTGAGAAGTGATTTGATTTGAGTTAATTCGATAGAAGATTCCACAATTGAGAAGATCAAATTGAAGAGGTCGACAATTAACCCCTTCTCGACAATGGCACGCTTATTGTGGAGAAGGGGCTGTCTCTTGTTGCTCTACGGTGTCGACAATCATTGTGTACCTTCATCTTCCTCATTGTTAACGACAGAGCAAATGGATAATAAATCGATGGAAATATCTTCAAAGTTTTCTGGAAAGTGATTAGAGTTTATTCGATAGAAGATTCCACAATTGAGAAGATCAAAATTGAAGAGGTCGACAATTAACCCCTTCTCGACAATGGCACGCTTATTGTCGAGAAGGGGCTGTCTCTTGTTACTCTACGGTGTCGACAATCATTTTGTCCCTTCATCTTCCTCATTGTTAACGACAGAGCAAATGGATAATAAATCGATGGAAATATCTTCAAAGTTTTCTGCAAAGTGATTTGAGTTAATTCGACAGAAGATTCCACAATTGAGAAGATCAAAGTAAAGAGGTCGACAATTAACATGATGTCGACAATGGTGGAATTGTTGGTGTCGAAATCCTGTGTCAACAATCAACTTGAGAAGTGATTTGATTTGAGTTAATTCGATAGAAGATTCCACAATTGAGAAGATCAAATTGAAGAGGTCGACAATTAACCCCTTCTCAACAATGGCACGCTTATTGTCGAGAAGCGGTCATCTCTTGTTGCTCTACTTGTCGACAATCATTTTGTCCCTTCATCTTCCTCATTGTTAAAGACAGAGCAAATGGATAATAAATCGATGGAAATATCTTCAAAGTTTTCTGGAAAGTGATTTGAGTTAATTCGACAGAAGATTCCACAATGGAGAAGATCAAAGTGAAGAGGTCGACAATTAACCCCTTCTCGACAATGGCACGCTTATTGTCGAGAAGGGGCTGTCTCTTGTTGCTCTACGGTGTCGACAATCATTTTGTCCCTTCATCTTCCTCATTGTTAACGACAGAGCAAATGGATAATAAATCGATGGAAATATCTTCAAAGTTTTCTGGAAAGTGATTTGAGTTAATTCGACAAAAGATTCCACAATTGAGAAGATCAAAGTGAAGAGGTCGACAATTAACATGATGTCGACAATGGTGGAATTGTTGGTGTCGAAATCCTGTGTCAACAATCAACTTGGGAAGTGATTTGATTTGAGTTAATTCGATAGAAGATTCCACAATTGAGAAGATCAAATTGAAGAGGTCGACAATTAACCCCTTCTCGACAATGGCACGCTTATTGTCGAGAAGGGGCTGTCTCTTGTTGCTCTACGGTGTCGACAATCATTTTGTCCCTTCATCTTCCTCATTGTTAAAGACAGAGCAAATGGATAATAAATCGATGGAAATATCTTCAAAGTTTTCTGGAAAGTGATTTGAGTTAATTCGACAGAAGATTCCACAATGGAGAAGATCAAAGTGAAGAGGTCGACAATTAACCCCTTCTCGACAATGGCACGCTTATTGTCGAGAAGGGGCTGTCTCTTGTTGCTCTACGGTGTCGACAATCATTTTGTCCCTTCATCTTCCTCATTGTTAACGACAGAGCAAATGGATAATAAATCGATGGAAATATCTTCAAAGTTTTCTGGAAAGTGATTTGAGTTAATTCGACAGAAGATTCCACAATGGAGAAGATCAAAGTGAAGAGGTCGACAATTAACATGATGTCGACAATGGTGGAATTGTTGGTGTCGAAATCCTGTGTCGACAATCAACTTGAGAAGTGATTTGATTTGAGTAAATTCGATAGAAGATTCCACAATTGAGAAGATCAAATTGAAGAGGTCGACAATTAACCCCTTCTCGACAATGGCACGCTTATTGTGGAGAAGGGGCTGTCTCTTGTTGCTCTACGGTGTCGACAATCATTTTGTCCCTTCATCTTTCTCATTGTTAACGACAGAGCAAATGGATAATAAATCGATGGAAATATCTTCAAAGTTTTCTGGAAAGTGATTTGAGTTAATTCGACAGAAGATTCCACAATTGAGAAGATCAAAGTGAAGAGGTCGACAATTAACATGATGTCGACAATGGTGGAATTGTTGGTGTCGAAATCCTGTGTCGACAATCAACTTGAGAAGTGATTTGATTTGAGTTAATTCGATAGAAGATTCCACAATTGATTGGTGTCGAAATCCTGTGTCGACAATCAACTTGGAAGGGGCTGTCTCTTGTTGCTCTACGGTGTCGACAATCATTTTGTCCCTTCATCTTCCTCATTGTTAACGCAGCAGCAAATGGATAAGTGATTTGATTTGAGTTACTTGATAGAAGATTCCACAATTGAGAAGATCAAATTGAAGAGGTCGACAATTAACATGATTTGGCCATTGGTGGAATTGTTGGGGTCAAAATCCTGTCGACAATCAACTTGGCACGCTTATTGTCGAGAAGGGGCTGTCTCTTGTTGCTCTACGGTGTCGACAATCACTTTGTCCCTTCATCTTCCTCATTGTTAACGACAGAGCAAATGGATAATAAATCGATGGAAATATCTTCAAAGTTTTCTGGAAAGTGATTTGCAGCAAACCGTGCCCTAAAAAGAAGAAACAGAGCAGATTCAAAATAGGGAGAAAAAAAAGGAACAATAAACTATGCTTCTTCATGTTCGCCATTGTTAACGACAGAGCAAATGGAAACTAACTCCATGGAAATACCTTCAAAGCTGGCTGGTTCATGATTCGCAGGAGCAGAAGAAGCGTGTAGAAATGGAGAAGAAGAGCTCTGTAACACCCTAACTCTAATTAGGGAATTACTTACTAAATAAAGCTGTATTTAAGGAAATAGGTCTCTTAAAATTTTTCTCGCATACACGGTAAACGTAAACCAGAGTTCTCGAAAACGGAACCTAACTTTAGTTATTACAACTTCTTTTCAAAGAATAGCTAATTAAAATAATTACAAATTATAGATAAATCTCTTAATTACACAAAGACACAACTCAGAAACCAAGACTCGACTCGTGATCCCAGAATCGGGTCTCGCTTGAAGGCAAGACCGAGCATAATCCAATGCTCTGAACCTCATTAATAGTTGTACCTGAAAACAACGCCCCAAAGGTGAGTTTATAAAACTCAATAACATAGTCTTCAAATCATAATTATTTTTACCGTTGTTTCCAGCCATATGTGGTGTGCGACATATGGAAAATCCTCCCCATAATTATATATATATATATATATATATTTGTTCACTATCCTTAATCAAACCTCAAACATGATAGTGCAACTAAGTTTCCAACTCCCAAACACACATCAACACATAACCTAAACATAACATGATCACTTTTCACCAACCTCAATTCATAATCATTGCACACACGTGTTCAATAATGCTTACAAGCAAATCACAATTCATAGTAATGCAGTTGACATCTTTAAAGAGAGAAGCAATTGCAAACAAATGTCCAAAGGACCACAATGAATGTCCCCACTTGACCCAGCCCAATTGCAATATGAGTAAAATCCCGTATACAAGGATAAAGCCAAAGGCCCAGCTCAAACGCAGAATGGGTAAAATCCTATATATAGAAGGATAAAGTCAAGGAGCCCCCAACGGCAAAGGTGGTAGCTAATCACTTACGATAGGGTTGCAAAGCAAATTTCAAACATTCCAAACAATTCCTATCAGAGGAATACAAGTGCCTTATATTGTGACGTCCCAAGCCATACTCACATTGGAGCCACAAGGCCTTACGAAAGGGTATGCCACTCACAGGACTTCACACAAGCAATTCAATCAAGATCATTAATTAATAAAGCAATACACAGCACTAGCATAATTCGATAATGTTTGCAGTTCAAGCGCACACATTTCGAACATATATAAGTTTCCATCAATGAGAAACAACAAGCTCGATGCAGTTACACGTAGTAAACACTAATGAATGTACCCACTCGGCAAAGCCCAATGATCAAAATGAGCAAGGACCTATTTGTGGTCCTACCAAAGGGTCCCCGTCAACGAAAGTGACCGAAGTACACATATGACGAGTTTGCCTTTCAAACGCAAACATCCAAACACATAAACAACCAAGTTTCAATCAAAACAAGAGTCAAAACAAGGTTTCAAATGCATTATTAGGATTCAATAACACATCAAATAATAATTCATTACGATTATCACCATCCCAATCAAATAACAATTCTAAGCAATTTACAGTCTAATTGGGAAGCCAAACACTTAGCAATATAACCACAATTTATTTAAAAAGGGCATAAAGCCCTTCACCCATTTCAGGAAATTATAACCACTCCAAATTGGGCTAGTTCAAACACCAATCCTTCCAAATTAATTCATGCATATTGATCAAGTGACCAATCAAACCAAACCAAGCACATATATGTATATACACCAATTGGAGCTCGATGGTACTCTCAACAGTACAAACATCACACATTGGTTTAGGGGGGTTGGGGACAGAATTCAACCCTATTTCAGTCAAAACCCCATACAAGACCATTTCAGAATAATTAATAGACTAATTATTGCACTAAAGAATCTAAATAATAAATTCTAGCACACCCTAAGGGAGGTTTTAGGGGAAGTCTATGTTACCTGAGTAATCCCAAGTTAGGGATTTGAGCTCCATGAATCCTTTCCCATAGAACCACAATTTAGATTCTGATTTCTGTCCCATTCTCCTTCGTCTTCCCTTTGAACCTTGATTGGAGTATCAATTCTTCTCCTCCTTCCATGGGACCCCACATGCAAGAGCCCTAACTTCAAATCTTTCCACTTCTTCTTCTTCAATCAGCTCCAAGATCAAGTTTGGATCCTTGCTCCTCTTCCATTTTCGAGCTCTCTCTCAGTGTGTTTCTCTCTATCTCTCTCGATCTCTCTCTGCTTTCCTCTCTCTCTTTCTCGACCCAGCTCTCCCTCTTTCTCTCTCAAGTGCTCTCACCACGTGAGCAGTGATGCACCACCACGCCGGAGCTCCTCCATGGCCGTGAAGCCTCCTTCCTCGTCGTCATATCATCTCCTTTCCTCTCCTTCTTCTTTCTCTTCTTCTCTTCTTTCTTTCCTTTCTTCTTTTTTTTTTCTTTCTGTTTTTGTTTCCTTCCTTCTTCTACTTAATATTCACGCTGAGAGGGAGCAAGTGAGGAGGAGGGAGTGAGATGTGGTGGAATCTAGGAGATAGTGGTGTATGGTAGGGCTACAACCTATATTTATTAAAAATAGCCAATAAGCCCCTCTTTTATTATAATAATTTATTCTTTGGTCCTCACAGGAACCTTAGATAAATTATTTAGTTAAATACTACTCACGAATAAGTAGTCCCACAATTCCTTAATTCTAGGGTAAAATTACCATTTTACCCTTAAGTTCCAAATTTACTTTAAATTACTAAATTAAGGCTATGAACTATTTTTATTCCTTAGGGATTAAATCCCTTTTTTACTTAGGATTCCTAATAATTAGGCTTAGAGATTTTGGGATGTTACATTACTCCCCACCTTTTAGGAATTTTGTCCCCAAAATTCGCCTTAACCCTATAACCTTACCCTTATATAGGATTTGTTCTCGGTGTTTCCGCTGCGAACTCTAATCCTTCTCTGCTTCGAATGAGTAAGTTCCGCTCTTGATCGCTCTAAATCGCCGTAATCTCCAAAAGAATTAGTAGATACCCTAGGTCAACTATCCAAGAATTTGTGATTTAGCTAACTGCCACAAACTAAGTCTTATTCCCAATAAGATGCTTATTAAGTCAAGACAAAGTTTGTAATTGGTCAAACAACGCTACTTCATACCTCGGCTATTGAATCTAGCGTAGACATTAATTTCTCTGAATTCCCACCGATTTAGCTATACCAAGACCCTTGTAGTCCCAAGACTATGGTCTAACATTCTTCCTCGTGCTAGTTATTCCACCAAAGTAACTACGCCTAGAAAGCTTAGTGGCTTGAATACCATTCCAGGTTCCCTAATTACAACTTAGGTATTAGGAAGTCTAGCTCATCACTACCCCTTTTTGATTTTTGAAAACACTAAGGTATTTCTAATCAAGGTCCACTAGGTGCTTTAGAGGCTTCGTGGTTATCAATCAACTTGGGATCCATCACAATGGTTAGATCAAACAAGCTTGACTAGTTAACAAGTGTTGAGAGCCTAATCGACTATGAATGCCCATCCTAAATTGATCAAGACCGCACCGCTAAGAATTCTTACTTACTGATTCCAATTGTCGTAGAATCAAGTGGTCACGACAAAAGGATTAACACAGTGTTAAACCACTCTAGGTACAATATATCCAAAGTGACCTTCTCAAAATTAATAATTGAAAATTGGTCATGTTTACTAACATCATTATGAAGAAGGTCACCATTAGGATCACTTACCTATTGAAGAACAACTATGGAATCAAATGATGGAAAAATACTAACCTAAGTTTCATAACATAGGTAAAACCAACATTGGTAAAATTTATCTTATCAGATCCATTGTAACTCAGTAGTTCTAATATTACTTCACTGAGCCTTTCAAACAAACTAGCATCTCTAAGTGGAATTCTAAGATATTCCTAAGTGATTCTCTAGGATTTAGGACCCTAAAAACATGATGAATTACAAGGAGTATTTATCCCATATCACATCATGGCAATATCATGCAATAGCCACTCAGGATTCCAAATTTATGGACATCTACAATCAAATCAAACACATGCAGAGTAAGGTTGTGTATTGGCTCATGCATCTTATACTCATTTTAATATTTTCCTAAAACCTCAAATCTGAGACAAGGTTTCATGCATCATGAAATAAGAAGGAAAATAAGCTAACGTGGGACTTATTGGTGCCCAATACTCTAAGAAGAAAAAGACTCATAAAACACACCATAAAATTCCCAAGCACTAAACTTGGATTTTTGAAAAGGTGTCGATACCTTAAACCTTGACGGGTCTTTAAGGATATCAAAAGCAAAAATAAAAATATCATATGACGAGGAACAATTTGTACATTCTACCACTGAACAAATATAAGGCTAAAAGCCAAAATATCTAAATAAGGTAAGGAAAGGCATAATAACCACAAAGAATCAAGGAATTACTTATTTCATAAGATTCTACAACATTCTAAACCAAATCAATTAAATTTAGGGTTCAAGGACTGGAATAAACAAGTTCATGATCATCAATTCAGCAATCATATAAACCATGCACAAACACATAATGCATTTATCACCCAAAACTGATCAACACCTTGATACACACTCATGACTCTATTCCTATCATCAAACCTTCTCACAATTCCAACAATGAAAACTAGGCTCTCATGCAACCCTAAGATTAAGCCCTATTGCTCAAGGTTACTAGTCCAATTAACCATCAACATATTAGGATTAAAAAGGGTCTTAAAGATCATGCCCTCTCAGCCTCTAAGCTATTGAAACAGACAAAAATTAAATAAAAGAGATAGGGAGTGCGCTCAAGAGCACCTGGGGCGCAGCTCAAGAGCACTCCTGCAGCTGCTTCTGTTTTAAATAAATAGGGAGTGCGCTCAAGAGCACCTGAAGAGAAACTCAAGAGCACTCCTACAACTGCTTCTGTTTTAAAAAGGACAAGAAGTGCGCTCAAGAGCACCTGAAGAGCAACTCAAGAGCACTCCTGCAACTGCTTCTGTTTTCCAAATGACAGGGAGTGCGCTCAAGAGCATCTGAAGAGCAACTCAAGAGCACTCCTGCAACTGCTTCTGTTTTCCAAACGACAGGGAGTGCTCTCAAGAGCATCCGAAGAGCAACTCAAGAGCACTCCTGCAGAATTTAGCAGAAAAATGGGTTTTTAGAGTCCCTAACTTCCCAAAACTTGATTCAAGCCATTCAAGATCAAATCCAACCAAATAGAAATCAATATCAGTGATCAAGCAAGTTCAAATGATAATCAAACACTTTACACACACTTATAACTACATGCAAAGCCAAACCATATCTCAAATTCCAAAATTCTACTCAAACCTCACTTAGCCATGCTCAAGACTTCTAAACTCATTCCTTTAATATTAGATAACCAGAATTCACCCAATACCTCAACTATATGAACATGCAAGCAAGGAAAGATAATGGAACGACCCGTTTCTGGACCGCTACCGAGCTCAACATACCGAGCTCGAGTTACCGAGCTCAACACACCGAGCTCAACTAAACCTGTATGCGATGCGTTTTAAAACGAAACTCTTGTGCCTTTTAAAAGTACGGTCTATATTTTTTTTTTTTTATAAAACCAGCTCGTGCACATCAGAGTATCTACAGCTTTTCGAAACATGGTGCAACTAAGACACAAGACTTAAATTCAAATAAAACATACATGCATAACATACATATATACCACTCGAAATAATAATGTATACAAAATACAGAGTAGTAAATGTACAAAGAAAATACACCTAAGGTATGACGACTTCGAGAGAGCAATCATACCCTGGGGGTACTTCCGGCAGACACCCACGCAGGGGGCTGCTCCAAAAGTAAGTCCACCAGTCTACCCTGTGCTCAAAATGACATCTAGCCCAAACTGGTCACAACCTCAAAACACAAAGAAAACAAGGTACAATCGTCCCAAAAAAAAAAAACATCCATCAAACATAAACAACCACGACAAGTAGAGGTCGTCGCCCTGATCCTCGTCGAGCTCCTCCTCCCCATCATCTGCTGTCGAGTTCCCTGCACCCTCGACATCGCCTGGGTAACCGTCATGGATTGAAGGTACCACGGGAAAGGGTCAACTTCTCAACAATTCAAGATAAGCACGGTATAAAGAAATAAGCAGACATCACTGTATATCATTCATCAAACGTGGCTCGACCATCTCACTCTAGACTCGACTCTTATTCCGGAATATCGTCAGTAGGTCCATCCCCAAACTGACGCAAATAGGTAAGCGGCGGGTCCAACCCCAAACCGATACCATGCATTAATCAGCAGGTCCAACCCCAAACTGATAATGCGACGTCTAGTCAATCTCCCGTAAACAAAAGGGGACCTAGCACCCTTAGTTATCCGGGTCACGGCTCAAAAACGTCCTACGACTCGCCTAGCTCTCTCACTCGATGATTAGCTCGCCGCAGTCAAGGAGTGGCACATAAAAGTACTTGATCACATATCAAATAAAGAGAGCATGCTTAACATGAAGAAAACGCAATTCGACATTTAAGCAATAAAAACATTCTGCATGAAGAAACGCAATTCAACAGCAATTCACAATTCACAACATATATTCAATCACATATTAAATACATGCAAAAACTCAATCTTATCACAATATTTCAAGCTCGACACAAATCAAGGAATCCGCACAAAACATAAACACGTGGAATATGAAGTGCCCTTACCGAACTCCAAGTTAATGCTGCTCGACAACGACCTCGACACGACTGTCTTCAAACGTGCTCGACAACGAATTCTCTTACTCGATCTCGATACGTACGCTTCTCAGTCGACCTCGACACGTACAGTTCTCGATCTGGATCCCACTGCTCCCACGTCCTCGGATTCGCTCTCCCGTACACCTCGATTCAGGAATCACACGATCTCGGGAATCAGACCTCCTAATACAAACACAACTTAGTTCGATCTATGGGTTCTAATAACACTTAGCTCTCATCCCAATCTTAACCACAACCCAGTAAACATTTAAAACTCAAGAACTTAAATATATTTTTCCTCTAACACAAAGTTAGGGTTTTCGATCAAAAGTTCATGAAAAAGGTTATCTGATGCTACAACAGGTAAATCGACAACAACAACAACCAGAAGCAACAAACGAAAAACAAGAAATCGAAACAAACCGAAAAGGAAGGGTTTTGAGCGCTGCCTACTGCAGAAAACAGAGGAAGAAATTTGTTTTACAAGCCCAATTAATCGGTTAGAAAGGGAGGTAATATCATGAAGAAGAAAACCCATCAGTTTGACATGATTTGGAAGCATAAAAACTAGCTAAAATGGAAGGAAGAAGTAGCGCTAAACAGTAGCACGAAGGAAGAGAAAAATCTGTTCTTCATACCTCAGATGGTGGTCGAGATGGTGAGATATGTCGAGAGGATGATGAGGAACAAGGTTGATGAAGAAGGTTTATGCAGAATCTCGATAAAACTCAACGTTCTTCGATGGAGGTTTGGAGAGGAAGAAGGAAACTCAGAGAAGAAAGGAAGAAGAAAGAAGAAAAGAGAAAGTGAGTGTTTGAGGGAACCGATCGTGATATACAGCTGGTGAGAGAAGGGCATTATCGTAACTACGGTTATGAGATGCTAATCCCATCAATCAATCTACCCATCTAATCGCTCCTCTCTCATGATTACCCTCTACCCTATAGGTCAGAGATCTAGACACAGCGACGAGACTGCAAGCCGACAATATAAGTATTACAAACAATAGTCATAATGCTGAATAACGTTCGTAAGAATACGAGTTATCATCTTGACACGATGTCGACTAGGGTGCTCGTGCAAGCGCACAAGGCTCTAACACGAGTTCGTGCACGCGGCCTCCTCAGTTCGACATGCGACCTCCTCAGCTCGGTGCGCGACCTCATCAACTCAACACGCGACCTCCTCAGCTCAGCAGCTAGTGCACGCGGTCTCCTCAGCTCGGCAAATGACCTCGGCACGCGATCTTGGCACGGAATCTCGACACAAGGTCTTGGTACGAGGTCTCGACACGAGATCTCGACGCGAGGTCTCGATCCGACGTCCTAATACGAGGTCGATCTCGTCCTCAGGTGTTACAGATAACCCTATGGTGGGACTTATTAATTGCCCACACCTAATGTGAGAAGAACTCACATTCAACCTAATCATGCAATTCATTTAAGTATCCACAGTGCAGAATTATCAGCATGTTAGTCCCATCTCAAATCAACAATTCACTACAAATACATAGTGCAGCATTTTATCTCTTGATTTACATGAAAATAATACTCTTAAACAAGTATACATCAAGCCCTAATAGTGCAGGATTTTCTATCTCAATGAGGCATGCATATTAACTCTAGATCAAGTATCCTAACAAACTACTCAAGTGCAGGATTTTTACACAATCATACATGTATTTCCATTCCAATTCAAAGATGCTAAGTATATACACATGTGCAGATTTTTTATTTATTTATTTATTTATTTTTAACAGCTTTTCACATGCAAAATCTATTCTAATTCAAAGCATTCCAACAAACAATGATAGTGCATAATTTTAACTCATAAAGACATGCAATTTAAACCTCAATTCAAGCAATCCAACAAGGATACAAGTGCAGAATTTTATTCCTAAAGCCTTGTTCAAGATCTACTCAACCAAGTACCAACCACATACTTAATCATACACTCGTAATTCCAAGTTAAGTATCATGATCAATCGATATAAATGCATCATCTCTTCCTCAAACCTCCATAATTTACATACATTTCAATACAATCAAACCATCCAATCATATAGCTAAAGTGCAAGATTTTTTTAATGCTACTTTTATGCCCCTAACTAACCAAGTCAAGAGTGGAGAAATGCATATATGGGCAGAATTTACAAAGGGTCACACCAAACATCACACACTTATATAAAGATATCTCGCAAAGCGAGCATATAAAACAATATTTTGCTCATCTTTAATTCCCTCGTACTTAGAATAAATCCTTGAGGTGGCCTACCTCAATAATTTATCGAAAGTACTTAGAAACCTTAGGCTTACAGACACAACTGACTCTTTCCTAAACCGGATCACGTCTAGACACACTTGAATCACAGTCCAAGAGGTCGAATCAAGCTCTGATACCATAATGTAACACCCTAACTCTAATTAGGGAATTACTTACTAAATAAAGCTGTATTTAAGGAAATAGGTCTCGTAAAATTTTTCTCGCATACACGGTAAACGTAAACCAGAGTTCTCGAAAACGGAACCTAACTTTAGTTATTACAACTTCTTTTCAAAGAATAGCTAATTAAAATAATTACAAATTATAGATAAATCTCTTAATTACACAAAGACACAACTCAGAAACCAAGACTCGACTCGTGATCCGGTAACTCGGGTCTCGTCGGAAGGCAAGACCGAGCATAATCCAATGCTCTGAACCTCATCAACAGTTGTACCTGAAAACAACGCCCCAAAGGTGAGTTTATAAAACTCAATAACATAGTCTTGAAATCATAATTATTTTTGCCGTTGTTTCCAGCCATATGTGGTGTGCGACATATGGAAAATCCTCCCCATAATTATATATATATATATATATATATATATATATATATATATATTTGTTCACTATCCTTAATCAAACCTCAAACATGATAGTGCAACTAAGTTTCCAACTCCCAAACACACATCAACACATATCCTAAACATAACATGATCACTTTTCACCAACCTCAATTCATAATCATTGCACACACGTGTTCAATAATGCTTACAAGCAAATCACAATTCATAGTAATGCAGTTGACATCTTTAAAGAGAGAAGCAATTGCAAACAAATGTCCAAAGGACCACAATGAATGTCCCCACTTGACCCAATTTCAATTGCAATATGAGTAAAATCCTGTATACAAGGATAAAGCCAAAGGCCCAGCTCAAACGCAGAATGGGTAAAATCCTATATATAGAAGGATAAAGTCAAGGAGCCCCCAACGGCAAAGGTGGTAGCTAATCACTTACGATAGGGTTGCAGAGCAAATTGCAAACATTCCAAACAATTCCTATCAGAGGAATACAAGTGCCTTATATTGTGACGTCCCAAGCCATACTCACATTGGAGCCACAAGGCCTTACGAAAGGGTATGCCACTCACAGGACTTCACACAAGCAATTCAATCAAGATCATTAATTAATAAAGCAATACACAGCACTAGCATAATTCGATAATGTTTGCAGTTCAAGCGCACACATTTCGAACATATATAAGTTTCCATCAATGAGAAACAACAAGCTCGATGCAGTTACACGTAGTAAACACTAATGAATGTACCCACTTGGCAAAGCCCAATGATCAAAATGAGCAAGGACCTATTTGTGGTCCTACCAAAGGGTCCCCGTCAACGAAAGTGACCGAAGTACACATATGACGAGTTTGCCTTTCAAACGCAAACATCCAAACACATAAACAACCAAGTTTCAATCAAAACAAGAGTCAAAACAAGGTTTCAAATGCATTATTAGGATTCAATAACACATCAAATAATAATTCATTACGATTATCACCATCCCAATCAAATAACAATTCTAAGCAATTTACAGGTCTAATTGGGAAGCCAAACACTTAGCAATATAACCACAATTTATTTAAAAAGGGCATAAAGCCCTTCACCCATTTCAGGAAATTATAACCACTCCAAATTGGGCTAGTTCAAACACCAATCCTTCCAAATTAATTCATGCATATTGATCAAGTGACCAATCAAACCAAACCAAGCACATATATGTATATACACCAATTGGAGCTCGATGGTACTCTCAACAGTACAAACATCACACATTGGTTTAGGGGTTGGGACAGAATTCAACCCTATTTCACCAAAACCCCATACAAGACCATTTAATAATTAATAGACTAATTATTGCACTAAAGAATCTAAATAATAAATTCTAGCACACCCTAAGGGAGGTTTTAGGGGAAGTCTATGTTACCTGAGTAATCCCAAGTTAGGGATTTGAGCTCCATGAATCCTTTCCCATAGAACCACAATTTAGATTCTGATTTCTGTCCCATTCTCCTTCGTCTTCCCTTTGAACCTTGATTGGAGTATCAATTCTTCTCCTCCTTCCATGGGACCCCACATGCAAGAGCCCTAACTTCAAATCTTTCCACTTCTTCTTCTTCAATCAGCTCCAAGATCAAGTTTGGATCCTTGCTCCTCTTCCATTTTTGAGCTCTCTCTCAGTGTGTTTCTCTCTATCTCTCTCGATCTCTCTCTCTGTTTCCCTCTCTCTCTTTCTCGACCCAGCTCTCCCTCTTTCTCTCTGTTGCTCTCAGCCACGTGAACAGTGATGCACCACCACGCCGGAGCTCCTCCATGGCCGGCGAAGCCTCCTTCCTCGTCGTCGCATATCATCTCCTTTCCTCTCCCTTCTTTCTCTCTTCTTCTTCTTTCTTTCCTTTCTTTTTTTTTTTTCTTTCTGCTTTTGTTTCCTTCCTTCTTCTACTTAATATTCACGCTGAGAGGGAGCAAGTGAGGAGGAGGGAGTGAGATGTGGTGGAATCTAGGAGATAGTGGTGTATGGTAGGCTCTGACCTATATTTATTAAAAATAGCCAATAAGCCCTCTTTTATTATAATAATTTATTCTTTGGTCCTCACAGAACCTCAGATAAATTATTTAGTTAAATACTACTCACGAATAAGTAGTCCCACACTTCCTTAATTCTAGGGTAAAATTACCATTTTACCCCTAAGTTCCAAATTTACTTTAAATTACTAAATTAAGGCTATGAACTATTTTTATTCCTTAGGGATTAAATCCCTTTTTTACTTAGGATTCCTAATAATTAGGCTTAGAGATTTTGGGATGTTACAAGCTCTGTATTCTTTTGTTGCTTCTGAGCGAGCTTTGTTTTCTCGTGTTCTTCTGTTGCTTTTGAGCCAGCTTTTGCTCTGTGATGTCTTCTTTTAGTACTCTCTTCATCCGAGTAGACAGGTTTTTGAGATTAAAGGAAGAAAAGGAAAGATTTGATTGAATTGGGGAGGAAATCCCCAAGATCCGTTTTCTGAAAGAGGAAGGGGATGGAGGAAAAAAAGGAAAGAAAGGGAGAGGGTTGTGGTTGATCCCTCTTTTAGGTTTCGGGTTGGTTTTTTGGAGAAAGGGAGTAGAGGAAGAGAAGGTGACAAAGCAAGAAAGGAGAGAGAGAGATTCAAATTTTTTGAATCTGGCAGTGAAAGATGAAAGAAGGAAAAGATGATGATGGAAATCTACTTTTAATATAAGAATTTTGATACCATTGGAAAAATCAAAACTACCCATTCCTAATAATTTGACACATGTCCAAAAATAAGGGCAATTTTGTATCTTTCATTTTTTATTTCTTCTTCAAATTTTTGTTCCTGATAAAGTGAAAGATGGTATCAAAATTCTTATATTAAAAGTAGATAGATACTATTTTTCTCAATAATCAAATATAAATTTTACTTATTTAAGTTTTTAATAAAGAAGGTGCGACCCCATCGAGTACGTGTTCGTCCAATGAGAGAGGAGGAAAGCACGACGTTCCCTTACAATTACTACAGTGAAAGCGGGTCCAGTATCTGCTAAAAATACGTTGAGCAAATCTAGTTTACCACAGCGCGCCGCTCTTTAACCCGTCTCTCTCTCGAAGTTTCTTTTCTTTTTATCAAAACACAGAGAGAGCAATCGAAGAAGAAACCCCAAAATGCATTCATTCGGTTCTGAGCCAACGCTTTGCTAACCTTTGATTCTGATTAAGCCCTTATGCGCCATGGCCTCTCTCTCCGACACCCTCGGTTCCCCCTCTCCCTCTGCAAGTCCAGTCTCTCCCTTTCTCTCTTCTCTTCTCTTTTACAGATCTGTCATTCAAGAACTCTTGCAACCGCTTTTAACTGCGTGTTTACGTATGCGGATGTAGGTGTTGAACATCAACTGGTTTGAAAGCTTGACCAGCGGCAATGACGAGGTAATTCCTCGTTATTTTCTCACTTCATTGTTAAACCTCTTTAAGATTTTGGATCGTGTTTAGAAAAGCTCTTATCAGTTCTTGATATTTTGTTGGATACAATTTATTTTTATTATATGTATGGCTTTTCAAGAATACGAAGGTTTTTAAGTTTCTATGACCCAATTGCAATTATAAGCAGTGTTAGTAGTATTTGTCAGTAAATTTTCACAATACAAAGGGTTTTGATATAATTTCAATTTAAAACCATGGTTATATGTTCCTTCTTATGGTATTAACTTTGTATGATGAGCCACTACGTCTCATCGCCAAAGACCTCCACAGGTATTTGTGGTGTTGACCTGTTACTCTGCGGCAAAGAATGGACACTCTTTTTGGAGTTCTTTCAAATTATGATAATTTTACTTGTGAATACCTCATTCCTCACCTGTTCTTAACTCACTCCTAAGTGGTACCCTCGTACAAAAGACAAGCATCGCATCCTCTTATAACGGAAATAAAATGTTTTCTTTCCCATTAAAGTCATGTTCTCCCGAGATAGGCCTTTCTTTCTAATAATAACTGCCTCATTTTCATTCTCAGATCAATTTTTCTCGGGGATAGTCTAAGTGAGAAATGTGGTTAGTGGACTATGAAAAATTGAAAATGATATAGGTAGCATTTCATTTGTTAATATTAGGACAGATATCGAAGCATCATATTTAGGTAGTAGGTACCTAAATATGATAAAACACATAGAGTCAAGTAATAGATATCTGCTTACGAACTCATACGAGCTCAATAGTAACACAGTAGGTCTTTAATTATTATGTTAAATAGCCTCATATTATAATAGCATCCAGAGAAGTGAGTGATTCATGGTTTGAGGACTCACTACGAGTTGTGATGTGTTGCATGGATCCTCATCAAAATCTATCATGGTGCTAGTAAAAGAAGTGCCAGTGCGAGGTCTTCAAGCGGTGGGCCGAAGATCAAAAGCTTCTTCCTTAAGGCAAGCATTCTCTTGAAGAAACCCGTCATGGGACTCGACACATGGTTCGGTTTGTTAATAAGGTTGTGGTTCTCATCCCGAGTCTAAGAACCTGTGACAATAGTTCATCTATTCCTCATCCTTGATCTCTGTTAGATATCATTCGCCGTTTCCTTTCATCGATTACGTTGAGTTGGTATATCACAATTTTTATCAGTTTTTCGTTTATACCTGGTCACTTAATCAATGTTACAGATCATATTTAGTTGTGTTTCAGTATTTGAGTGGTTACAAGGTCAAGATAAATGTTGCCGCTAGGCAAATTTATTCTCGCATTTAGGTTTATGGTAATTGTCTCATGTGTCAAGCAACTTAAGTTGTTCTTTGACTTGCTATTAGTCCAGGCCTTTGATGTAGGAAAGATCCGATTGATCCAACTTCCAACCTAGCCCTCAATACTTAAATATGGGTTAGTTATTATCATGGAAAATCTTTGGTTTCAAACTTGCAAGGATTTGTAGTTAAAACATGGCATGTTATGGTTACTTTTCTTTGTATATTCTTATGTCACGTAGGAAAGACTGCATAAGCGAACTTTCTTGAAATGAAATGAAGGAGAGTAAATGTATTCCATGATTGAAGATGTTTAGGGGTAACAACCAATGAGTCAAGTGTGTACTTCAAACTTAGGCTTCAATTGTGAAAACAAGATAATGCTCAAGCTTGGCTCATTTCTTTAAACAAGACATATTGAAAGCTTGAGTTTGACTTGAATAAAAATGTGAAGCTTAAGTTTGGCTTGTTTGTAATTTGACTATTTTCTTTCCATTTATCAAATCTCTTCTTAAAGTATTTTTAAGGTTAATAATCTAGTATTTAATAGATTTCATGCTAGAAGATAATGTAAAACTATGAATAGAAAGAGAGTGAAATAATCTCTGGACATGGAAGTTAGATAGTTATAATTCTCTAGATAGAAATACAATTCGTAAAGTAGTACAAATATATAACTTTTATTTAATTATTTTCTATACCCTTTGCTTATAAAAAATTAAGTATACAATTCATGAGCTTTTAGCTTGAGCTTGACTTATTTATAAATTGAACCTAAAGCCAAGCTTGACAGCTTTACACCCCTAGATATACCATTTGCTTGTTTCAACTTTCAAGGTATCAACTATACTTCGATTCAAGGATTGTTTAAAGCATTTAAGGTATTATACTGGATATGGAGGAGGAATGAGCAGTTGTGAATGTCTTCAATATATTTTTAATTGGAGAAATTTTCATAATAATCTTTGAAAACAAAATTTGTAGTCAATGTCTTCCAACATCATGCATAGGGTGGATATACTTGTGAAACCGTGACAAGAATGATCTTTGTACCAGTTTAATAAATAAGTTTTATTTAAGGATTGTTTTTCATGTGTATAGTCCTCTTGCTTTTAAATCTTACTAGGTTCAATCATTAGTTGTACTAGGAGGTTTGGCCAAAGGATGGCACTGGTCGAAGCTTTCCTCATTAAATCAAGGTAGGGTTTGATCTCACCTATGGGTGGGCATTTGTCGATTTATCTTGGTCAGAGGTCCTTTATGATAAACAGTGATCGGTCGGACGACAAGGCAGCGAGGGCGTTCAAACTGGTGCTACTCGGGATGACTATTCTGGCGGACAAGACTAAGACCTGTATTGACTGGAGATATCTCGAGTACAAAAGTGCGTCACTTGGGCCAGGTTGGACAGTGGTCATGAGGAGCTTTAGCCCTATACAAGTTGTACGATTATCTTGACGACGCCAGTAGATTCGAGTGCCATGGGTTAGCGGGCTACATGACACTCTTTCAGGTACCACTGTGTTATTAAATAAGAAAATTAAATTTACAATTGTTTTAACTCTAATACAATTTCGTAACTGATTCGTTATTATTATTTGTAACAGGCGTGGATCTACGAGTATTTTCCCACTACTATAGTAGATCAGAAGCTTGTTGGCCGGTTACTGCCGGTGAGCATGTACGCCGCTAACCGCCGGACACCTAAGAGGGTCGTGGAAGATGCTTCCGCATGTGCAAGCACTAGATGCGCCGACCATCGATGATGTGTGTTGGACATCGTGGCCCCCTATAAGCGATCTGCTCGGCCCGATGTGGCATTCTTTTCGGGGTACATCTGGTGTGGGAACACCATAGTGTCGTACTTGCTGTAGAGGGTACTGCGACAGTTCAGGTAAAGGTAGGACATTCCTCGACAGCCACCACGACGTCCCTCGGCTGAGGATATTAGTCTTAATTGGATGTCATCTCACCTGTACTCTATTAGATACATCTTTCAGTTGAGGTAGGCCGCTCATCCAGCTGAGTGCGTCGAGAGATACATGGATTGGTACTATAGGGTCTCGCATCCACTGTTGAGGTAGGCCGCCATGCTGCATCAAGTCGTTAATTACGCATAGGAGGGAGATGAGATGTGTGACTACCTTTGGGCGGTGCTTCGGATAGCGGAGGGTCACTGCGTAGTTGCATTTTTATGTAATTTTTTTATGTGAATATTTGTTTTTGATGAATGTAATTATTATTATTATTATTATTATTATTATTATTATTATTATTAGTGAGTTTAGAAATACAAAATAATAAAAACAAACTTAAACGTGACTATTTATAAAACGCAACTACTCATTCAACAACAACAAAACAACATTACATGATCATCAAATGTAACTACAACACCCAACTACAACATTAAAAAAACCAAACTCAACTATTTATTAAACGCAACTACTCATTCAACAACACAACACAACATTACATGACATAGTCACCAGTGCTAATCCTTGGCTATGGTTGATGACATGCTGCAAGGATCTCATCAACTGTTCTTGGTGCACGATATGCTGCAATGATCTCGTCGATCAATCTTCCAAGCACATCATACGACTCTATTGGGCCATGGCTAGAATGATCACTAAATGTTTCCCTTATACTTTGTATATCGCCGTCGTTTAGAACTGTCATATTCATATACTAAACACGCCTACTACCTAACAAAACATGGCATCGATAGTATAGATCTGTCACTCTACATAATCCAGTTCCGAGCTTTTGTCGAATCCTTTACTTGAGTTCTTTAATGGTGATGGATGTCTTTAGCCAAAATATTTTTGGAACGTCGCATTCAAAAACCACACCATCAGCACTTGTTGTGATTCTGCCATTGTAATAGACAATAGTAAGGCTCGAATCCATCGAGAATTGGGTTGACTGAGTGAGTGAGTGACTGAAGAGGTCGACAATTAACCCCTTCTCGACAATGGCACGCTTATTGTCGAGAAGGGGCTGTCTCTTGTTGCTCTACGGTGTCGACAATTGTAACACATGAGGACGAGATCGACATCGTCTTAGGACGACGTATCGAGACCTCGCGTCGAGATCTTGTGTCGAGACCTCGTACCAAGACCTTGTGTCGAGATCCCGTGCCAAGATCGTTTGTCGAGGTCATTTGCCGAGCTGAGGAGACCGCGTGCACTAGCTGCTGAGCTGAGGAGGTCGGGTGTCGAGTTGATGAAGTCGCGTACCGAGCTGAGGAGGTCGCATGTCGAGCTGAGGAGGCCGCGTGCACGAACTCGTGTTAGAGCCTTGTGCGCTTGCACGAGCACCCTTGTCGACATCGTGTCGAGATGATAACTCGTATTCTTACGAACGTTAGTCAGCGTTATTATTATATTGTTTGTAATAATTATATTGTCGGCTTGCCGTTCTCGTCGCTGTGTTGTAGATCTGAACCGACAGAGTAGAGGGTAATTATGAGAGAGGAACGATTAGATGGGTAGAATGATTGATGGGATTGGCATCTTATAGCTGGAGTTACGATCATGCCCTTCCAGCTGTATTCACGATCGGTTTCCCTCATATACTCATTTCTCTTTTCTTCTTTCTTCTTCCTTCCTTCTGCTCTGAGTTCCTTGTTTTTCTCCAAAATTTCCATCGAAGAAACCTTGAGTTCCATCGAGATTCTGCACAAATTTTCTTCATCAATCTTGTTCATCATCATCTTCTCGACCTATATCTCACCATCTCGACCATCATCTGAGGTAAGGAAAAACAGATTTTTCTCTTCCTTCGTGCTACTGTTTAGCGCCATTTCTTCTTTCCATTTTAGCTAGTTTTATGCTTCCAAATCATGTCAAATTGATGGGTTTTCTTCTTCACGATATTACCTATCTTTCTAATCGATTATTTGAGCTTGAAAAACAAATTTCTTTCTCTGATTTCTGAAATCGGCAGTGCCCAGAAACCCTTCATTTTTGGTTTATTTCGATTTCTTATTTTTCGTTTGTTGCTTCTGGTTGTTGTTGTTGTCGATCTATCTGTTGTAGCATCAGATAGCCTTTTTCATGAACTTTTGATCGAAAACCCTAACTTTGTGTTAGAGGAAAAATATATTTCAGTTCTTGAGTTTTAATATTTTCTGGGTTGTGGTTGAGATTGGGATGAGAGCTAAGTGTTATTAGAACCCATAGATCGGCGAGTTGTGCTTGTTTTAGGAAGTCGGATTCCCGAGATCGTGTGATTTCCGAATCGAGGTGTACGGGAGAGCGAATCCAAGGGCGTGGGAGCAGGGGAATCCAGATCGAGAAGCTATGCGTGTCGAGGTCGGCGAGAAGCGTGCGTGTCGAGGCCGATTGAGGCCGGTACGTGTCGAAGTCGTTGTAGAGCTCGTTGAAGCCAGCCGTGTCGAGATCGAGTAAGAGAAGTCGTTGTCGAGCTCGTTTGAAGACAGACTTGTCGAGGTCGTTGTCGAGCAGCATTAACTTGGAGTTCGGTAAGGCGCTTCACATTAATACTTTCATAGTATGCTAGCGTAAGGCAGCTTTTAGACATTATTAAGACTTTATCTTATATGTTATTGTGAATGAGTTCCCTGATTTGTGTCGAGCTTGAAATATTGAGATATGATTGGGTTTTGCATGTATTTAATATGTGATTGAATATATGTTGTGAATTGTGTATTGCATGTTGAATTATGCGTTTCTTCATGTCGAGCTTGCTCTTTTTATTTGACATGCGGTTGAATATCTTGTGTTTAACTCTTTGAATATCGTGATCACGGCGAATTGTTCATCGAGTGAGCGAGCTAGGTGAGTCGTATGACGTTTTTGAGCCGTGACCCGGATAACTAAGGGTGCTAGGTCCCCTTTTGTTTACGGGAGATTGACTAGACGTCGCCACGTTATGGGACCTGAGTTGACTGTCCTAGGGAGAGCGAGGATCCCAAGGCTTCGGCTGGACTTTCCGACATACGGTACGGCGTGTGCATTCCGGAAAAATTGTCGAGTCGAGAGAAAAAGGATTGCGAGTTGTGTCGAGTTAGAGTGAGATGGTCGAGTCACGTGTGGTGATTGAGATACATTATTGTGTTGCTTATTTCTTTATGCCGTGCTTATCTTGTATTGTTGAGAAGTTGACCCTTTCCCGTGGTGCCTTCAATCCATGACGGTTACCCAGGCGATGTCGAGGGTACAGGGAACTCGACAGCAGATGATGCCGAGGAGGAGCTCGACGAGGACCCGAGTGACGACCTCTATTTGTCGTGATTGATTATGTTGTTGGATGTTTGTTTTTCTGATGACTGTACTTGTTTTTCTTTTGTGTTCGGAGGTCGTGACCAGTTTGGGCCGGTTATGTTTTGTTGCTCTGAAGGTGGCTGGCGGTTTACTTTTGGAGCAGCCCCCTGCATGGGAGTCTGCCGGAAGTACCCCCAGGGTATGATTGCTCTTTTGAAGTCGTCGTACCTTAGGTGTATTTTCTTTGTACATTTACTACTCTGTATTTTGTATACATTATTATTTCGAGTGATATATATATGTATGTTATGCATGTATGTTTTATTAGAATTTAAGTCTTGTGTCTTAGTTGCACCATGTTTCGAAAAGCTGTAATTACTCTGATGTGCACGAGCTGGTTTTATAAAAAAAAAATATGTAGACCGTACTTTTAAAAGGCACAAGAGTTTCGTTTTAAAACACATCTCATACAGGTTTAGTTGAGCTCGGTGTGTTGAGCTCGGTAACTCGAGCTCGGTATATTGAGCTCGGTAGCGGTCCGGAAACGGGTCGTTACAACAATCATTTTGTCCCTTCATCTTCCTCATTGTTAACGACAGAGCAAATGGATAATAAATCGATGGAAATATCTTCAAAATTTTCTGGAAAGTGATTTGAGTTAATTCGATAGAAGATTCCACAATTGAGAAGATCAAAGTGAAGAGGTCGACAATTAACATGATGTCGACAATGGTGGAATTGTTGGTGTCGAAATCCTGTGTCGACAATCAACTTGAGAAGTGATTTGATTTGAGTTAATTCGATAGAAGATTCCACAATTGAGAAGATCAAATTGAAGAGGTCGACAATTAACCCCTTCTTGACAATGGCACGCTTATTGTCGAGAAGGGGTTGTCTCTTGTTGCTCTACGGTGTCGACAATCATTTTCTCCCTTCATCTTCCTCACAGTTAACGGCAGAGCAAATGGATAATAAATCGGTGGAAATATCTTCAAAGTTTTCTGGAAAGTGATTTGAGTTAATTCGACAGAAGATTCCACAATTGAGAAGATCAAATTGAAGACGTCGACAATTAACATGATATCGACAATGGTGGAATTGTTGGTGTCGAAATCTGTCTTAAACAATCAACTTGGAAGGGGCTGTCTCTTGTTGCTCTACGGTGTCGACAATCATTTTGTCCCTTCATCTTCCTCATTGTTAACGGTAGAGCAAATGGATAATAAATCGGTGGAAATATCTTCAAAGTTTTCTGGAAAGCCATTTGAGTTAATTCGACAGAAGATTCCACAATTGAGAAGATCAAATTGAAGAGGTCGACAATTAACATGATATCGACAATGGTGGAATTGTTGGTGTCGAAATCCTGTGTCGACAATCAATTTGGAAGGGGCTGTCTCTTGTTGCTCCACGGTGTCGACAATCATTTTGTCCCTTCATCTTCCTCATTGTTAACGACAGAGCAACTGGATAATAAATCGATGGAAATATCTTCAAAGTTTTCTGGAAAGTGATTTGAGTTAATTCGACAGAAGATTCCACAATTGAGAAGATCAAAGTGAAGAGGTCGACAATTAACATGATGTCGACAATGGTGGAATTGTTGGTGTCGAAATCCTGTGTCGACAATCAACTTGAGAAGTGATTTGATTTGAGTTAATTCGATAGAAGATTCCACAATTGAGAAGATCAAATTGAAGAGGTCGACAATTAACCCCTTCTCGACAATGGCACGCTTATTGTCGAGAAGGGGCTGTCTCTTGTTGCTCTACGGTGTCGACAATCATTTTGTCCCTTCATCTTCCTCATTGTTAACGACAGAGCAAATGGATAATAAATCGATGGAAATATCTTCAAAGTTTTCTGGAAAGTGATTTGAGTTAATTCGACAGAAGATTCCACAATTGAGAATATCAAAGTGAAGAGGTCGACAATTAACATGATGTCGACAATGGTGGAACTGTTGGTGTCGAAATGCTGTGTCGACAATCAACTTGAGAAGTGATTTGTGTTAATTCGATAGAAGATTCCACAATTGAGAATATCAAATTGAAGAGGTCGACAATTAACCCCTTCTCGACAATGGCACGCTTATTGTCGAGAAGGGGCTGTCTCTTGTTGCTCTACGGTGTCGACAATCATTTTGTCCTTTCATCTTCCTCATTGTTAACGGCAGAGCAAATGGATAATAAATCGGTGGAAATATCTTCAAAGTTTTCTGGAAAGTGATTTGAGTTAATTCGACAGAAGATTCCACAATTGAGAAGATCAAATTGAAGAGGTCGACAATTAACATGATATCGACAATGGTGGAATTGTTGGTGTCGAAATCCTGTGTCGACAATCAACTTGGAAGGGGCTGTCTCTTGTTGCTCTACGGTGTCGACAATCATTTTGTCCCTTCATCTTCCTCATTGTTAACGACAGAGCAAATGGATAAGTTATTTGATTTGAGTTAATTCGATAGAAGATTCCACAATTGAGAAGATCAAATTGAAGAGGTCGACAATTAACATGATATCGACAATGGTGGAATTGTTGGTGGCGAAATCCTGTGTCGACAATCAAGTTGGCACGCTTATTGTCAAGAAGGGGCTGTCTCTTGTTGCTCTACGGTGTCGACAATCACTTTGTCCCTTCATCTTCCTCATTGTTAACGACAGAGCAAATGGATAATAAATCGATGGAAATATCTTCAAAGTTTTCTGGAAAGTGATTTGCAGCAAACCGTGCCCTAAAAAGAAGAAACAGAGCAGATTCAAAATAGGGAGAAAAAAAAGGAACAATAAACTATGCTTCTTCATGTTCGCCATTGTTAACGACAGAGCAAATGGAAACTAACTCCATGGAAATACCTTCAAAGCTGGCTGGTTCATGATTCGCAGGAGCAGAAGAAGCGTGTAGAAATGGAGAAGAAGAGCTCTGTATTCTTTTGTTGCTTCTGAGCGAGCTTTGTTTTCTCGTGTTCTTCTGTTGCTTTTGAGCCAGCTTTTGCTCTGTGATGTCTTCTTTTAGTCCTCTCTTCATCCGAGTAGACAGGTTTTTGAGATTAAAGGAAGAAAATGAAAGATTTGATTGAATTGGGGAGGAAATCCCCAAGATCCGTTTTCTGAAAGAGGAAGGGGATGGAGGAAAAAAAGGAAAGAAAGGGAGAGGGTTGTGGTTGATCCCTCTCTTTTAGGTTTAGGGTTGGTTTTTTGGAGAAAGGGATTTGAGGGAGAGAAGGCGACAAAGCAAGAAAGGAGAGAGAGAGATTCTGTAACGACCCGTTTCCGGACCGCTACCAAGCTGAATATACCGAGCTCGAGTTACCGAGCTCAACACACCGAGCTCAACTAAACCTGTATGAGATGTGTTTAAAAAACGAAACTCTTGTGCCTTTTGAAAAGTACGGTATATATTTTTTTTTTTTATAAAACCAACTCTTGCACATCAGAGTAATTACAGCTTTTCGAAACATGGTGCAACTAAGACACAAGACTTAAATTCTAATAAAACATACATGCATAACATACATATATATATCACTCGAAATAAGAATGTATACAAAATACAGAGTAGCAAATGTGCAAAGAAAATACACCTAAGGTACGACGACTTCAAAAGAGCAATCATACCCTGGGGGTACTTCCCGGAACTCCCACGCAGGGGTCGCTCCAAAAGTAAGACCACCAGTCTACCCTCAGAGCAACAAAACAATATCGCCCAAACTGGTCACGACATACTACTCCAAAAGAAAACAAGGTACAGTCATCAAAAGAAATACGTCGAACAAACAATCAATCACGACAAGTACAGGTCGTCACTCGGGTCCTCGTCGAGCTCCTCCTCGGCATCATCTACTGTCGAGTTCCCTGCGCCCTCGACATCGCCTGGGTAACCGTCATGGATTGAAGGCACCACGGGAAAGGGTCAACTTCTCAACAATACAAGATAAGCTCGACATAAAGGATATAAGCAAACAGCAATAATATATCTCAATCACCACACGTGACTCGACCATCTCACTCTAGACTCGACACAACTCGCAAATCCATTTTCTCTCGACTCGACAATTTTTCCGGAATGCACACGCCGTACCGTATGTCGGAAAGTCCAGCCGAAGCCTTGGGATCCTCGCTCTCCCTAGGGCCGATCAACTCAGTCCCATAGCGTGGCGGCGTCTAGTCAATCTCCGTAAACACAAGGGGTCCTAGCACCCTCAGTTCTCCGGGTCACGGCTCAAAAACGTCATACGACTCACCTAGCTCGCTCACTCGATGAACAATTCGCCGCATACGATATTCAAAGAGTTAAACACAAGATATTCAACCGCATGTCAAATAAAAAGAGCAAGCTCGACATGAAAAAACGCAATTCAACATGCAATACACAATTCACGACATATATTCAATCACATATCAAATACATGCAAAAACTCAATCATATCACAACATTTCAAGCTCGACACAAATCAGGGAACTCATTCACAATAACATATAAGATAAAGTCTTAATAATGTCTAAGAGTTGCCCTCACGCTAGCATACTACGAAAGTAATAATGTGAAGCGCCCTTACATAAGGACTTATAAAATAAAGCCTTAGAGATATCTAGGAGTTGCCCTTACCGAACTCCAAGTTAATGCTGCTCGACAACGACCTCGACACAGCTGTCTTCAAATGAGTTCGACAACGACTTCTCTTACTCGATCTCGACACGGCTGTCTTCAACGAGCTCGACAACGACTTCTACACGTACCGTCCTCAATCGACCTCGACACGTACGCTTCTCAGTCGACCTCGACACGTACAGTTCTCGATCTGGATCCCACTGCTTCCACTTCCTTGGATTCGCTTTCCCGTACACATCGATTCGGAAATCACACGATCTCGGGAATCAGACTTCCTAAAACAAACACAACTCAGCTCGATCTATGGATTCTAAAACTTAACCACAACCCAGAAAAATATAAAACTCAAGAACTGAAATATATTTTTCCTCTAACACAAAGTTAGGGATTTCGATCAAAAGTTCATGAAAAAAAATTATCTGATGCTTCAACAGATAGATCGACAACAACAATAACCAGAAGCAACAACGAAAAATAAGAAATCGAAATAAACCGAAAATGAAGGTTTCTGGGCACTGCCGATTGCAGAAAAACAGAGGAAGAAAATTTGTTTTACAAGCCCAATTAATCGGTTAGAAAGATAGGTAATATCGTGAAGAAGAAAACCCATCAATTTGACATGATTTGGAAGCATAAAACTGGCTACAAATGGAAGGATAAGTAGTGCTAACAAGAGTACGTAGAAAAGAAAAATCATTCTTCATACCTCAATGGTGATGGTCGAACAGGCGAGATATGTCGAGAAGATGATGATGATGAACAAGATTGATGAAGAAAATTTGTGCAGAATCTCGATGGAACTCACGGTTTCGTCGATGGAAGTTTTTGGAGAAAAACAACGAAACTCAGAGCAGAAGGAAGGAAGAAGAAAGAAGAAAAGAAAAATGAGTGTTTGAGGGAATCGGTCGTGGTATACAGCTGGTGAGAAAAGGGTATAATCGTAACTCCAGCTATAAGATGCCAATCCCATCAATCATCTACCCGTTTAATCGTTCCTCCCTCATAATTACCCTCTACTCTGTCGGTCAACGGTCTAGACACGCGACGAGAACGGCAAGCCGACAAGATAATTATTACAAACAATATAATAATAGCGCTGAATAACGTTCGAAAGAATACGAGGTATCATCTCGACACGATGTCGACAAGGGTGCTCGTGCAAGCGCACAAGGCTCCAACACGAGTTCGTGCACGCGGCCTCCTCAGTTCGACATGCGACTTCATCAGCTCGACACGTGATCTCCTCAGCTCAGCAGCTAGTGCACGCGGTCTCATCAGCTCGGCAAATGACCTCGGCAAACGATCTTGGCACGGGATCTCGACACAAGGTCTTGGTCGAGGTCTCGATCCGACGTCCTAATACGAGGTCGATCTCGTCCTCAGGTGTTACAGATTCAAATTTTTTGAATCTGGCAGTGAAAGATGAAAGAAGGAGAAGATGATGATGGAAATCTACTTTTAATATAAGAATTTTGATACCATTGGAAAAATCAAAACTACCCATTCCTAATAATTTGACACATGTCCAAAAATAAGGGCAATTTTGTATCTTTCATTTTTTATTTCTTCTTCAAATTTTTTGTTCCCGACAGTGAAAGATGGTATCAAAATTCTTATATTAAAAGTAGATAGATACTATTTTTTTCTGAATAATCAAATATAAATTTTACTTATTTAAGTTTTTTAATAAAGAAGGTGCGACCCCACCGAGTACGTGTTCTGTCCAATGAGAGAGGAGGAAAGCACGAACGTTCCCTTATAATTACTACAGTGAAACCGGGTCCGTATCTGCTCAAAAATGCAGTGAGCAAATCTACTTTACCACAGTCGCGCCCCTCTTTAACCCGTCTTCCTCTCTTAGTTTCTTTTCTTTTTATCAAAACACAGAGAGAGCAATTGAAGAAGAAACCCCAAAATGCATTCATTCGATTCTGAGCCAACGCTTTGCTAACCTTTCTTGATTCTGATTACGGCCCTTATGTGCGCCATGGCCTCTCTCTCCGAGCACCCTCGGTTCCCCTCTCCCTCTGCGCAAGTCCAGTCTCTCCCTTTCTCTCTTCTCTTCTCTTTTTACAGATCTGTCATTCAAGAACTCTTGCAACCGTTTTAACTGCGTGTTTACGTGTATGCGGATGTAGGTGTTGAACATCAATGGTTTGAAACAGCCCAGCGGCAATGACGAGGTAATTCCTCGTTATTTTCTCACTTCATTGTTAAACCTCTTTAAGATTTTGGATCGTGTTTAGAAAAGCTCTTATCAGTTCTTGATATTTTGTTGGATACAATTTATTTTTATTATATGTATGGCTTTTCTAAAATACGAAGGTTTTTAAGTTTCTATGACCCAATTGCAATTATAAGCTGTGTTAGTAGTATTTGTCCGTAAATTTTCACAATACAAAGGGTTTTGATATAATTTCAATTTAAAACCATGGTTATATGTTCCTTCTTATGGTATTAACTCGTATGATGAGCCACTACGTCTTGCCAGACTTCCACAGTATTTGTGGTGTTGACCCTGTTACTCTGCGGCAAAGAATGGACACTCTTTTTGGAGTTCTTTCAAATTATGATAATTTTACTTGTGAATACCTCATTCTCACACATTCTTAACTCACTCCTAAGTGGTACCCTCGTACAAAAGACAAGCATCGCATCCTCTTATAACGGAAATAAAATGTTTTCTTTCCCATTAAAGTCATTGCCCCGGCATAGGCCTTTCTTTCTAATAATAATCGTCTCATTTTCATTCTGCAGTCAATTTTTCTCGGGGGATAGTCTAAGTGAGAAACAGAAGTTAGTGGACTATGAAAAATTGAAAATGATATAGGTAGCATTTCATTTGTTAATATTAGGACAGATATGGAAGCATCATATTTAGGTAGTAGGTACCTAAATATGATAAAACACATAGAGCTGTTAATAGATATCTGTTTTTGAACTCATACAGCTCCAATAGTAACACAGAAGTAGGTCTTTAATTATTATGTTAAATAGCCTCATATTATAATAGCATCCAGAGAAGTGAGTGATTGCTGGTTTGAGGACTCAGCTCTGAGTTGTGATGTGTTGCATGGATCCTCATCAAAATCTATCATGGTGCTAGTAAAAGAAGTGCCAATTCTGAGGTCTTCAAGCAGTGGACGAAGATCAAAAGCTTCTTCCTTAAGGCAAGCATTCTCTTGAAGAAACCCGTCATGGGACTCGACACATGGTTCGGTTTGTCAATAAGGTTGTGGTTCTCGATCCTGAGTCTAAGAACCTGTGACAATAGTTCATCTATTCCTCATCCTTGATCTCTGTTAGATATCATTCGCCATTTGTTTCCTTTCATCGATTACATTGAGTTGGTATATCACAATTTTTATCAGTTTTTCGTTTATACAGGTCACTTAATCAATGTTCTGAGATCATATTTAGTTGTGTTTCGTATTTGAGTGGTTACAAGCTCGGCACAAATGTTGCTGCTTAGGCAGCTTATTCTGCATTTAGGTTTATGGTAATTGTCTCATGTGTCAAGCAACTTAAGTTGTTGCTGACTTGCTATTAGTCCAGGCCTTTGATGTAGGAAAAATCTGATTGATCCAACTTCCAACCTAGCCCTCAATACTTAAATATGGGTTAGTTATTATCACTTGAAAATCTTTGGTTTCAAACTTGCAAGGATTTGTAGTTAAAACATGGCATGCTATGGGTACTTTTCTTTGTATATTCTTATGTCACGTAGGAAAGACCTGCATAAGTGAACTTTACTGAAATGAAATGAAGGAGAGTGAATGTATTCCACAGATTGAAGATGTTTAGGGGTAACAACCAGTCGAGTCAAGCTGTGTACTTCAAACTTAGGCTTCAATTGTGAAAACAAGATAATGCTCAAGCTTGGCTCATTTCTTTAAACAAGACATATTGAAAGCTTGAGTTTGACTTGAATAAAAATGTGAAGCTTAAGTTTGGCTTGTTTGTAATTTGACTATTTTCTTTCCATTTATCAAATCTCTTCTTAAAGTATTTTTAAGGTTAATAATCTAGTATTTAATAGATTTCATGCTAGAAGATAATGTAAAACTATGAATAGAAAGAGAGTGAAATAATCTCTGGACATGGAAGTTAGATAGTTATAATTCTCTAGATAGAATTACAATTCACAAAGTAGTACAAATATATAACTTTTATTTAATTATTTTCTATACCCTTTTGCTTATAAAAATTAAGTATACAATTCATGAGCTTTTAGCTTGAGCTTGACTTATTTATAAATTGAACCTAAAGCCAAGCTTGTGGTTTACACCCCTAGATATACCATTTGCTTGTTTCAACTTTCAAGACTCACAACTATACTTGATTCAAGGATTGTTTAAAGCATTTAAGGTATTATACTGGATGTGGAGGAGGATGAGCAGTTGTGAATGTCTTCAATATATTTTTAATTGGAGAAATTTTCATAATAATCTTTGAAGAAAACAAAATTTGTAGTCAATGTCTTCCAACATCATGCATAGGGTGGATATACTTGTGAAAGCGTGACAAGAACAGATCTTTGTAGCAGTTTAATAAATAAGTTTTATTTAAGGATTGCTTTTTCATGTGTATAGTCCTCTTGCTTTTAAATCTTACTAGGTTCGATCATTAGTTGTACTAGGAGGTTTGGCCAAAGGATGTCACTGGTCGAATCTTTGCTCATTAAATCATGGTAGGTTTTGATCTCACCTAGATGAGGCAATAGCCAAGTTTTATGAATTTGTAAAACATACATACAATCCTAGGACAGTGAAATTTGTTTTTGCAACCCTTTGGGATAGTGAAATGGTCAACATATGTGATCATGATGACTTATAAGTCTGATAAAATTTCAAATTCTTTGATTTCTTATTCAGAGATTTTATGATTTAATTTGTTGATTTTTAACTGTATGTCTGTGAAATGAATGTTTTTGATGAACTAGTCATGAAGTTGATAGGAAGTAGGAACCAAATTTTATTAGAACAAAGCTAGTGAAGAATTTCCTTGATTACAGTATAATTGCAAAACTTCGAGGGTCTATGCCTCCCTACCCAAAGACCTCAACTCTCTTTCAAATGACAAGATATCCCTCTCTCTCGATCCCTCCTCTTATTTATGGGAAACATGCACTATTTCTTCTAACTATCTCCCTTACTAACTTGCTAAGGAGGTTACCTATTAGAAATCATCAAATTGCTTTCAAATTATTGGGCTCTCTATGTAATTGCTTGGATACAACATACAAGGGATACTTATGTGTTGTTGAAACCAGTCAAGTTCAAAGCTAGAAATAATTGGAAACATCATGCTGGTTCTAGTCCATAGAATGAAATTTTAAAGCGGCCTCATGGCAACATTTATAATTACTTGTATTGTAAATATATTTCTCTGCATATGCTCTAAATTTCAAATTGACCACATTATGATCTGAATACCATATTGTGTCTTATACCAGCTTGTTGGGATCCCTTTCTCACGATATTAAAATGTCATCTTTATTTATTGTTCAATCAAGCGAGAGCCTTTCTATTCTTGCGAGTTAGCATGACCTTTGAATATATCACAGATTTACTGATCCACTTTTCACGTGGAACACAAAAGCAGGTTCTTGACTTCAATTTGCTTTTTCATTCTTTTGCATTTTCCTTCTAAAAGTATAGATACTCTTATGATGAAGTTAAACATCGGAATTTGGATGGGGAGGAATGAAAACTAATTTTGCATGGCTTGCCGCATTGTCAATTTAATATGTACTTGGTTTCTCCCATCTTAATGTTTTGATGTTTAAGGTGCCTTACCTATTGTTATATCTTGTTTGATTTAGATTAAATATATATTTCTATTCTTGCCTTTTACATTTTTTGTTGCGTCTGACTTGTACTTAGGTGTTGGAACTACGTAATATTACATACCCGCGGGATCCTAATTTTTAATCAATTATTCAAGCTGTATGGGAGCTAGAATTTGGCTGTCCATAACTTAGTTTTGCTTCTTTTGTATGCTTGCGAGGTTTTTGTATTTTTAGTCTGAATATGAAACACCAAAGAATTTCTTGAATCAGTGCGATGTGGTTAGTTAGTTTGCATCTTCATTTGAAATATAAACACTTAAATTGCCAACTCCTTTTTATAAAGAAAGAATAAAAGGAAGCCATGGTAAAAGCGGGTCGGTGGATCTCGAGCAGCGGCTTCAATGTTTGTTTATTTCATGATTTCATGTCACTCGGATAGTGTGTCATTGCATGTTATCTTTGCTTCTCTGTCATCTTCCGTATATGTTGTGTCACATATGTTGCTTAGGCTCTTGAGATGCCATTTTTGATTTTACATATATCCCTGTGGGATGGTATCATTCCTTCTAAAGAGCATGAAGTTTTGGATTCACACATCAAATAAATACCACTTCATTGATCGGGTATACTCTCTTATGATCTCTTCTGAACCAAACATGAATCTTTCAATTCATATGGCTCTCACACTCAATTCCTTATAGGAAACTTACCTGTCTTTATTATGGAATGAGCCTATCCTCATTACTCTATTTCTAGTTCTAAAAATCTTGAAAATGATTACCAATACAAGACCAAAATATTTGGAGGACTCTTACGACCAAACAAATAATTGTCACAAAGTTGTTTTTTTCAAGTCCAAAGAATTCTGATTAATTTATACGTAGGTCGTCGATTCCGCATTGTATAAAAGGAGGTGTTAACCAATTTTTTATCGTAAAGAGAATTCAAGCCATTTTATCGACAAGGATATTGTGTCTAAGCTTAATTACTTGAGATTTCTTTAGGCCTTAATTTTGCCATTTTTTGTGTGTCCAGGGAAGCAATTTGTGTGGTAAAGAATATAACTTAACTTTGCACTGGCATGTTATGCCAAAGACTGGCAAAATGTTTGCAGATAAAATAGTCATGCCAGGTTACCGATTGCCCGAGGAATACAGATGATGCCTTCTTGTCATGTAATGTTTTTGCTGTAACTTTAGCCTTTTCTATAGTAGACATAAAAGGTTCCTACAAGGAACTAGGATGAGGGAAAAGGAATTCGTGCTTTGGATAGTGGAAATGAATAGTGTTTAAATTCTCGAATATCCGAAATTTGCTTGTGGTGTGGTCTTGATTGTCTCAAGTTTATTGTTTCTCCGATAAAAACATATCATGCCGTCGCCAATCCTTTGAGCTTTAGCTATGAAAAATTACTGGCCAGTTCACCTGGAAAAGTTTAAAATTGTGACCGAGCTTTCTGGTGATTAAAAGCGATGTCTCTCTTCACCTTGAAGAAAATAACAGCTTTATCCCCCCCACAACAAAATCCCACAAACTTGGCTCCTTTGGACCCGTCATGAGACTTATCTCCGAGTTGATAGTGGGACGTTTGGTTTTTTACACCCAAAATTAGACTACCTCTCAAATGGGCATTTTCATGAATCGAACCCGGGTTTTTTTTTGTTGTTGTTGAGAAAGAGCTATGTTATCAACTCTTCCAACACCACCTTGATAAATTACTTAAAACCTTGATAAAACTATAAAGGCTTCTAACCCAAATGTTAGGTGCGAGTGGTTAACGCACTTCATCTAAATGGACGGATTCGATTGCTATCCAAGTTTAACAGGCCAGACTTTACTTATTTCTCGGCCGAATTCTGGATTACTCAGACTTTTTTTTTTTTTTTTGGTATATAGTCAGGACCTTTTTTTCTAAACGCAATAGTGGAGTCAAAACCTCTGTAAAAGGGGGGGGGGAACTATAAAGGCTTCCAAAATAATTTATCTTGAATATCGTTTTATAGTTTTGGTTACTTTATAGCCTTTTGATCCCATGGACTTGGAAATGGAATAAGGAATCTAGTCAAATTAGGAGAGTGAAACTGAAAAACTAATCAAGGATTGACTTTTTTTTTTTTCCAAAAACAAAACAAAATGATTATCTTCAAACTACTACAAAATTTATAATTTGTCATTTGAGATGGATAACTAATTATACTTTAATGAAAAAGGGCATGCTCATTTTTACAAGTTAAACCCAAAAAAAAAAATCATGATTAATAATTGGCATGAATTCTTGAGGAAAATGAAATAATTACGATTAGCGGCTAAAGTTGATAACAATAAATTCTTAAAAAAAAAGACAAACAAAAATGCCGATGGGCCAGCGAGAATGCAATTTGTTGAAGGTAATTGCTAAAGGCACCCCAAAACATTTGGGGACTTGACTATTATACCCTGGTAAAATTATCAAAAGTGATTTTTTTTTACTTTCATTCTTTCCCTCACAATTTTTAATTTCAGAGACTTGAAATTTTTCTGCAGTTACTTGCAAATAGCAATCTTTCACTCGCAAATTTAGTGTTCACTCACAAATTAGGTATTTGCGATTCCCACTGCATAAATACCATATTTGCGAGTTTGTTCAAGCACTCGCAAATACCAAATACCATATTTCCTTTTCTTTTTAATTAACTTTGTGATTTTAAATTTTTGTTTTGTTTCGCTTATGCCACACACGAAAGGAGGCGGTGGGTGGCTTATAGGGAGGCTGAGATGGAGGCTCTTGCTCGGGAGGTTGAGTGCAAAGGCGGCTGCGAGAGCATCGGGAGGCCATGGCTGTGTCACACCATCGGAGACTTGTTGGACGGTGAGACAGTGGCGGCGAGAGGGGGTAGGCGGCGTGAGCGGCAACCTCAATACGAGGAACCTCGATCGTAGAACCTCCGCATGAGGAACTTCGGACGAGGGATATCAGCATGAGGTTCCTCACGAGGAACCAGTTGAGATGCATATAGTTGCACTGGCAGAGGAGAGACCATTTCTTGGAGGACCTTCTGATACATCGCTGCTTAGATCATTTAGGGACCACATCCCGTACCACTTGTGGAGTGGAGAAGTAATTATTGTTTACTGTCTTAAAACATTTAAGGGTTTTCTTTTTAATTGTGTAATTCATGACAAATCTTTTATTTTTATGTGTGCAGGATCGGGTGGAAGCAAAAAGTGGCGTAAGTGGTTTAGGGATCATCGGCCACTACCACTGCGATGCAGAGCATGTTGATCGAGCTGGTCTTTCAACTCTGATGTATTACAGCTACAAGATGATTCACAACTCGCTGCTAACTGCGTTTGCTAAGAGGTGGCACGCAGAAACTAGCTTGTTCCACCTTCCAGTCGGAGAGATGACCATCACGTTGGATTATGTGTCATGCATACTGGGCACACCGGTCAGAGGCACCCTGTTCATAGCCACTCATATGGACACATATATTGCTATATTTGTTTCTGATCATTGTTAGGGGTATCACATGCGAGGCCTCGGCGGAGGTTACGGGCCATGGGTGGGCGTCGATTTATCTTGGTGTAGGTCCTTTATGATAAACGAGAGGGATGAGGGTCGGACAAACAAGGTAGCGAGGCGTTGGCCGGTGCTACTTGGGATGACTATTCGGCCGGACAAGACTAGCACCGTATTGACCGTAGATATCTCGGTGGTGCGTCACTTGGGCGAGGTTGGGCCGGTGGTCATGAGGAGCTTTAGCCCTATACAAGTTGTGCGATTATCTTGACGACGCCCGATGGGTCGAGTGCCATGGGTTAGCGGGCTACATGACACTCTTTCAGGTACCACTGTGTTATTAAATAAGAAAATTAAATTTACAATTGTTTTAACTCTAATACAATTTCGTAACTGATTCGTTATTATTATTTGTAACAGGCGTGGATCTACGAGTATTTTCCCACTACTATAGTAGATCGAAGCTTGTTGGCGATTGCCGGTGAGCGTGTACGCGCTAACTGCTGGACACCTAAGAGGGGTCAGGGGAAGATGCTTCCATACAGGCAAGCACTAGATGTGCTGACCACTGATGATGTGTGTTGGACATCATGGCCCCCTATAGGCAGCGCTGCCCACTCGCTGATGTGGCATTCTTTTCGGGGTACATCTGGTGTGGGAACACCATAGTGTCGTACTTGCTGTAGAGGGTACTGCAACAGTTCAGGTACAGGTAGGACATTCCTCGACAGCCACCACGATGTCCCTCGGCTGAGGATATTAGTCTTAATTGGATGTCATCTCACCTGTACTCTATTAGATACGTCTTTCAGTTGAGGTAGGCCGCTCATCCAGCTGAGTGTGTCGAGAGATACATGGATTGGTACTATAGGGTCTCGCATCCACTGTTGATACCTCCATAAGCTCCACATGATCGACATGATGATGTTATGTGTCATCGAGTAAGGAATAATAAGTTCTTGAACTGTATATATTATGTGCATTCGTAACATTATCTAATTATTTGCTATAATGTATTTATGTCATTTGTAGGCGGATTGTGTTGGTGCGACACTCAGGTTGGATAGAATTGCCGCCATGCTGCATCAGGTCGTTAATTACGCATAGGAGGGAGATGAGATGTGTGACTACCTTCGGGCGGTGCTTCGGATAGCGGAGGGTCACTGTGTAGTTGCATTTTTATGTAATTTTTTTATGTGAATATTTGTTTTTGATGAATGTAATTATTATTATTATTATTATTATTATTATTATTATTAGTGAGTTTAGAAATACAAAATAATAAAAACAAACTTAAACGTGACTATTTATAAAACGCAACTACTCATTCAACAACAACAAAACAACATTACATGATCATCAAATGTAACTACAACACCCAACTACAACATTAAAAAAAACCAAACCCAACTATTTATTAAACGCAACTACTCATTCAACAACACAACACAACATTACATGACATAGTCACGGTGCTAATCCTTGGCTATGGGTGATGACATCTTTGCAAGGATCTCATCAATCGTTCTTGGTGCACGATATCTTTGCAATGATCTCGTCGATCGATCTTCCAAGCACGACATACGACTCTATTGGGCCATGGCTAGAATGATCACCGAATGTTTCCACTTATACTTTGTATATCGCCGTCGTTTAGAACTGTCATATTCATATACTAAACACGCCTACTACCTAACAAAACATGGCATCGATAGTAGAGATCTGTCACTCTACGTAATCCAGCTCTGAGCTTTTGCCGAATCCTTTACTTGAGTTCTTCAATGGTGATGGATGTCTTTAGCCTAAATATTTTTGGAACGTCGCATTCAAAAACCACACCATCAGCACTTGTTGTGATTCTGCCATTGTAATAGACAATAGTAAGGCTCGAATCCATCGAGAATTGGGTTGACTGAGTGAGTGAGTGACTGAAGAGGTCGACAATTAACCCCTTCTCGACAATGGCACGCTTATTGTCGAGAAGGGGCTGTCTCTTGTTGCTCTACGGTGTCGACAATCATTTTGTCCCTTCATCTTCCTCATTGTTAACGACAGAGCAAATGGATAATAAATCGATGGAAATATCTTCAAAGTTTTCTGGAAAGTGATTTGAGTTAATTCGACAGAAGATTCCACAATTGAGAAGAGCAAAGTGAAGAGGTCGACAATTAACATGATGTCGACAATGGTGGAATTGTTGGTGTCGAAATCCTGTGTCGACAATCAACTTGAGAAGTGATTTGAGTTAATTCGATAGAAGATTCCACAATTGAGAAGATCAAATTGAAGAGGTCGACAAATTAACCCCTTCTCGACAATGGCACGCTTATTGTCGAGAAGGGGCTGTCTTGCTCTACGGTGTCGACAATCATTTTGTCCCTTCATCTTCCTCATTGTTAACGGCAGAGCAAATGGATAATAAATCGGTGGAAATATCTTCAAAGTTTTCTGGAAAGTGATTTGAGTTAATTCGACAGAAGATTCCACAATTGAGGATCAAATTGAAGAGGTCGACAATTAACATGATATCGACAATGGTGGAATTGTTGGCGTCGAAATCCTGTGTCGACAATCAACTTGGAAGGGGCTGTCTCTTGTTGCTCTACGGTGTCGACAATCATTTTGTCCCTTCATCTTCCTCATTGTTAACGACAGAGCAAATGGATAATAAATCGATGGAAATATCTTCAAAGTTTTCTGGAAAGTGATTTGAGTTAATTCGACAGAAGATTCCACAATTGAGAAGAGCAAAGTGAAGAGGTCGACAATTAACATGATGTCGACAATGGTGGACGTGAAGAGGTCGACAATTAACATGATGTCGACAATGGTGGAATTGTTGGTGTCGAAATCCTGTGTCGACAATCAACTTGAGAAGTGATTTGATTTGAGTTAATTCGATAGAAGATTCCACAATTGAGATCAAATTGAAGAGGTCGACAATTAACCCCTTCTCGACAATGGCACGCTTATTGTCGAGAAGGGGCTGTCACTTGTTGCTCTACGGTGTCGACAATCATTTTGTCCCTTCATCTTCCTCATTGTTAACGGTAGAGCAAATGGATAATAAATCGATGGAAATATCTTCAAAGTTTTCTGAAAAGTGATTTGAGTTAATTCGACAGAAGATTCCACAATTGAGGATCAAAGTGAAGAGGTCGACAATTAACATGTTGTCGACAATGGTGGAATTGTTGGTGTCGAAATCCTGTGTCGACAATCAACTTGGAAGGGGCTGTCTCTTGTTGCTCTACGGTGTCGACAATCATTTTGTCCCTTCATCTTCCTCATTGTTAACGACAGAGCAAATGGATAAGTGATTTGATTTGAGTTAATTCGATAGAAGATTCCACAATTGAGAAGATCAAATTGAAGAGGTCGATAATTAACATGATATCGACAATGGTGGAATTGTTGGTGTCGAAATCCTGTGTCGACAATCAACTTGGCACGCTTATTGTCGAGAAGGGCTATCTCTTGTTAACGACAGAGCAAATGGATAATAAATCGATGGAAATATCTTCAAAGTTTTCTGGAAAGTGATTTGCAGCAAACCGTGCCCTAAAAAGAAGAAACAGAGCAGATTCAAAATAGGGAGAAAAAAAAGGAACAATAAACTATGCTTCTTCATGTTCGCCATTGTTAACGACAGAGCAAATGGAAACTAACTCCATGGAAATACCTTCAAAGCTGGCTGGTTCATGATTCGCAGGAGCAGAAGAAGCGTGTAGAAATGGAGAAGAAGAGCTCTGTATTCTTTTGTTGCTTCTGAGCGAGCTTTGTTTTCTCGTGTTCTTCTGTTGCTTTTGAGCCAGCTTTTGCTCTGTGATGTCTTCTTTTAGTCCTCTCTTCATCCGAGTAGACAGGTTTTTGAGATTAAAGGAAGAAAAGGAAAGATTTGATTGAATTGGGGAGGAAATCCCCAAGATCCGTTTTCTGAAAGAGGAAGGGGATGGAGGAAAAAAAGGAAAGAAAGGGAGAGGGTTGTGGTTGATCCCTCTCTTTTAGGTTTAGGGTTGGTTTTTTGGAGAAAGGGATTAGAGGGAGAGAAGGCGACAAAGCAAGAAAGGAGAGAGAGATTCAAATTTTTTGAATCTGGCAGTGAAAGATGAAAGAAGGAGAAGATGATGATGGAAATCTACTTTTAATATAAGAATTTTGATACCATTGGAAAAATCAAAACTACCCATTCCTAATAATTTGACACATGTCCAAAAATAAGGGCAATTTTGTATCTTTCATTTTTTATTTCTTCTTCAAATTTGTTGTTCCCAACAGTGAAAGATGGTATCAAAATTCTTATATTAAAAGTAGATAGATACTATTTTTTCTGAATAATCAAATATAAATTTTACTTATTTAAGTTTTTTAATAAAGAAGATGCGACCCCACCGAGTACGTGTTACATCAATGAGAGAGGAGGAAAGCACGAGCGTTCCTTACAATTACTACGGTGAAAGCGGGTCCAGTATCTGCTCAAAAATACGGTGAGCAAATCTAGTTTACCACGCCAGCGCCGCTCTTTAACCCGTCTCTCTCTCGAAGTTTCTTTTCTTTTTATCAAAACACGAGAGAAAGCAATCGAAGAAGAAACCCCAAAATGCATTCATTCGATTCTGAGCCAACGCTTTGCTAACCTTCTTGATTCTGATTGCCCTTATGTGCGCCATGGCCCTCTCTCCGACACCCTCGGTTCCCCCTCTCCCTCTGCGGAAGTCCAGGTCTCTCCCTTTCTCTCTTCTCTTCTCTTTTTCAGATCTGTCATTCAAGAACTCTTGCAACCGTTTTAACTGCGTGTTTACGTGTATCACGGATGTAGGTGTTGAACATCAGCTGGTTTGAAGCGACCCAGCGGCAATGGCGAGGTAATTCCTCGTTATTTTCTCACTTCATTGTTAAACCTCTTTAAGATTTTGGATCGTGTTTAGAAAAGCTCGATCAGTTCTTGATATTTTGTTGGATACAATTTATTTTTATTATATGTATGGCTTTTCGGCATCTGAAGGTTTTTAAGTTTCTATGACCCAATTGCAATTATAAGCTGTGTTAGTAGTATTTGTCAGTAAATTTTCACAATACAAAGGGTTTTGATATAATTTCAATTTAAAACCATGGTTATATGTTCCTTCTTATGGTATTAACTTTGTATGATGAGCCACTACGTCTCTTCGCCGACACCTCCACGGTATTTGTGGTGTTGACCCTGTTACTCTGTTCAGCAATGGACACTCTTTTTGGAGTTCTTTCAAATTATGATAATTTTACTTGTGAATACCTCATTCCTCACCTGTTCTTAACTCACTCCTAAGTGGTACCCTCGTACAAAAGACAAGCATCGCATCCTCTTATAACGGAAATAAAATGTTTTCTTTCCCATTAAAGCTGTTGCCCCCCCCGGCATAGGCCTTTCTTTCTAATAATAACCGTCTCATTTTCATTCTGCAGTCAATTTTTCTCGGGGGATAGTCTAAGTGAGAAACAGAAGTTAGTGGACTATGAAAAATTGAAAATGATATAGGTAGCATTTCATTTGTTAATATTAGGATAGATATGGAAGCATCATATTTAGGTAGTAGGTACCTAAATATGATAAAACACATAGAGCTATTAATAGATATCTAATTCTGAACTCATACAGCTCCAATAGTAACACAGAAGTAGGTCTTTTATTATTATGTTAAATAGCCTCATATTATAATAGCATCCAGAGAAGTGACTGATTGCTGTTTTGAGGACTCAGCTCTTAGTTGTGATGTGTTGCATGGATCCTCATCAAAATCTATCATGGTGCTAGTAAAAGAAGTGCCAATTCTGAGGTCTTCAAGCAGTGGACGAAGATCAAAAGCTTCTTCCTTAAGGCAAGCATTCTCTTGAAGAAACCCGTCATGGGACTCTGACACATGGTTCGATTTGTCAATAAGGTTGTGGTTCTCAGTCCTGAGTCTAAGAACCTGTGACAATAGTTCATCTATTCCTCATCCTTGATCTCTGTTAGATATCATTCGCCGCTGTTTCCTTTCATCAATTACATTGAGTTGGTATATCACAATTTTTATCAGTTTTTTCGTTTATACCGGTCACTTAATCAATGTTACAGATCATATTTAGTTGTGTTTCGTATTTGAGTGGTTACAAGCTCGGCACAAATGTTCTTTGCTTAGGCAAATATTCTGCATTTAGGTTTACGGTAATTGTGTCATGTGTCAAGCAACTTAAGTTGTTGCTGACTTGCTATTAGTCCAGGCCTTTGATGTAGGAAAGATCCGATTGATCCAACTTCCATCCTAGCCCTCAATACTTAAATATGGGTTAGTTATTATCACTGGAAAATCTTTCGTTTCAAACTTGCAAGGATTTGTGGTTAAAACATGGCATGCTATGGTTACTTTTCTTTGTATATTCTTATGTCACGTAGGAAAGACCTGCATAAGTGAACTTTTCTGAAATGAAATGAAGGAGAGTAAATGTATTCCACAGATTGAAGATGTTAAGGGGTAACAACCAGTCGAGTCAAGCTGTGTACTTCAAACTTAGGCTTCAATTGTGAAAACAAGATAATGCTCAAGCTTGGCTCATTTCTTTAAACAAGACATATTGAAAGCTTGAGTTTGACTTGAATAAAAATGTGAAGCTTAAGTTTGGCTTGTTTGTAATTTGACTATTTTCTTTCCATTTATCAAATGTCTTCTTAAAGTATTTTTAAGGTTAATAATCTAGTATTTAATAGATTTCATGCTAGAAGATAATGTAAAACTATGAATAGAAAGAGAGTGAAATAATCTCTGGACATGGAAGTTAGATAGTTATAATTCTCTAGATAGAATTACAATTCACAAAGTAGTACAAATATATAACTTTTATTTAATTATTTTCTATACCCTTTTCCTTATAAAAATTAAGTATACAATTCATGAGCTTTTAGCTTGAGCTTGACTTATTTATAAATTGAACCTAAAGCCAAGCTTGTGGGTTTACACCCCTAGATATACCATTTGCTTGTTTCAACTTTCAAGGCTATCAACTATACTTGATTCAAGGATTGTTTAAAGCATTTAAGGTATTATACTCTGGATGTGGAGGAGGAACAGCAGTTGTGAATGTCTTCAATATATTTTTAATTGGAGAAATTTTCATAATAATGCTGAAGAAAACAAAATTTGTAGTCAATGTCTTCCAACATCATGCATAGGGTGGATATACTTGTGAAACCGTGACAAGAACAGATCTTTGTAGCAGTTTAATAAATAAGTTTTATTTAAGGATTGCTTTTTCATGTGTATAGTCCTCTTGCTTTTAAATCTTACTAGGTTCAATCTGTTAGTTGTACTAGGAGGTTTGGCCAAAGGATGTCACTGGTCGAATCTTTCCTCATTAAATCATGGTAGGTTTTGATCTTGTAACACCTGAGGACGAGATCGACCTCGTATTAGGACGTCGGATCGAGACCTCGACCAAGACCTTGTGTCGAGATCCCGTGCCAAGATCGTTTGCCGAGGTCATTTGCCGAGCTGATGAGACCGCATGCACTAGCTGCTGAGCTGAGGAGATCGCGTGTCGAGCTGATGAAGTCGCATGTCGAACTGAGGAGGCCGCGTGCACGAACTCGTGTTGGAGCCTTGTGCGCTTGCACGAGCACCCTTGTCGACATCGTGTCGAGATGACACCTCGTATTCTTTCGAACGTTATTCAGCGCTATTATTATATTGTTTGTAATAATTATCTTGTCGGCTTACCGTTCTCGTCGCGTGTCTAGACTGTTGACCGACAGAGTAGAGGGTAATTATGAGGGAGGAACGATTAGACGGGTAGATGATTGATGGGATTGGCATCTTATAGCTGGAGTTACGATTATACCCCTTTCTCACCAGCTGTATTCACGACCGATTCCCTCAAACACTCATTTTTCTTTTCTTCTTTCTTCTTCCTTCCTTCTGCTCTGAGTTTCGTTGTTTTCTTCAGAACTTCCATCGACGAAACCGTGAGTTCCATCGAGATTCTGCACAAATTTTCTTCATCAATCTTGTTCATCATCATCATCTTCTCGACATATCTCGCCTGTTCGACCATCACCATTGAGGTATGAAGAACAGATTTTTCTTTTCCTCTGTGCTACTGTTTAGCGCTACTTTTCTTTCCATTTTTAGCCAGTTTTATGCTTCCAAATCATGTCAAACTGATGGGTTTTCTTCTTCACGATATTACCTATCTTTCTAACCGATTAATTGGGCTTGTAAAACAAATTTTCTTCCTCTGTTTTTCTGCAATCGGCAGTGCCCAGAAACCTTCATTTTCGGTTTATTTCGATTTCTTATTTTTCGTTGTTGCTTCTGGTTATTGTTGTTGTCGATCTATCTGTTGAAGCATCAGATAATTTTTTTTCATGAACTTTTGATCGAAATCCCTAACTTTGTGTTAGAGGAAAAATATATTTCAGTTCTTGAGTTTTATATTTTTCTGGGTTGTGGTTAAGTTTGGGAAGAGAGCTAAGTGTATTAGAACCCATAGATCGATCTGAGTTGTGTTTGTTTTAGGAAGTCTGATTCCCGAGATCGGGTGATTTCCGAATCGAGGTGTACGGGAAAGCGAATCCAAGGAAGTGGAAGCAGTGGGATCCAGATCGAGAACTGTACGTGTCGAGGTCGACTGAGAAGCGTACGTGTCGAGGTCGATTGAGGACGGTACGTGTTGAAGTCGTTGTCGAGCTCTTTGAAGACAGCTGTGTCGAGGTCGTTGTCGAGCAGCATTAACTTGGAGTTCGGTAAGGGCGCTTCACATTATTACTTTCGTAGTATGCTAGCGTAAGGGCATTTCAAATTCTACGTGGTTATGTTATTGTGTATGGATTTCCTGATTTGTGTCGAGCTTGAAATGTTGTGATATTGAGTTTTTGCATGTATTTGATATGTGATTGAATATATGTCGTGAATTGTGTATTGCATGTTGAATTGCGTTTCTTCATGTCGAGCTTGCTCTTTTTATTTGACATGCGGTTGAATATCTTGTGTTTAACTCTTTGAATATCGTATGCGGCGAATTGTTCATCGAGTGAGCGAGCTAGGTGAGTCGTATGACGTTTTTGAGCCGTGACCGGATAAGCGAGGGTGCTAGGTCCCCTTTTGTTTACGGGAGATTGACTAGACGTCGCCACGCTATGGGACCTGAGTTGACTGTCCTAGGGAGAGCGAGGATCCCAAGGCTTCGGCTGGACTTTCCGACATACGGTACGGCGTGTGCATTCCGGAAAAATTGTCGAGTCGAGAGAAAATGGATTTGCGAGTTGTGTCGAGTCTAGAGTGAGATGGTCGAGTCACGTGTGGTGATTGAGATATATTATTGTTGTTTGCTTATATCCTTTATGTCGAGCTTATCTTGTATTGTTGAGAAGTTGACCCTTTCCCGTGGTGCCTTCAATCCATGACGGTTACCCAGGCGATGTCGAGGGCGAGGAACTCGGCGATAGATGATGCCGAGGAGGAGCTCGGCGAGGACCCGGTGACGACTGTACTTGTCGTGATTGATTGTTTGTTCGACGTATTTCTTTTGATGACTGTACCTTGTTTTCTTTTGGAGTAGTAGGTCGTGACCGGTTTAGGCGATATTGTTTTGTTGCTCTGAGGTAGGCGGTGGTCTTACTTTTGGAGCAGCCCCCTGCGTGGGAGTCTGCCGGAAGTACCCCCAGGGTATGATTGCTCTTTTGAAGTCGTCGTACCTTAGGCGTATTTTCTTTTCACATTTGCTACTCTGTATTTTGTATACATTATTATTTCGAGTGATATATATATGTATGTTATGCATGTATGTTCTATTAGAATTTAAGTCTTATGTCTTAGTTGCACCATGTTTCAAAAGTCAGAATTACTACGATGTGCACGAGTTGGTTTTATAAAAAAAAAATATATCGTATTTTTAAAAGGCACAAGAGTTTTGTTTTTAAAACACATCTCATATAGGTTTATGTTGAGCTTGGTGTGTTGAGCTCGGTAACTCGAGCTCGGTATATTGAGCTCGGTAGCGGTCCGGAAACGGGTCGTTACAGATCTCACCTAGATGAGGCAGCTAGCCAAGTTTTATGAATTTGTAAAACATACATACAATCCTAGGACAGTGAAATTTGTTTTTGCAACCACTGGGATAGTGAAATGGTCAACATATGTGATCATGATGACTTATAAGTCGATAAAATTTCAAATTCTTTGATTTCTTATTCAGAGATTTTATGATTTAATTTGTTGATTTTTTTAACCTGTATGCATGAAATGAATGTTTTTTGATGAACTAGTCATGAAGTTGATAGGAAGTAGGAACTGAAATTTTATTAGAACAGGCTAGTGAAGAATTTCCTTGATTACAGTATAATTGCAAAACTTCGAGGGTCTATGCCTCCCTAGCCAAAGACCTCAACTCTCTTTCAAATGACAAGATATCCCTCTCTCTCGATCCCTCCTCTTATTTATGGGAAACATGCACTATTTCTTCTAACTATCTCCCTTACTAACTTGCTACGGAGGTTACCTATTAGAAATCATCAAATTGCTTTCAAATTATTGGGCTCTCTATGTAATTGCTTCAGATACAACATACAAGGGATACTTATGTGTTGTTGAAACCGGTCAAGTTCAAAGCTAGAAATAATTGGAAACATCATGCTGGTTCTAGTCCATAGAATGAAATTTTAAACTGGCCTCATGGCAACATTTATAATTACTTGTATTGTAAATATATTTCTCTGCATATGCTCTAAATTTCAAATTGACCACATTATGATCTGAATACCATATTGTGTCTAATACCAGCTTGTTGGGATCCCTTTCTCTGATATTAAAATGTCATCTTTATTTACTGTTCAATCTGAAGCGAGATCCTTTCTATTCTTGCAGGTTAGCATGACACTGAATATATCAATGATTCTGATCCACTTTTCACGTGGAACACAAAACAGGTTCTTGACTTCAATTTGCTTTTTTCATTCTTTTTGTATTTTCCTTCTAAAAAGTATAGATACTCTTAATAGTAAGTTAAACATCGGAATTTGGATGGGGAGGAATGAAAACTAATTTTGCATGGCTTGCCGCATTGTCAATTTAATATGTACTTGGTTTCTCCCATCTTAATGTTTTGATGTTTAAGGTGCCTTACCTATTGTTCTATCTTGTTTGATTTCGTTAAATATATATTTCTATTCTTGCCTTTTAAATTTTTTGTTGCGTCTGACTTGTACTTAGGTGTTGGAACTACGTAATATTACATACCGCGGGATCCTAATTTTTAATCAATTATTCAATCAGTATGGGAGCTAGAATTTGGTCGTCCATAACTTAGTTTTGCTTCTTTTGTATGCTTGTAGGTTTTTGTATTTTTAGTCGTTGAATATGAAACACCAAAGAATTTCTTGAATCAGTGCGATGTGGTTAGTTAGTTTGCATCTTCATTTGAAATATAAACACTTAAATTGCCAACTCCTTTTTATAAAGAAAGAATAAAAGGAAGCCATGGTAAAACTGGGTCGGTGGATCTCGAGCAGCGGCTTCAATGTTTGTTTATTTCATGATTTCATGTCACTCGAGATAGTTGTGTCATTGCATGTTATCTTTGCTTCTCTGTCATCTTACGTATATGTTGTGTCACATATGTTGCTTAGGCTCTTGAGATGCCATTTTTGATTTTACAGATATCCTGTGGGATGGTATCATTCCTTCTAAAGAGCATGCGAAGTTTTGGATTCACACATCAAATAAATACCGCCGTTGATCGTATACAGCTCTTATGATCTCTTCCTGAACCAAACATGAATCTTTCAATTCATATGGCTCTCACACTCAATTCCTTATAGGAAACTTACCTGTCTTTATTATGGAATGAGCCTATCCTCATTACTCTATTTCTAGTTCTAAAAATCTTGAAAATGATTACCAATACAAGACCAAAATATTTGGAGGACTCTTCAGACCAAACAAATAATTATCAGCAAAGTTGTTTTTTTTTTTTCAAGTCCAAAGAATTCTGATTAATTTATATGTAGGTCGTCGATTCCGCATTGTATAAAAGGAGTTGTTAACCAATTTTTTATCGTAAAGAGAATTCAAGCCATTTTATCGACAAGGATATTGTGTCTAAGCTGAATTACTTGAGATTTCTTTAGGCCTTAATTTTGCCATTTTTTGTGTGTCCAGGGAAGCAATTTGCGTGGTAAAGAATATAACTTAATTTTGCACTGGCATGTTATGCCAAAGATTGGCAAAATGTTTGCAGATAAAATAGTAATGCCAGGTTACCGATTGCCCGAGGAATACTGATGATGCCTTCTTGTCATGTAATGTTTTTGCTGTAACTTTAGCCTTTTCTATAGCAGACATAAAAGGTTCCTACAAGGAACTAGGATGAGGGAAAAGGAATCCGTGCTTTGGATAGTGGAAATGAATAATGTTTAAATTCTCGAATATCCGAAATTTGCTTGTGGTGTGGTCTTCAATTGTCTCAAGTTTATTGTTTCTCCGATAAAAACATATCATGCCGTCGCCAATCCTTTGAGCTTTAGCTATGAAAAATTACTGGCCAGTTCACCTGGAAAAGTTTGAAATTGTGACCGAGCTTTCTGGTGATTAAAAGCGATGTCTCTCTTCACCTTGAAGAAAATAACAGCTTTATCCCCCCCACAACAAAATCCCACAAACTTGGCTCCTTTGGACCCGTCATGAGACTTATCTCCGAGTTGATAGTGGGACGTTTGGTTTTTTACACCCAAAATTAGACTACCTCTCAAATGGGCATTTTCATGAATCGAACCCGGGTTTTTTTTTTGTTGTTGTTGAGAAAGAGCTATGTTATCAACTCTTCCAACACCACCTTGATAAATTACTTAAAAACTTGATAAAACTATAAAGGCTTCTAACCCAAATGTTAGGTGCGAGAGCGGCTGCGCGAGAGCATCGGGAGGCCATGACTGTGTCACACCATCGGAGACTTGTTGACGGTAGACAGAGTGGCCCGAGCAGAGGGGGTAGACGACGTAGACAGCAACCTCAATACGAGGAACCTCAGTACGTAGAACCTCCGCATGAGGAACCTCAGCACGAGGGATATCAGCATGAGGTTCCTCACGAGGAACCAGTTGAGATGCATATAGATGCACTGGCAGAGGAGAGACCATTTCTTGGAGGACCTTCTGATACATCGCTGCTTAGATCATTTAGGGACCACATCGCTTACCACTTGTGGAGTGGAGAAGTAATTATTGTTTACTGTCTTAAAACATTTAAGGGTTTTCTTTTTAATTGTGTAATTCATGACAAATCTTTTATTTTTATGTGTGCAGGATCGGGTGGAAGCAAAAAGTGGCAGAAGTGGTTTAGGGATCGTCAGCCACTACCACCTGCAGTACAGGAGCATGTTGATCGAGCTGGTCTTTCAACTCTGATGTATTACAGCTACAAGATGATTCACAACTCGCTGCTAACTGCGTTTGCTGAGAGGTGGCACGCAGAAACTAGCTTGTTCCACCTTCCAGTCGGAGAGATGACCATCACGTTGGATTATGTGTCATGCATACTGGGCACACCGGTCAGAGGCACCATTGTTAGGGGTATCACATGCGGAGGCCTCGGCGGAGGTTACGGGTCATGGGTAGGCCGCTGTCAGTTTATCTTGGCTGTAGGTCCTTTATGATAGACAGAGGGATGAGGGTCGGACAGACAAGGCAGCGAGGGCGTTCAAACTGGTGCTACTCGGGATGACTATTCTGACGGACAAGACTAGCACCTGTATTGACTGTAGATATCTCGAGCTGGTGCGTCACTTGGGCCAGGTTGGACAGTGGTCATGAGGAGCTTTAGCCCTATACAAGTTGTACGATTATCTTGACGACGCCTTGATGGGTCGAGTGCCATGGGTTAGCGGGCTACATGACACTCTTTCAGGTACCACTGTGTTATTAAATAAGAAAATTAAATTTACAATTGTTTTAACTCTAATACAATTTCGTAACTGATTCGTTATTATTATTTGTAACAGGCGTGGATCTACGAGTATTTTCCCACTACTATAGTAGATCAGAAGCTTGTTGACGGTTACACCGGTGAGCGTGTACGCGCTAACTACTGGACACCTAAGAGGGGTCAGGGGAAGATGCTTCCATACAGGCAAGCATTAGATGCGCTGACCATTGATGATGTGTGTTGGACATCGTGGCCCCCTATAGGCAGCGCTGCCCACTCGCTGATGTGGCATTCTTTTCGGGGTACATCTGGTGTGGGAACACCATAGTGCCGTACTTGCTGTAGAGGGTACTGCGACGATTCAGTCTGGTAGGACATTCCTCGACAGCCACCACGACGTCCCTCGGCTGAGGATATTAGTCTTAATTGGATGTCATCTCACCTGTACTATATTAGATACATCTTTTAGTTGAGGTAGGCCGCTCATCCAGCTGAGTGCGTCGAGAGATACATGGATTGGTACTATAGGGTCTCGCATCCACTGTTGATACCTCCATAAGATCCACATGATCCACATGATGATGTTATGTGTCATCGAGTAAGGAATAATAAGTTCTTGAACTGTATATATTATGTCCATTCGTAACATTATCTAATTATTTGCTATAATGTATTTATGTCATTTGTAGGCGGATTGTGTTGGTGCGATACTCAGGTTGGATAGAATTGCCGCCATGCTGCATCAGGTCGTTAATTACGCATAGGTGGGAGATGAGATGTGTGACTACCTTGAGCGGTGCTTGGATAAGCGGAGGGTCACTGCGTAGTTGCATTTTTATGTAATTTTTTTATGTGAATATTTGTTTTTGATGAATGTAATTATTATTATTATTATTATTATTATTATTATTATTATTATTATTATTATTATTAGTGAGTTTAGAAATACAAAATAATAAAAACAAACTTAAACGTGACTATTTATAAACCGCAACTACTCATTCAACAACAACAAAACAACATTACATGATCATCAAATGTAACTACAACACCCAACTACAACATTAAAAAAAACCAAACCCAACTATTTATTAAACGCAACTACTCATTCAACAACACAACACAACATTACATGACATAGTCACGGTGCTAATCCTTGGCTATGGTTGATGACATCTTTGCAAGGATCTCATCAATCGTTCTTGGTGCACGATATCTTTGCAATGATCTCGTCGATCGATCTTCCAAGCACAAAGATACGACTCTATTGGGCCATGGCTAGAATGATCACCGAATGTTTCCCTTATACTTTGTATATCGCCGTCGTTTAGAACTGTCATATTCATATACTAAACACGCCTACTACCTAACAAAACATGGCATCGATAGTAGAGATCTGTCACTCTACGTAATCCAGCTCTGAGCTTTTGCCGAATCCTTTACTTGAGGTCTTCAATGGTGACGGATGGCTTTAGGCTAGGTATTTTTGGGCGTCGCATTCAAAAACCACACCATCAGCATTTGTTGTGATTCTGCCATTGTAATAGACAATAGTAAGGCTCGAATCCATCGAGAATTGGGTTGACTGAGTGAGTGAGTGACTGAAGAGGTCGACAATTAACCCCTTCTCGACAATGGCACGCTTATTGTCGAGAAGGGGCTGTCTCTTGTTGCTCTACGGTGTCGACAATCATTTTGTCCCTTCATCTTCCTCATTGTTAACGACAGAGCAAATGGATAATAAATCGATGGAAATATCTTCAAAGTTTTCTGGAAAGTGATTTGAGTTAATTCGACAGAAGATTCCACAATTGAGAAGAGCAAAGTGAAGAGGTCGACAATTAACATGATGTCGACAATGGTGGGATTGTTGGTGTCGAAATCCTGTGTCGACAATTGTAACGACCCGTTTCCGGACCGCTACCGAGCTCAATATACCGAGCTCGAGTTACCGAGCTCAACACACCGAGCTCAACATAAACCTGTATGAGATGTGTTTTAAAACGAAACTCTTGTGCCTTTTAAAAATACGATATATTTTTTTTTAAAACCAACTCGTGCACATCAGAGTAATTACAGCTTTTCGAAACATGGTGCAACTAAGACACAAGACTTAAATTCTAATAAAACATACATGCATAACATACATATATATATCACTCTAAATAATCATGTATACAAAATACAGAGTAGCAATGTATAAAGAAAATACACCTAAGGTATGACGACTTCAAAAGAGCAATCATACCCTGGGGTACTTCAGCAGAACTCCCACGCAGGGCTGCTCCAAAAGTAAGACCACCAGTCTACCTGAAACAACAAAACAACACCGCCTAAATGGTCACGACATACTACTCCAAAAGAAAACTAGGTACGACCATAAAAAAAAACAACATCCAAAGCAACATAATCAATCCACGACCAGGCGAGGTCGTCACTCGGGTCCTCGTCGAGCTCCTCCTCGGCATCATCTCTTTGTCGAGTTCCCTGCGCCCTCGACATCGCCTGGGTAACCGTCATGGATTGAAGGCACCACGGGAAAGGGTCAACTTCTCAACAATTCAAAATAAGCTCGACATAAAGGATATAAGCAAACATCAAAGTATAACATTCACCGACGTGACTCGACCATCTCACTCTAACTCGACACAACTCGCAAATCCATTTTCTCTCGACTCGACAATTTTTCCGGAATGCACACGCCGTACCGTATGTCGGAAAGTCCAGCCGAAGCCTTGGGATCCTCGCTCTCCCTAGGACAGTCAACTCAGGTCCCATAGCGTGGCGACGTCTAGTCAATCTCCCGTAAACAAAAGGGGACCTAGCACCCTTAGTTATCCGGGTCACGGCTCAAAAACGTCATACGACTCACCTAGCTCGCTCACTCGATGAACAATTCACTGCATACGATATTCAAAGAGTTAAACACAAGATATTCAACCGCATGTCAAATAAAAAGAGCAAGCTCGACATGAAGAAACGCAATTCAACATGCAATACACAATTCACGACATATATTCAATCACATATTAAATACATGCAAAAACTCAATCATATCCCAACATTTCAAGCTCGACACAAATCAGGAAATCCATACACAATAACATAACCACGTAGAATATGAAGTGCCCTTACGCTAGCATACTATGAAAGTATTAATGTGAAGCGCCCTTACATAAGGACTTATAAAATAAAGCCTTAGAGATATCTAGGAGTTGCCCTTACCGAACTCCAAGTTAATGCTGCTCGACAACGACCTCGACACAGCTGTCTTCAAATGAGCTCGACAATGACTTCTCTTACTCGATCTCGACACGGCTGTCTTCAACGAGTTCGACAACGACTTCGACACGTACCGTCCTCAATCGACCTCAACACGTACACTTCTCAGTCGACCTCGACACGTACAGTTCTCGATCTGGATTCCGCTGCTTCCACGTCCTCGGATTCGCTCTCCCGTACACCTCGATTCGGAAATCATACGATCTCGGGAATCAGACTTCCTAAAACAACACAACTCAGTTCGATCTATGGGTTCTAATACACTTAGCTCACTTCCCAAACTTAACCACAACCCAGAAAATATAAAACTCAAGAACTGAAATATATTTTTCCTCTAACAAAAAGTTAGGGTTTTCGATCAAAAGTTCATGAAAAAGGTTATCTGATGCTTCAACAGATAGATCGACAACAACAATAACCAAAAGCAACAAACGAAAAACAAGAAATCGAAACAAACCAAAAATGAAGGGTTTCTGGGCACTGCCGATTGCAGAAAAACAAAGGAAGAAAATTTGTTTTATAAGCCCAATTAATCGGTTAGAAAGATAGGTAATATCGTGAAGAAGAAAACCCATCAGTTTGACATGATTTGGAAGCATAAAACTGGCTAAAAATGGAAGAAAAAGTAGCGCTAAACAGTAGCACAGAGGAAAAGAAAAATCTGTTCTTCATACCTCAATGGTGATGGTCGAGCAGGCGAGATATGTCGAGAAGATAATGAGGAACAAGGTTGATGAAGAAAGCTTATGCAGAAGCTCGATGGAACTCAAGGTTTCTTCGATGGAAATTTTTGGAGAAAAACAACGAAACTCAGAGCAGAAGGAAGGAAGAAGAAAGAAGAAAAGAGAAAGAATGAGTGTTTGAGGGAATCGGTCGTGGTATACAGCTGGTGAGAGAAGGGGCATAATCGTAACTTCAGCTATAAGATGCCAATCCCATCAATCATTCTACCCGTCTAATCGTTCCTCTCATAATTACCCTCTACTCTGTCGGTCAACGGTCTAGACACGCGACGAGAACGGCAAGCCGACAATATAATTATTACAAACAATATAATAATAGCGCTGAATAACGTTCGAAAGAATACGAGGTATCATCTCGACACGATGTCGACTAGGGTGCTCGTGCAAGCGCACAAGGCTCCAACACGAGTTCGTGCACGTGGCCTCCTCAGTTCGACATGCGTCCTCATCAGCTCGGTACGCGACTTCATCAACTCGACACGCGATCTCCTCAGTTCAGCAGCTAGTGCACGCGGTCTCCTCAGCTCGGCAAATGACCTTGGCACGGGATCTCGACACAAGGTCTTGGTCGAGGTCTCGATACGTCGTCCTAATACGATGTCGATCTCGTCCTCAGGTGTTACAATCTCTCCCTCTAAAAAAATTCCGTCCTCGAAATTGCAAATAAGATTCTTACCTCGGAAAAGTTGAGTCTTGAGTCTTCATCTTCTCCTCCAGCTCCCAAGTCGTGCATCTCCCGCCTTTCTCGATCCCACACAACTTTGACAAGTTGAATTTCTTTGTTCATAATCGTTTGGCTTTCCGATCAACGATCCTTGCTGGTGATGCTTCAAAAGATAAGTCGTCCTTCAGTTGAATCACATCCGGTTCGATGACATGAGAGGGGTCGGAAACATACTTCCGCAATTGTGAGACATGGAAGACGTCGTGGATGTTCGACAAGAATGGTGGCAAGGCAATCTGATATGCCACTGGACCAATACGACGAAGAATCTGGTAAGGTCCAATAAATTTAGGGGTAAGTTTCTTGGATTTGATCGCTCGACCAACTCCAGTAGTGGGGGTGACTCTAAGAAATACATGTTCTCCTTTGAGATGTTCGCATCCGATCTCTGATCAAACGGATCTTCTCGGTAGTCTGCTGGATCATATCTGGTCCGACAACAGAACGCTCGCCGTCCTGGTACCAACAAAGAGGCGTCTGACATTTCCGTCCATACAGTGCTTCAAAAGGTGCCATTCCAATACTCGCATGGAAACTGTTATTGTATGTGAACTCCACCAATGGTAAGACGTCGTCCCAACTTCCTCGGTGATCTAAGGTACACGCTCGCAACAAATCTTCAAGTGATTGGATCGTTCTCTCAGTCTGACCGTCAGTCTGTGGATGATATGCCGAGCTAAGCCTGAGCTCGGTTCCCATCGCTCCTTGCAATTCCCTCCAAAAATGAGACGTGAACTTCGGATCTCGGTCCGACACGATTGAAGAGGGTATACCATGAAGTCGTACTATCTCCGCGATGTAGATCTCGGTCAGCTTTTCCACGTTGTATGTCGACCTCCTTTGGTAAGAAATGAGCAGATTTGGTCAATCGGTTGGCGATCACCCAAATCGAATCATTCTTCTTCTGCGTTTTTCGGCAAACCTACAACGAAATCCATGGAAATACTATCCCATTTCCATATGATGCGTCAGCGATTGTAGCATTCCCGCAGGTCGTTGGTGCTCCACCTTCGCTTTCTGACACGTTAAACACGAAGCTACGTACTCGGCCACTTGCTTCTTCATTCCGGACCACCAAAAATGCTTCTTCAAGTCTTGACACATCTTCGTAACTCCTGGGTGAATACTAAAGTTGCTCTTATGCGCTTCGTCGAGAATCAACTTTCTCAGCTCGGCTACGTTAGGTACGCATACTCGGCCATTGCACCTCAAGATGTCGTTCGCTCCGACGTGAAATTCTGTCGCCTTCCCTTGCGCTATCAACTGAATCTTCTCTTGCAGAAGCTCGTCATGAACTTGCTGGTCTCGGATCTCATCCAACAATCTGTTAGAAATGGTAAGCATACCAAATCTCAGCTTCCCCGGTGAAACTTCGACACTCAACTTCAAGTCTCGGAACTTCTCGAGCATCTCCAACTCCTTGATCATCATCGCCGAGGTTAAAACGCTCTTCCTACTCAACGCATCTGCTACCACGTTAGCCTAACCGGGATGGTATTCCAACGTAAAGTCGTAGTCCTTGAGAAATTACGTCCATCTACGCCGACGCATGTGGAGTTCTTTACGGTCGAGCAGTACTTCAAGCTCTTGTGATCGCTGAAAGCGATGAGAGTGCTCCCATAAAGGTAGTGTCTCCATATCTTCAGCGCCAAAAACTCTGCTTGCCCGGCTCCAAGTCGTGAGTAGGGTAGTTCCTCTCGTGAATCTTAAGTCGTCTTGAAGCATCTGCGACCACCTTCCGATGTTGCATCAAAGACGCATCCCAATCCCCTGGTGTGATGCATCACAATACACCTCGAAAGGCTCTTCGGGTTGAGGCAAAATTAGCACAGCGCCGTCGTCAAAAGCTCCTTCGGTCTTTGAAAAGCGGCCGCACTCCTCGGTCCAGGCAAAGGTTGATCCTTCCTCGTCGATCGTGTAAGAGGCGCGACAATCTTCGAGAAACCTTCAATGAATCTTGGTAATATCCTGCTAAGCCGACAAAACTCACGATCTCGTGAACCGTCTTCGGTTGTTCCCACGCTAGCACGACTTCAATCTTAGTTGGATCCACGGCTATCCCTTCTTTGGAAATCACGTGACCAAGAAAATTCACCTCTTCAAGCCAAAATTCACACTTGACGGGTTGGCATAGAGTTGCTTATCTCGTAATATCTGCGATTACTCGACATAAGTGTTCTGCGTGCTCTTCTCGGTTCCTCGAGTAGATCAGTATGTCGTCGATGAACACTACAACAAACTGATCCAAGAACGAATGGAAAATCCTGTTCATGTAGTCCATAAACACAGCTGGCGCATTCGTCACTTCAAACGGCATCACCAAGTACTCGTAGTGACCGTATCTAGTCCTGAAAGCTGTTTTGGCGACATCTTCCTCCTTCACGCGAATCTGGTGGTAGCCCGACTTCAAGTCTATCTTGGAAAAGATCGCCGCTCCACGAAGTTGATCCATCAAGTCGTTAATACGTGGTAACGGATAACGGTTCTTCACGGTAACCTTGTTGAGCTCGCGGTAGTCCACGCACAGCCTTGATCGTCCATCCTTCTTCTTAACCAACAACACTGGAGCTCCCCACGGTGACACGCTCGGTCGTATGAATTGCTTCGACTCCAAGTGTTCGATCTGGGACTTCAGTTCTTTCATCTCGGCAGGAGACATCCTGTATGGCGCTTTGGAAATCGGTCCTGTCCCTGGAATCAGGTCGATGGAGAACTTCGACCTCTCGTCTTGGTGGTAACCACAGCACGTCTTCGGAAAACGTCCTCAAAGTCACACACCACCGAACATTCTTCCACGTCGATCTGTTTGGAAAACTTCCGAACTAGCCGGATACATGTATTCCTAGTTCCTTCTTTCAAAGAAACTCCAATACGTTCGCGTAAAGATAATTGGAGACTCCAAGGTCCGGAAAAATTACGGTTTACGGGCACAGTCCAAAAGGACATGGTGGTGTGACAACCAATCCATCCCGAGGAGGACATCTAAGCCCTTAAGAGGCAAACAAACCAAATTGACCACAAACTTTCTACTCTGAATAACCACTACACAATTAAGACATGCAGTGTTTGTGACTAAGGTTTTAGCAGCTGGGGTTGTAACTACTAATTTAAACGGTAAAGCAGTCACAGTCAAGTTCAAATGGTTCACACAATCAGAAGAAATAAAGGAATGGGTTGCACCCGAATCAAAAAGAACGGATTAGGATTTACCCTCGATCTCACATTCACCTTGGATAAGATCTTCAGCTCGATCTGCTTCCTCGCCACTCATGCAGAAAACTCTGCCTTTAGCCACTTGACGCTTCCCTTTGGCCTTTGCCAAGCATCGTCGGTTCGACTTTAGGTGTAGGACAATCCTTGGCAAAATGCCCTGGCTTCTTGCGGTTGAAACACACCTCCTCCTTACGAGTACGATTACTCGCGTAATGTCCCGCTTTCCACATCGATAGCAAGTCACCTCGACACCGGCCTGTCCTCCGCTTCGGTACCTGGGTCATCGGACGATCTGTCCCTGTTGTCGTTCCCACGAGGTCGGTCGTCACGGCTTCTTCTGCGGTTGTTTTCCTTTACGTGTGCAAATCTACGCCCCGCACTGCGAGTCTCACCGGTCCGCCCACAATAATCTTCTTCTTGTGGCTTACTCCTTCTACCTCGACACATCGATCAATCGGCTCTTGGAGGTTTCGATCCTCAACGACACCATCGACTTCTGAATGTCGAATCTCAATCCCGTTGGAATCTCTCACTCAACCATCTACGGTCAACTCGATCACGGAATGGACTGAAATACCTCGCCCGATGACTCGAACTTGGCGCATACTCGGACAACTGTCGAATTGCCTTCTTTGCAATTGAAGAAACTCTTGCTCCTTCTCGGCTCGTGCGATGTCTGGGAAGTACTTGTCCAAGAACCTTTCACGAAAAAGCTCCCGAGGTCATCTCGCGACGTTCGCTATAAATATTTGCTTCACTCCTCTCCACCAATACTCTGCGTCTCTAGCGGTAAGTAGGTGGCATAGTCGACCTTTACGTTGTCCGCAATGGAGTGCCTCAAAGATCTTCTCGATCTCTTGCATCCAAAGATCGACTTTATCCGGTTGGCTCACCATAGAACTTGATTGGATCATGCTTCCTAAAGTCGGCCAATCCTCTCGCTTGACATTTCGTTACGCTCGTTCTTTGTTCTTTGCAAGTTCTGCTGAGTTAACGCCGTCTGTTGAGCCATCGCGTTAGCCTGTTGAGTTCTGCGGTGATTGTTGAGCCATGGCTGCCGCCATCTCGGTCATAGCTTGAATTGCTCGTTCCATGTCGGCGTTCTCGATTGCGGTGTCGTATTCCTACGAGGTGGCATTAGATTCCACAAAGTTCAAAACCACTGTCGATCTCACAACAAGGATGTGTTAAAACACCTTTGCTTCAATCAAGCAGTTCAAACAATTTTTCAAGCAATAAGTGCTTCACTTAATCAAGCAAAGCAATCAACATATACAACTAGGTACCCAACACACATATCCCGACCACGGTGACCGGTCCAAATCTCCTATGCACGGCTCGGTCGAATCGAATCGCTCGATACCAACAATGTAACGACCCGTTTCCGGACCGCTACCGAGCTCAATATACCGAGCTCGAGTTACCGAGCTCAACATAAACCTGTATGAGATGTGTTTTAAAACGAAACTCTTGTGCCTTTTAAAAATACGATATTTTTTTTTTTATAAAACCAACTCGTGCACATCGTAGTAATTCTGACTTTTGAAACATGGTGCAACTAAGACACAAGACTTAAATTCTAATAAAACATACATGCATAACATACATATATATATCACTCTAAATAATCATGTATACAAAATACAGAGTAGCAATGTATAAAGAAAATACACCTAAGGTATGGCGACTTCAAAAGCAATCATACCCTCGGGGTACTTAAGCACTCCCACGCAGGGCTGCTCCAAAAGTAAGACCACCATCTACCACGAAACAACAAAACAACAACGCCCCAGTGGTCACGACATACTACTCCAAAGAAAACTAGGTACGGCCATAAAAAAAAACAACATCCGGCAACATAATCAATCACGACGGATAGAGTGCGTCACTCGGGTCCTCGTCGAGCTCCTCCTCGGCATCGTCTGCTGTCGAGTTCCCTGCGCCCTCGACACCGCCTGGGTAACCGTCATGGATTGAAGGCACCACGGGAAAGGGTCAACTTCTCAACAATTCAAAATAAGCTCGACATAAAGGATATAAGCAAACAGCAAAGTATAACATTCACCGACGTGACTCGACCATCTCACTCTAACTCGACACAACTTCGCAAATCCATTTTCTCTCGACTCGACAATTTTCCGGAATGCACACGCGCCGTGCAGTATGTCGGAAAGTCCAGCCGAAGCCTTGGGATCCTCGCTCTCCCTAGGGCCGGTCGGCTTCAGTCCCATAGCGTGGCGGCGTCTAGTCAATCTCCCATAAACAAGGGGACCTAGCACCCTTAGTTATCAGGGTCACGGCTCAAAAGCGTCATCACGACTCACCTAGCTCGCTCACTCGATGAACAATTAAGCGCATCACGATATTCAAAGAGTTAAACATAAGATATTCAACCGCATGTCAAATAAAAAGAGCAAGCTCGACATGAAGAAAGCGCAATTCAACATGCAATACACAATTCACGACATATATTCAATCACATATTAAATACATGCAAAAACTCAATCATATCCCAACATTTCAAGCTCGACACAAATCGGAAATCCATACACAATAACATAACCACGTAGAATATGAAGTGCCCTTACGCTAGCATACTATGAAAGTATTAATGTGAGCGCCGCTTACATAAGGACTTATAAAATAAAGCCTTAGAGATATCTAGGAGTTGCCGCTACCGAACTCCAAGTTAATCTTGCTCGACAACGACCTCGACACAATTTGTCTTCAAATGAGCTCGCCAATGACTCCTCTTACTCGATCTCGACACGGCTGTCTTCACCGAGTTCGACAACGACTTCGACCCGTACCGTCCTCAATCGACCTCAACACGTACACTTCTCAGTCGACCTCGACACGTACAGTTCTCGATGCGGATTCATTGCTTCCACATCCTCGGATTAAGCTCTCCGTACACCTCGATTAGAAATCATACGATCTCGGGAATCAGACTTCCTAAAACAACACAACTCAGTTCGATCTATGGGTTCTAATACACTTAGCTCACTTCCCAGACTTAACCCCAACCCAGAAAATATAAAACTCAAGAACTGAAATATATTTTCCTCTAACAAAAGTTAGGGTTTTCGATCAAAGTTCATGAAAAAGGTTATCGATGCTTCAGCAGATAGATCGACAACAACAATAACCAAAAGCAACAAGCGAAAAACAAGAAATCGAAACAAACCAAAAATGAAGGGTTTTACGGGCGCCGGGTGCGAGAAAAACAAAGGAAGAAAATTTGTTTTATAAGCCCAGTGTCGGTTAGAAAGATAGGTAATATCGTGAAGAAGAAAACCCATCAGTTTGACATGATTTGGAAGCATAAAGCGGCTAAAAATGGAAGAAAAAGTAGTGCTAAGCGGTATACAGAGGAAAAGAAAAATCTGTTCTTCATACCTCAATGGTGATGGTCGAGCAGGCGAGATATGTCGAGAAGATAATGAGGAACAAGGTTGATGAAGAAAGCTTATGCAGAAGCTCAATGGAACTCAAGGTTTCTTCGATGGAAATTTTTGGAGAAAAACAACGAAACTCAGAGCAGAAGGAAGGAAGAAGAAAGAAGAAAAGAGAAAGAATGAGTGTTTGAGGGAATCGGTCGTGGTATACAGCTGGTGAGAGAAGGGCATAATCGTAACCCGGCTATAAGATGCCAATCCATCAATCATTCTACCCGTCTAATCGTTCCTCTCATAATTACCTCTACTCATTGGTCAGCGGTCTAGACACCGCGGCGAGCAGCGGCCGACAATATAATTATTACAAACAATATAATAATAGCTGAATAACGTTGAAAGAATACGAGGTATCATCTCGACCACGATGTCGACTAGGGTGCTCGTGCAAGCGCCGCAAGGCTCCAACACGAAGTTACGTGCGTGGCCTCCTCGATTCGACATGCGTCCTCATCATTTCGATGCAGCGACTTCATCAACTCGACACGCGATCTCCTCGATTCGGCTAGTGCACGCGGTCTCCTCAGCTCGGCAAATGACCTTGGCACGGGATCTCGACACAAGGTCTTGGTCGAGGTCTCGATACGTCGTCCTAATACAATGTCGATCTCGTCCTCAGGTGTTACAACAATTGTAACACCTGAGGACGAGATCGACATCGTATTAGGACGACGTATCGAGACCTCGACCAAGACCTGTGTCGAGATCCCGTACAAGATCGCTTGCCGGTGTCATTTGCCGAGATGAGGAGACCGCTGCGTACTAGCCGAAATGAGGAGGTCGTGTCGAGTCGATGAAGTCGCGCATCGAAATGATGAGGACGCATGTCGAATCGAGGAGGCCACGCACGAACTCGTGTTGAGCCTTGTCGCGCTTGCACGAGCACCGTCGACATCGTGGTCGAGATGATACCTCGTATTCTTTCGAACGTTATTCAGCGCTATTATTATATTGTTTGTAATAATTACATTGTCGGCTGCTCGCCGCTGTCGCGTTCTAGACCGCTGACCGGTAGAGGGTAATTATGAGAGGAACGATTAGATGGGTAGAATGATTGATGGGATTGGCATCTTATAGGCTGGAATTACGATTATGCCTTTTCCCACCACCGTATACCACGACCGATTCCTCAGATACTCATTTCTCTTTCTTCTTTCTTCTTCCTTCCTTCTCGCTCTGAAGTTTCGTTGTTTTTCTCCAAAACTTCCATCAAGAAACCTTGAGTTCCATCGAGATTCTGACAAGCTTTCTTCATCAACCTTGTTCCTCATTATCTTCTCGGCATATCTCGCCCGTCGACCATCACCATTGAGGTATGAAGAGCGATTTTTCTCTTCCTCTGTACTCTTGTTTAGCGCTACTTTCCTTCCATTTTTAGCCGCTTTATGCTTCCAAATCATGTCAAACTGATGGGTTTTCTTCTTCATGATATTACCTATCTTTCTAATGATTAATTGGGCTTGTAAAACAAATTTTCTTCCCTGTTTTTCTGCACCCAGCGTGCCCGTAAACTCTTCATTTTCGCCTATTTCGATTTCTTGTTTTTCGTTTGTTGCTATTGTTGTTGTTGTCGATCTATCTGTTGAAGCATCGGATAACCTTTTTCATGAACTTTTGATCGAAACCCTAACTTTGTGTTAGAGGAAAAATATATTTGATTCTTGAGTTTTATATTTTTTACGGGTTGTGGTTAAGTTTGGGAAGAGAGCTAAGTGTATTAGAACCCATAGATCGAATCGAGTTGTGTTTGTTTTAGGAAGTCCGATTCTCGAGATCGTGTGATTTCAATCGAGGTGTACGGAAAACGAATCAGGACGTGGAAGCGGCGGAATCCGAATCGAGAATCTATGCGTGTCGAGGTCGATCGAGAAGCGTGCGTGTCGAGGTCGATTGAGGACTGATGCGGTAGAAGTCGTTGTCGAACTCGTTGAAGACAAATGCGTGTCGAGATCGAGTAAGAGAAGTCGTTGTCGAGCTCATTTGAAGACAGTATGTCGAGGTCGTTGTCGAGCAACTTTAGCTTCGAGTTCTAGAGCGGCCTTTAGACATTATTAAGACTTTATTTTTATTGTTATATTTCTGTATGAATTTCCTTGATTGGTGTCGAGCTTGGAATGTTGTGATATGATTGAGTTTTTGCATGTATTTGATATGTGATTGAATATATGTTGTGAATGGTGTATTGCTGTCGAATTGCGTTTCTTCATGCAGAATGTTTTATTGCTTAAATGTCGAATTGTGTTTTCTTCATGTTAAGCATGCTCTCTTTATTTGATATGTGATCAAGTAAGTTGTGTTACTCTTTGACATGCGGTGAGCTAATCATCGAGTGAGAGAGCTAGGGAGTCGTATGACGTTTTGAGCCGGGACCTAGATAATCGAGGGTGCTAGGTCCCCTTGTTTATGGTGGATTAACTAGGCGTCGCATTATCAGTTTGGGGTTGGACCTGCTGATTAATGCATGGTATCGGTTTGGGGTTGGACCTGCCGTTTACCTATTACGTCAGTTTGGGGATGGACCTGCTGACGATATTCCGGAATAAGAGTCGAGTCGAGTCTAGAGTGAGATGGTCGAGTCACGTGTGGTGATTGAGATACATTATTGTGTTGCTTATTTCTTTTTGTCGAGCTTATCTTGAATTGTTGAGAAGTTGACCCTTTCCCGTGGTGCCTTCAATCCATGACGGTTACCCAGGCGATGTCGAGGGCGCAGGGAACTCGACAGCAGATGATGCCGAGGAGGAGCTCGACGAGGACCCGAGTGACGACCTCTACTTGTCGTGATTGATTATGTTGTTGGATGTTTGTTCGACGTATTTCTTTTGATGACTGTACCTTGTTTTCTTTTGGAGTAGTATGTCGTGACCAGTTTGGGCAGTGTTGTTTTGTTGTTTCAGGGTAGACTGGTGGTCTTACTTTTGGAGCAGTCCCCTGCGTGGGTGTTCTATGGAAGTACCCCCAGGGTATGATTGCTCTTTTGAAGTCGTCATACCTTAGGTGTATTTTCTTTATACATTTGCTACTCTGTATTTTGTATACATGATTATTTAGAGTGATATATATATATATATGTATGTTATGCATGTATGTTTTATTAGAATTTAAGTCTTGTGTCTTAGTTGCACCATGTTTCGAAAAGTCAGAATTACTCGATGTGCACGAGTTGGTTTTATAAAAAAAAAAATATATCGTATTTTTAAAAGGCACAAGAGTTTCGTTTTAAAATACATCTCATACAGGTTCATGTTGAGCTCGGTGTGTTGAGCTCGGTAACTCGAGCTCGGTATATTGAGCTCGGTAGCGGTCCGGAAACGGGTCGTTACATTGTTGGTATCAGAGCAGTTCGGTTCTGAGAAAGTGTGCATAGGAAATTTGGGTAGTCCGTGTCGGGATATGTGTGTTGGGTACCTAGTTGTATATGTTGATTCTTTGTTTGATTAAGTGAAGCACTTATTGCTTGAAAAATTGTTTGAACTGTTTCTTGATTGAAGCAGTGTGTTTTAACACATCCTTGTTGTGGGATTCCGACAGGGTTTTAAACTTTGTGGAATCTAATGCCACCTCGTAGGAATACGGCAACAACCGAGAACGTCGACATGGAACGAGCAATTCAAGATATGACCAAGATGGCGGCGACCATGGCTCAACAATCCATTCTTTGACTCAGCCAGGCTAACGCGATGGCTCAACAGACGGCAGCGTTAACTCAACAGAACTTGCGGAACAAAGAACGAGCGAAATCTAAATGTCAAGCTGCAGGATCGCGCACTTCAGAAGCATGATCCACCGAAGTTCTACGGTGAGCCAAATCGGATAAAGCTGATCTTTGGATGCAAGAGATCGAGAAGATCTTTGAGGCTCTTCATTGCGGACAACGTGAAGGTCGACTATGCCACCTACTACTTGCTAGGAGACGCAGAGTATTGGTGGAGAGGAGTGAAGCAAACATTTATAAGCGAACGTCGCGAGATGACCAGGAGCTTTTTCGTGAAAGGTTCTTGGACAAGTACTTCCCAGATCTTTGCCGCGAGCGAGAAGGAGCGGGAATTTCTTCAAGCTGCGGCAAGCGATTCGGCGATGTCCGAGTATGCGGCCAAGTTCGAGTCGTTGCCGAGGTATTTCACTCCATTTCGTGATCGAGTTGACCAGAGATGGTTGAGTGAGAGATTCGCACGGGGATTGAGATTCGACATTCAGAAGTCGGTGGTGTCGCTGAGGATCGAAACCTCAAGAGTGATTGATCGATGTGTCGAGGTAGAAGGAGTAAGCCACAAGAAGAAGATTATTGTGGGCGGACCGGTGAGACCCGAGTGCGGGCGTAGATTTGCACGCAGAAGGAAACAAGCTGCAGAAGAAGCCTTACGACCGACCTCGGGGAACGACAACAGGGACGATATCATCCGATGACCCGGTAGAAGCGGAGGGCGAGACGATGTCGAGGTTACTTGTTTCCGTTGTGGAAGAGCGGGACATTACGCCAATAAGCGTACTCGTAAGGAGGGTGTGCTACAACTGCAAGAAGCCAGGGCATTTTGCCAAGGATTGTCCTACACCTAAAGGCTGAACCGACGATGCTTGCGGCAAAGGCCAAAGGGAGCGTCAAGTGGCTAAAGGCGTAGTTTTGCATGAGTGGCGAGGAAGCGAGCAGTGAAGATCTTATCCAAGGTGAATGTGAGATCGAGGTAAATCCTTATCCGTTCTTTTTGATTCGGTGCAACCCATTCCTTTATTTCTTCGATTGTGTGAACCATTTGAACTTGATTTGTATCGCTTTATCGCTTAAATTAGTAGTTACAACCCGGTGCTAAAACCTTAGTCACAAACACTGCATGTCTTAATTGTGTAGTGGTTATTGAGTAGAAAGTTTGTGGTCAATTTGGTTTGTTTGCCTCTTAAGGGCCTAGATGTCATTCTCGGGATGGATTGGTTGTCACACCACCATGTCCTTTTAATTTGTGCCGTAAAGCTGTAATTTTTCCGGACCTTGGAGTCTCCAATTATCTTTCTGCCGAACGTATTGGAGTTTCTTTGAAAGAAGGAACTAGGGAATACATGTATCGGCTAGTTCGGAAGTTTTCCAGCAGGTCGACGTGAAGAATGTTCGGTGGTGTGTGACTTTGAGGGCGTTTTCAAGACGTGCTGTGGTTACCACCCGATGCGAGAGGTCGAAGTTCTCCATCGACACGATTCCAGGGCGGGCCGATTTCCAAAGCGCCATACAGGATGTCTCTGCCGAGATGAAAGAAGCGAAGTCCCGGATCGAACACTTGGAGTCGAAGCAATTCATACGACCGAGCGTGTCACCGTGGGGAGCTCCGGTGTTGTTGGTTAAGAAGAAGGATGGACGATCAAGGCGTGCGTGGACTACCGCGAGCTCAACAAGGTTACTGTGAAGAACCGTTATCCGTTACCACGTATTGACGACTTGATGGATCAACTTCGTGGAGCGGCGATCTTTTCCAAGATAGACTTGAAGTCGGGCTACCATCAGATTCGCGTGAAGGAGGAAGATGTCGCCAAAACAGCTTTCAGGACTAGATACGGTCACTACGAGTACTTGGTGATGCCGTTTGGAGTGACGAATGCGCCAGCTGTGTTTATGGACTACATGAACAGGATTTTCCATTCGTTCTTGGATCAGTTTGTTGTAGTATTCATCGACGACATACTGATTTACTCGAGGAACCGAGAAGAACACGCAGAACACCTATGTCGAGTACTGCAGATATTACGAGATAAGCAACTCTATGCCAACCTGTCGAAGTGTTAATTTTGGCTTGAAGAGGTGAATTTTCTTGGTCACGTGATTTCCAAAGAAGGGATAGCTGTGGATCCAACTAAGATTGAGGCGGTGTTAGCGTGGGAACAACAAGACTAAGCACGAGGTCGAGTTTTGTCGGCTTAGCGAGGATATTACCAAGATTCATTGAAGGTTTCTCGAAGATTGTCGCGCCTCTTACCACGGTAGACGAGGAAGGATCAACCTTTTGCCTGGACCGAGGAATGTGAAGCCGATTTTCAACGGCTGAAGGAGCTTTTGACGACGGCGCTTTGTGTTGATTTTGCCCCAACCGTAAGAGCCTTTTGAGGTGTATTGTGATGCGTCACACCAGGGATTGGGATGCGTACTGATGCAACATCGGAAGGTGGTCGCGTATGCTTCAAGACAGCTTAAGATTCACGAGAGGAACTACCCTACTCACGACTTGGAGCTGGCAGCAGTAGTTTTTGCGCTGAAGATATGGAGGCACTACCTTTATGGGAGCACTCTTACTGTTTTCAGCGATCACAAGAGCTTGAAGTACCTGTTCGACCAGAAAGAGCTCAACATGCGTCAACGTAGATGGACAGAATTTCTCAAGGACTACGACTTTACGTTGGAATACCATCCCGGTAAGGCTAACGTAGTAGCAGATGCATTGAGCAGGAAGAGCGTTTTAACCTCGGTAATGATGATCAAGGAGTTGGAGATGCTCGAGAAGTTCCGAGACTTGAAGTTGAGTGTCGAAGTTTCACCGGGGAAGCTGAGATTTGGTATGCTTACCATTTCTAACAGATTGTTGGACGAGATCCGAGACCAGCAAGTTCATGACGAGCTTCTGCAAGAGAAGATTCAGTTGATAGCGCAAGGGAAGGCGACAGAATTTCACGTCGGAGCGGACGACATCTTGAGGTGCAATGGCCGAGTGTGCGTACCTAACGTATCCGAGCTGAGAAAGTTGATTCTCGACGAAGCGCATAAGAGCAACTTTAGTATTCATCCAGGAGTTACGAAGATGTATCAAGATTTGAAGAAGCATTTTTGGTGGTCCCAATGAAGAAGCAAGTGGCCGAAATGCACGTAGCTCGTGTTTGGCGTGTGTCGAAAGCCGAAGGTGGAGCACCAACGACCGCGGAATGCTACAATCGCCGACGTACCAGTTTGGAAATGAAATAGTATTTCCATGGATTTCGTTGTAGGTTTGCCGAAAACGTAGAAGAAGAATGATTCGATTTGGGTGATCGTCGACCGATTGACCAAATCTGCTCATTTCTTACCAGTGAGGTCGACATACAACGTGGAAAAAGTCGACCGAGATCTACATCGCGAGATAGTACGACTTCATGGTATACCCTCTTCGATCGTGTCGGACCGAGATCCGAGTTCACGCCTCATTTTTGGAGGGAATTGCAAGGAGCGATGGGAACGAAGCTCGTGCTTAGCTCGGCGTATCATCCATGGTGGACGGTCGGTGAGAGAACGATCCAATCACTTGAAGATTTGTTGCGAGCGTGTACCTTAGATCACCGAGGAAGTTGGGGACGACGTCTTACCATTGGTGGAGTTCACCTACAATAGGTTTCCATGCGAGTATTGGAATGGCACCTTTGAAGCTCTGTATGGGCCGGAAATGTCGACGCCTCTTTGTTGGTACCAGGGCGGCGAGCGTTACGTTATCGGACCGATATGATCCAGCGGACTCACGAGAAGATCCGTTTGATCGGAGATCGGATGCGAACATCTCAAAGTCGACGGAAGAGTTATGCGGACCAACGACGCCGACCACTCGAGTTCGAGGAAGGAGAACATGTATTTCTTAGAGTCACCCCACTACTTTGGAGTTGGTCGAGCGATCAAATCCAAGAAACTTACCCTAAATTTATTGGACCTTACGATTCTTCGTCGTATTGGTCCAAAGGGCATATCAGATTGCCTTGCCACCATTCTTGTCGAACATCCACGACGTCTTCCACGTCTCACAATTACGGAAGTATGTTTCCGACCCCTCTCATGTCATCGAACCGGATGTGATTCAACTGAAGGACGACCTATCTTTCGAAGCATTACCAGCAAGGATCGTTAATCGGAAAGCCAAACAGTTACAGAACAAAGAGATTCAACTTGTCAAAGTTGTGTGGGATCAGAAGACGGGAGATGCAACTTGGGAGCTGGAGGAGAAGATGAAGACTCAGTACCCTGAACTTTTCCGAGGTAAGAATCTTATTTGCAATTTCGAGGACGAAATTTTTTTTAGAGGGAGAGATTGTAACACCTGAGGACGAGATCGACATCGTATTAGGACGACGTATCGAGACCTCGACCAAGACCTTGTGTCGAGATCCCGTGCCAAGATCGTTTGCCGAGGTCATTTGCCGAGATGAGGAGACCGCGTGTACTAGCTGCTGAGCTGAGGAGGTCGCGTGTCGAGTTGATGAAGTCGCGTACCGAGCTGATGAGGACGCATGTCGAACTGAGGAGGCCACGTGCACGAACTCGTGTTAGAGCCTTGTGCGCTTGCACGAGCACCCTTGTCGACATCGTGTCGAGATGATACCTCGTATTCTTTCGAACGTTATTCAGCGCTATTATTATATTGTTTGTAATAATTACATTGTCGGCTTGCCGTTCTCGTCGCGTGTCTAGACCGTTGACCGACAGAGTAGAGGGTAATTATGAGAGGAACGATTAGATGGGTAGAATGATTGATGGGATTGGCATCTTATAGCTGGAATTACGATTATACCCTTTTCTCACCAGCTGTATACCACGACCGATTCCCTCAGATACTCATTTCTCTTTTCTTCTTTCTTCTTCCTTCTTTCTGCTCTGAGTTTCGTTGTTTTTCTCCAAAAACTTCAATCGAAGAAACCTTGAGTTCCATCGAGATTCTGCACAAGCTTTCTTCATCAACCTTGTTCCTCATTATCTTCTCGACATATCTCGCCTGCTCGACCATCACCATTGAGGTATGAAGAACAAATTTTTCTCTTCCTCTCGTACATCTTTGTTTAGCGCTACTTTTCCTTCCATTTTTAGCCAGTTTTATGCTTCCAAATCATGTCAAACTGATGGGTTTTCTTCTTCACGATATTACCTATCTTTCTAACCGATTAATTGGGCTTGTAAAACAAATTTTCTTCCCCCTGCTTTTTCTCGCAATCGCGTGCCCGTAAACTCTTCATTTTCGGTCTATTTCGATTTCTCGTTTTTCGTTGTTGCTTCTGGTTATTGTTGTTGTCGATCTATCTGTTGAAGCATCAGATAACCTTTTTCATGAACTTTTGATCGAAAACCCTAACTTTGTGTTAGAGGAAAAATATATTTCAGTTCTTGAGTTTTATATTTTTACGGGTTGTGGTTAAGTTTGGGAAGAGAGCTAAGTGTATTAGAACCCATAGATCGAATCGAGTTGTGTTTTTTTAGGAAGTCTGATTCGAGATCGTGTGATTTCCGAATCGAGGTGTACGGAAAGCGAATCCAAGGACGTGGAAGCGGCCGGAATCCAGATCGAGAATCAGACGTGTCGGTCGATCGAGAAGCCGTGACACGGTCGAGGCCGATTGAGGACTGACGCGTGTAGAAGTCGTTGTCGAACTCGTTGAAGACAGTAGTGTCGAGATCGAGTAAGAGAAGTCGCGTTGTCGAGCTCATTTGAAGACAAATGTCAGTGTCGTTGTCGAGCAATTTTAGCTTGGAGTTCGGTAAGGCGGCTTTAGACATTATTAAGACTTTATTTTTATTGTTATATTTCGTATGAATTTCCTTGATTGGTGTCGAGCTTGGAATGTTGTGATATGATTGAGTTTTTGCATGTATTTGATATGTGATTGAATATATGTTGTGAATGGTGTATTCTTTGTCAGTGCGTTTCTTCATGCAAAATGTTTTATTGCTTAAATGTCGAATTGTGTTTTCTTCATGTTAAGCATGCTCTCTTTATTTGATATGTGATCAAGTAAGTTGTGTTACTCTTTGGCATGCGGTGAGCTAATCATCGAGTGAGAGAGCTAGGAAGTCGTATGACGCGTTTTGAGCCGGACCCGGATAACCGAGGGTGCTAGGTCCCCTTTTTGTTTATGGTGGATTGGCTAGGCGTCGCGACATCGATTTGGGGTTGGACTGCTGATTAATGCATGGTATCGGTTTGGGGTTGGACTGCCGTTTACCTATTACGTCGGTTTGGGGATGGACTCTTGGCGATATTAGGAATAAGAGTCGAAGTCGAGTCTAGAGTGAGATGGTCGAGTCACGTGTGGTGATTGAGATACATTATTGTGTTGCTTATTTCTTTATGTCGAGCTTATCTTGAATTGTTGAGAAGTTGACCCTTTCCCGTGGTACCTTCAATCCATCACGGTTACCCAGGCGATGTCGAGGGCGCGAGGAACTCGGCGGCCAGATGATGCCGAGGAGGAGCTCGACGAGGACCCGAAAGTGGCGACCTCTACTTGTCGTGATTGATTATGTTGTTGGATGTTTGTTCGACGTATTTCTTTTGATGACTGTACCTTGTTTTCTTTTGGAGTAGTATGTCGTGACCAGTTTTGGGCAGTGTTGTTTTGTTGTTTCAGGGTAGACTGGTGGTCTTACTTTTGGAGCAGCCCCCTGCGTGGGAGTCTGCCGGAAGTACCCCCAGGGTATGATTGCTCTTTTGAAGTCGTCATACCTTAGGTGTATTTTCTTTATACATTTGCTACTCTGTATTTTGTATACATGATTATTTAGAGTGATATATATATATATGTATGTTATGCATGTATGTTTTATTAGAATTTAAGTCTTGTGTCTTAGTTGCACCATGTTTCGAAAAGCTGTAATTACTCTGATGTGCACGAGTTGGTTTTATAAAAAAAATATATATCGTATTTTTAAAAGGCACAAGAGTTTCGTTTTAAAATACATCTCATACAGGTTTATGTTGAGCTCGGTGTGTTGAGCTCGGTAACTCGAGCTCGGTATATTGAGCTCGGTAGCGGTCCGGAAACGGGTCATTACAACAATCAACTTGAGAAGTGATTTGATTTGAGTTAATTCGATAGAAGATTCCACAATTGAGAAAATCAAATTGAAGAGGTCGACAATTAACCCCTTCTCGACAATGGCACGCTTATTGTCGAGAAGCGGGTCATCTCTTTGTTGCTCTACGGTGTCGACAATCATTTTGTCCCTTCATCTTCCTCATTGTTAACGACAGAGCAAATGGATAAGTGATTTCGATGGAACTATGTTCAAAGTTTTCTGGAAAGTGATTTGAGTTAATTCGACAGAAGATTCCACAATTGAGAAGATAAAAGTGAAGAGGTCGACAATTAACATGATGTCGACAATGGTGGAATTGTTGGTGTCGAAATCCTGTGTCGACAATCAACTTGGAAGAACAGTCTCTTGTTGTCTTACGGTGTCGACAATCATTTTGTCCCTTCATCTTCCTCATTGTTAACGACAGAGCAAATGGATAAGTGATTTGATTTGAGTTAATTCGATAGAAGATTCCACAATTGAGAAGATCAAATTGAAGAGGTCGACAATTAACATGATATCGACTGTAACACCTGAGGACGAGATCGACCTCGTATTAGGACGTCGTATCGAGACCTCGCGTCGAGATCTCGTGTCGAGACCTCGTACCAAGACCTCGTGTCGAGATCCCGTGCCAAGATCCCGTGCCAAGATCGCGTGCCAAGGTCATATGTCGAGCTGATGAGGTCGCGTACCGAGCTGAGGAGGTCGCATGTCGAACTGAGGATGCCGCGTGCACGAACTCGTGTTAGAGCCTTGTGCGCTTGCACGAGCACCCTGGTCGACATCGTGTCGAGATGATAACACTCGTATCTTTACGAATGTTACTTAGCGCTAATGATTCTATTGTTTGTAATATTTATTTTATCGGTTGCAGTTCTCGTTGCTGTGTTTTAGATCTGTAACCTATAGATTAGAGGGTAATCATGAGAGAGAAGAGATTAGATGGGTAGAATGATTGATGGGATTAGCATCTCATAATAGTAGTTACACGTCACTTATTTACTCGCTTTTTTTAAGAAAGAAAAATTCATTTAAATGGTTTATCTCCCAGCTGTATATCACGATCAGCTCTCACAAACACTCACTTTCTCTTTTCTTCTTTCTTCTTCCTTCTTCTCTGAGTTCCTCTTCCTCTCCAAACCTCCATCGAAGAACCTTGAGTTCCATCGAGCTTCTGCATAAACTTTCTTCATCAACCTTGTTTCTTATCATCTTCTCGACATATCTCACCATCTCGACCATCATTTGAGGTATGAAAAACAGATTTTCTCTTCCTTCATGCAAAGTTTTCTGGAAAGTGATTTGAGTTAATTCGACAGAAGATTCCTGTAACGACCCGTTTCCAGATCGCTACGAGACTAAAAGAAACCTATATGTGACATGTTTTTAAAAACGGTACTCTTGTGCCTTTTAGAAAAATGCGATATTTTTTTTTCAAAACAACAGTGCCCGTAAAAGCACACACAGAGTACTTTCAACGTTTTGAAGCATGGTGCAACTAGGACACAAGTTACATACTGGAAAATGCATACACACATAACATAGTCAGTCAACACGTGCAATACATACAACATAAGTATAGTAGAAATGTATGGGAAATACACCTATGGTATGACGACCCTCACGAGTAATCATACCTGGGATACTCCCGGCAGACACCCACGCAGGGTCGCTCCAAAAGTAGGCCTCCCAGTCTACCCTATCTTAGCAAAACATCATGAGCCCAACCGGTCACCAACCAACTGTACACAAAAGTATACATATATAATTATATACTACAATCTTCCACAAAACATAACAGCACACAACGATTAACAAGCAGCTCAAGACAAATAGTGATCATTGCCAGAATCCTCAAAGTGGCCCTCCTCGCTCTCGTCCACTAACTGATCTTCCACGTCCTCGCCATCTCCTGGGTAACCATCATGGGTTGAAGGCACCACGGGAAAGGGTCAACTTCTCAAATAATCACAATAAACCAAAGCATAAAACAGTATGCAAACAACAGTCTATACAATTCACATGTGTGACCCAAGACTCAAATCAAAACTCCCTCTCTCAACACTTTTACCACAAACCGGAAGTAACGCGGATCCATCCACTGAATACCAGCCGTAGCCTTGGGCTATCCCCTCACCCTAGGACATTCAGCTCAGGTTCCATTAGCATTACAACGCCTAGCTATTCCCTATCGAACACCAGCCGTAGCCTTTTAGGGGATTCTAGCACCCTAGGTGAATCGACTCAAGCTCAAAAACGTCCCGGCAAAACCAACGTCTAGCCATTCCCTACCGAACACCAGTCATAGCCTTTTAGGGGATTCTTGCACCCTAGGTGAATCGGCTCAAGCTCAAAAACGTCATAACGACTCAACGACTCGACCGACTCACGCACTCCGGTGAACAATTCGCATAATTATAACAATATAATTCAGTTCAACAGCATAAGCAACATAGCAATATAACTCAATTCATCAGATATGAATAACATAAGCATCTCATCTCAAATAATCATATTTAGAAGCAACAGTCAACAATCAATATGGAATCCATCCCTCTGCAATTCGATGGAAATGACAGAGAGAACAAACAAGTGTGGGGGGTTGGGGACAGCTACCAACCACTTGCACACAAGCCCACTAAATATTCAGCATATAAAAATAATAAAGCGAAGGGGTACAAGACCCTCACTTCAAACCCTTAGGTTCTCAGACTTCTTCGTATTTAATAAAGCAATTAAATAACGAAAAAGCCTAAAAATATCTAAAGTTGCCCTTACTGCTTGTCACTGCTAACACTTCTCCTACGTCCTCGGGTCCGCTTCCACGTTCACCTCGATTTCCGTCCCGCACTATCTCAGAAACTTCGATTCCTATTACACGTATAGCTTAGTACAACTAGAAATTCTAAAAACACTTAGTTCTCACTTATCCCTTACTTAACCCAACACTCAAGAATCCAAGAATGCTATTAAAAAAAATAAAGGTTTCTTGCATAACAAGTAACTCAAGGTAACTCTTTTAATTAGTTTGAAAACTTTCACATAACACACATTTATACAATCAAAACATAACTAATGTTTTTCACCAAAAATTTGCAACTTATCTCTCCATAATCACAACCCTTTTTAAATCATTTTCTCAAAACCAAAACAAACCTTAACTCCAAGTAATTCATTTAAGCACAACTTAAGCATATCAAATGTTATGTTTTCTAACACTTTTTCCTTAACTAACCTAATGCCATTTTTCACAATTCTTTTCAATCATGCTTTAAAAACATAAAGTAACAAATCATATACAATCATGTTGGAAATATTAAAGAACAAAAATGATCATTTCCCTACATTCCTTTCTAGTCCCTCAAACATAACTTTCACTTAAGACATAAACTAGTTTCCATCCTAATTCATGCATACATATTCTAATAACCTTAAAATTTACTTCTAATCATTTAATACACAACTAACACATAACCAATTAATCAAAACCTCTTATTTACATACTTAAAGAATAGAAAATAAATTAAACTATCATATTAAGCCTATGTAAATTAAACTACACATTTAACTATCATCAAAACATAACCAATTACACATTTAACATCTAACTAGTTGATTCAAATTAGGATCACAAATTTTCCCCTCTCTCAAGCCTAGGGTTTTCACCCTAGAGAGGTAAAATAGTGTTCATCTCCTAATAATTACAAATCAACACACAAACAACAATCAAGACTACAATTATCAAAGCATGAACAACAAAAATCAAAACTCAAGAACATGAGGCTGTTTGCGCCACTGTGAACAGTGTTTTGGGGGAGAAAAATTTGATTTTTCTTGTGATCTAAATGGTTAGAAAGATAGGTAATGGTATGAGGATGAAAACCTAGTAGTTTGGTAAGTTTTGGAAGCTTAAAACTAGCTCAAAAATGGTGAACTTGGTCAAGCTGAGAGGAAAGAAAAGGGGGAAAAGTTTTGATTTTTCTCACCTTAAATGATGATCAAGAGGTTGATATAGATAGAGGAGATGATGAGGACCAAGTTTGATGAAGGAATGATGTTCAAAAACTCAAAGATATGTAAGTTATTGGCAATGGAAGTTGAAACCCATTTTTTTTTCTCAAGAGAAAAAGAAAGAAGAAGATGAAGGTGAAGGGAGAAGGTGGGGGAAGCGTGAAATGGTGCTGAAAAATGGGAGGGATTAAAATATATTTTAATACTATAAAAGGATGTCACCTACTCATAAATGGGTGACCAAGTAAAAAGTAAATAAATGAATAAAAGAAAAGAAAGAGTCACGGCCTGATGAGGCACCAAAAGGAGGTAAAAAAAATATAAATAAATAAAGAAGTGTAATTACTTTGTTAAGAATGAATTAGGATAAGGATGAAATAATTAGTCACCAAAAGTGTGACACCTAAACACTAAAAAGCTAGATGCTAATCCCATCAACTAGTCCAACCTATCTAATCTCTCATCTCTTATGATTACCCTCTAATCCTAAAGTCTAGAGTGCCCCTTAAAAAAAATACGGCGTCGAGTAATCGCGTTACCGATTAATTCTTCCGCCGATTAATTCGCGAAAATTAATTTACTTAGAAATTAATTCGCCGCGTGATAATAATTTATCATAAATAATAAAAACAAGTTAAAACACTCAAAAATAATTACAATAAGTTATGATTCGATTTTCATCGAAATCGGGGTTCATTTAAAATTTTATCTGCGGTAGAACTGCCCGGTGATTCGAAACGCGTCAAAACTTCGTTAGAATTTTTCGACGATTTTCAAACCGTGAATTAATATGAAATATAAATTCTCAAATTTGATTTGATCTTGATTTAATTCATACACTTTCTTAGAGAACAAGAAATTGCCTTATTATAGCGTAAATACGACAGATTATAATAGATAACGCTAATTAACGCATAAAAAAAAAACGCGTGTTACAATTCCACAATTGAGAAGATCAAATTGAAGAGGTCGACAATTAACATGATATCGACAATGGTGGAATTGTTGGTGTCGAAATCCTGTGTCGACAATCAACTTGGAAGGGGCTGTCTCTTGTTGCTCTACGGTGTCGACAATCATTTTGTCCCTTCATCTTCCTCATTGTTAACGATAGAGCAAATGGATAAGTGATTTGATTTGAGTTAATTCGATAGAAGATTCCACAATTGAGAAGATCAAATTGAAGAGGTCGACAATTAACATGATATCGACAATGGTGGAATTGTTGGTGTCGAAATCCTGTGTCGACAATCAACTTGGCACGCTTATTGTCGAGAAGGGGCTGTCTCTTGTTGCTCTACGGTGTCGACAATCACTTTGTCCCTTCATCTTCCTCATTGTTAACGACAGAGCAAATGGATAATAAATCGATGGAAATATCTTCAAAGTTTTCTGGAAAGTGAATTGCAATGGCCGTACCTAAAAAGAAGAAGCGAGCATATTCAAAATAGGGAGAAAAAAAGGAACAATAAACTATGCTTCTTCATGTTCGCCATTGTTAACGATGAGCAAATGGAAACTAACTCCATGGAAATACCTTCAAAGTCGGGCTGGTTCATGATTCGCGAGGAGCGTAAGAAGCGTGTAGAATTGGAGAAGACGAGTTTTGCATTCTTTTGTTCCTTTTGAGCGACTTTTGTTTTCTCGTGTTCTTCTGTTGCTTTTGAGCCAGCTTTTGCTCTGTGATGTCTTCTTTTAGTCCTCTCTTCATCCGAGTAGACAGGTTTTTGTGATTAAAGGAAGAAAAGGAAAGATTTGATTGAATTGGGGAGGAAATCCCCAAGATCCGTTTTCTGAAAGAGGAAGGGGATGGAGGAAAAAAGGAAAGAAAGGGAGAGGGTTGTGGTTGATCCCTCTCTTTTAGGTTTAGGGTTGGTTTTTTGGAGAAAGGGATTAGAGGGAGAGAAGGCGACAAAGCAAGAAAGGAGAGAGAGAGATTCAAATTTTTTGAATCTGGCAGTGAAAGATGAAAGAAGGAGAAGATGATGATGGAAATCTACTTTTAATATAAGAATTTTGATACCATTGGAAAAATCAAAACTACCCATTCCTAATAATTTGACACATGTCCAAAAATAAGGGTAATTTTGTATCTTTCATTTTTTATTTCTTCTTCAAATTTTTTGTTCCCGATAAAGTGAAAGATGGTATCAAAATTCTTATATTAAAAGTAGATAGATACTATTTTTCTGAATAATCAAATATAAATTTTACTTATTTAAGTTTTTTAATAAAGAAGGTGCGACCCCATCGAGTCGTGTTACGTCAATGAGAGAGGAGGAAAGCACGAGCGTTCCTTACAATTACTACGGTGAAACCGGGTCCAGTATTCGCTCAAAAATACATTGAGCAAATCTAGTTTACCACAGTAGCGCCGCTTTAACCCGCTCTCTCTGAAGTTTCTTTTCTTTTTATCAAAACACAGAGAGAGCAATCAAGAAGAAACCCCAAAATGCATTCATTTGGTTACTGAGCCAATGCTTTGCTAACCTTTGCGATTCTGATTCGCCCTTATGTGCGCCATGGCCTCTCTCCGACACCCTCGGTTCCCCTCTCTCTCTGCGCAAGTCCAGGTCTCTCCCTTTCTCTCTTCTCTTCTCTTTTACAGATCTGTCATTCAAGAACTCTTGCAACCGTTTTAACCTGCGTGTTTACGTGTATGCGGATGTAGGTGTTGAACATCAAATGGTTTGAAACAACCAATGGCAATGACGAGGTAATTCCTCGTTATTTTCTCACTTCATTGTTAAACCTCTTTAAGATTTTGGATCGTGTTTAGAAAAGCTCGATCAGTTCTTGATATTTTGTTGGATACAATTTATTTTTATTATATGTATGGCTTTTCTAATCTGAAGGTTTTTAAGTTTCTATGACCCAATTGCAATTATAACCGTGTTAGTAGTATTTGTCAGTAAATTTTCACAATACAAAGGGTTTTGATATAATTTCAATTTAAAACCATGGTTATATGTTCGTTCTTATGGTATTAACATGTATGATGAGCCACTACGTCTCTGCCAAAGACCTCCACGGTATTTGTGGTGTTGACCACTGTTACTCTGCGGCGAATGGACACTCTTTTTGGAGTTCTTTCAAATTATGATAATTTTACTTGTGAATACCTCATTCCTCACCTGTTCTTAACTCACTCCTAAGTGGTACCCTCGTACAAAAGACAAGCATCGCATCCTCTTATAACAGAAATAAACTGTTTTCCTTCCCATTAAAGTCATGTCTCTCAAGATAGGCCTTTCTTTCTAATAATAACTGCCTCATTTTCATTCTGCAATCAATTTTTCTCGGGGATAGTCTAAGTAAGAAAGCGAAGTTAGTGGACTATGAAAAATTGAAAATGATATAGGTAGCATTTCATTTGTTAATATTAGGACAGATATGGAAGCATCATATTTAGGTAGTAGGTACCTAAATATGATAAAACACATAGAACTGTTAATAGATATCTGTTTTTGAACTCATACACTCAATAGTAACACAGTAGGTCTTTAATTATTATGTTAAATAGCCTCATATTATAATAGCATCCAGAGAAGTGAGTGATTCTTTGGTTTGAGGACTCGGCTACGAGTTGTGATGTGTTGCATGGATCCTCATCAAAATCTATCATGGTGCTAGTAAAAGAAGTGCCAATTGAGGTCTTCAAGCGGTGGGCCGAAGATCAAAAGCTTAACTTCCTTAAGGCAAGCATTCTCTTGAAGAAACCCGTCATGGGACTCGACACATGGTTCAGCTTTGTCAATAAGGTTGTGGTTCTCGATCCGAGTCTAAGAACCTGTGACAATAGTTCATCTATTCCTCATCCTTGATCTCTGTTAGATATCATTCGCCGTTTCCTTTCATCGATTACATTGAGTTGGTATATCACAATTTTTATCAGTTTTTCGTTTATACCGGTCACTTAATCAATGTTACGATCATATTTAGTTGTGTTTCAGTATTTGGTGGTTACAAGGTCGGCACAAATGTTCGCTTAAGCGACTTATTCTGCATTTAGGTTTATGGTAATTGTCTCATGTGTCAAGCAACTTAAGTTGTTCTGACTTGCTATTAGTCCAGGCCTTTGATGTAGGAAAGATCCGATTGATCCAACTTCCAACCTAGCCCTCAATACTTAAATATGGGTTAGTTATTATCACTTTGGAAAATCTTTGGTTTCAAACTTGCAAGGATTTGTAGTTAAAACATGGCATGCTATGGTTACTTTTCTTTGTATATTCTTATGTCACGTAGGAAAGACTGCATAAGTGAACTTTCTTGAAATGAAATGAAGGAGAGTAAATGTATTCCAGATTGAAGATGTTTAGGGTAACAACCAGTCGAGTCAAGCTGTGTACTTCAAACTTAGGCTTCAATTGTGAAAACAAGATAATGCTCAAGCTTGGCTCATTTCTTTAAACAAGACATATTGAAAGCTTGAGTTTGACTTGAATAAAAATGTGAAGCTTAAGTTTGGCTTGTTTGTAATTTGACTATTTTCTTTCCATTTATCAAATCTCTTCTTAAAGTATTTTTAAGGTTAATGATTTAGTATTTAATAGATTTCATGGTAGAAGATAATGTAAAACTATGAATAGAAAGAGAGTGAAATAATCTCTGGACATGGAAGTTAGATAGTTATAATTCTCTAGATAGAATTACAATTCACAAAGTAGTACAAATATATAACTTTTATTTAATTATTTTCTATACCCTTTTGCTTATAAAAAAATTAAGTATACAATTCATGAGCTTTTAGCTTGAGCTTGACTTATTTATAAATTGAACCTAAAGCCAAGCTTGACAGTTTTACACCCCTAGATATACCATTTGCTTGTTTCAACTTTCAAGGCTGTCAACTATACTTGATTCAAGGATTGTTTAAAGCATTTAAGGTATTATACTCACGGATGTGGAGGAGGACAGCAGTTGTGAATGTCTTCAATATATTTTTAATTGGAGAAATTTTCATAATAATCTTTGAAGAAAACAAAATTTGTAGTCAATGTCTTCCAACATCATGCATAGGGTGGATATACTTGTGAAACCGTGACAAGAACAGATCTTTGTAGCGATTTAATAAATAAGTTTTATTTAAGGATTGCTTTTTCATGTGTATAGTCCTCTTGCTTTTAAATCTTACTAGGTTCAATCATTAGTTGTACTAGGAGGTTTGGCCAAAGGATGTCACCGGGTCGAATCTTTCCTCATTAAATCATGGTAGGTTTTGATCTCACCTATGGGTGGGCATTGTCGATTTATCTTGGTCAGTAGGTCCTTTATGATAAACAGAGTGATCGTGGTCGGACAGACAAGGCGTGAGGCGTTCAAACCGGGTGCTACTCGGATGACTATTACGATGGACAAGACTAGCACTTTGTATTGGTGTAGATATCTCGAGTGGTGCGTCACTTGGGCGAGGTTGGGCGGTGGTCATGAGGAGCTTTAGCCCTATACAAGTTGTACGATTATCTTGACGACGCCTTGATGGGTCGAGTGCCATGGGTTAGCGGGCTACATGACACTCTTTCAGGTACCACCGTGTTATTATATAAGAAAATTAAATTTACAATTGTTTTAACTCTAATACAATTTCAGAATCGATTCGTTATTATTATTTGTAACAGCGTGGATCTACGAGTATTTTCCCAATCGCTATAGTAGATCGAAGCTTGTTGGCGGTTACACCGGTGACCATGTGCGTGCTAACTTCTTTGGACACCTAAGAGGGTCGGGGAAGATGCTTAAAATGCAGCAAGCACTAGATGCGCTGACCATCGATGATGTGTGTTGGACATCGTGGCCCCCTATAAGCGTGCGCCCACTCGGCCGATGTGGCATTCTTTTCGGGTACATCTGGTGTGGGAACACCATAGTGCCGTACTTCTTTGTAGAGAATGCTGCGGCGATTCAGTGCAGTAAGACATTCCTCGACAGCCACCACGACGTCCCTCGGCTGAGGATATTAGTCTTAATTGGATGTCATCTCACCTGTACTCTATTAGATACATCTTTCAGTTGAGGTAGGCTGCTCATCCAGCTGAGTGCGTCGAGAGATACATGGATTGGTACTATAGGGTCTCGCATCAACTGTTGATACCTCCATAAGCTCCACATGATCCACATGATGATGTTATGTGTCATCGAGTAAGGAATAATAAGTTCTTGAACTGTATATATTATGTCCATTCGTAACATTATCTAATTATTTGCTATAATGTATTTATGTCATTTGTAGGCGGATTGTGTTGGTGCGATACTCAGGTTGGATAGAATTGCCGCCATGCTGCATCAGGTCGTTAATTACGCATAGGAGGGAGATGAGATGTGTGACTACATTCGGGCGGTGCTTCAGATAGCGGAGGGTCACTGCGTAGTTGCATTTTTATGTAATTTTTTTATGTGAATATTTGTTTTTGATGAATGTAATTATTATTATTATTATTATTATTATTATTATTATTATTATTATTATTATTATTATTATTATTAGTGAGTTTAGAAATACAAAATAATAAAAACAAACTTAAACGTGACTATTTATAAAACGCAACTACTCATTCAACAACAACAAAACAACATTACATGATCATCAAATGTAACTACAACACCCAACTACAACATTAAAAAAACCAAACCCAACTATTTATTAAACGCAACTACTCATTCAACAACACAACACAACATTACATGACATAGTCACCAGTGCTAATCCTTGGCTATGGTTGATGACATGCTGCAAGGATCTCATCAACTGTTCTTGGTGCACGATATGCTGCAATGATCTCGTCGATCGATCTTCCAAGCACAGCATACGACTCTATTGGGCCATGGCTAGAATGATCACTGAATGTTTCCCTTATACTTTGTATATCGCCGTCGTTTAGAACTGTCATATTCATATACTAAACACGCCTACTACCTAACAAAACATGGCATCGATAGTATAGATCTGTCACTCTACGTAATCCAGCTCCGAGCTTTTGCCGAATCCTTTACTTGAGTTCTTCAATGGTGATGGATGTCTTTAGCCTAAATATTTTTGGAACGTCGCATTCAAAAACCACACCATCAGCACTTGTTGTGATTCTGCCATTGTAATAGACAATAGTAAGGCTCGAATCCATCGAGAATTGGGTTGGTAGTGAGTGAGTGACTGAAGAGGTCGACAATTAACCCCTTCTCGACAATGGCACGCTTATTGTCGAGAAGGGGCTGTCTCTTGTTGCTCTACGGTGTCGACAATCATTTTGTCCCTTTCTCTTCCTCATTGTTAACGACAGAGCAAATGGATAATAAATCGATGGAAATATCTTCAAAGTTTTTTGGAAAGTGATTTGAGTTAATTCGACAGAAGATTCCACAATTGAGAAGATCAAAGTGAAGAGGTCGACAATTAACATGATGTCGACAATGGTGGAATTGTTGCTGTCGAAATCCTGTGTCGACAATCAACTTGAGAAGTGATTTGATTTGAGTTTATTCGATAGAAGATTCCACAATTGAGAAGATCAAATTGAAGAGGTCGACAATTAACCCCTTCTCGACAATGGCACGCTTATTGTCGAGAAGGGGCTATCTCTTGTTGCTCTACGGTGTCGACAATCATTTTGTCCCTTCATCTTCCTCATCAAGTTAACTACAGAGCAAATGGATAATAAATCGGTGGAAATATCTTCAAAGTTTTACGGAAAGTGATTTGAGTTAATTCGACAGAAGATTCCACAATTGAGAAGATCAAATTGAAGAGGTCGACAATTAACATGATATCGACAATGGTGGAATTGTTGGTGTCGAAATCCTGTGTCGACAATCAACTTGGAAGGGGCTGTCTCTTGTTACTCTACGGTGTCGACAATCATTTTGTCCCTTCATCTTCCTCATTGTTAACGGCAGAGCAAATGGATAATAAGTCGGTGGAAATATCTTCAAAGTTTTCTGGAAAGCGATTTGAGTTAATTCGACAGAAGATTCCACAATTGAGAAGATCAAATTGAAGAGGTCGACAATTAACATGATATCGACAATGGTGGAATTGTTGGTGTCGAAATCCTGTGTCGACAATCAACTTGGAAGGGGCTGCCTCTTGTTGCTCTACGGTGTCGACAATCATTTTGTCCCTTCATCTTCCTCATTGTTAACGACAGAGCAAATGGATAATAAATCGATGGAAATATCTTCAAAGTTTTCTGGAAAGTGATTTGAGTTAATTCGACAGAAGATTCCACAATTGAGAAGATCAAAGTGAAGAGGTCGACAATTAACGTGATGTCGACAATCTTGGAATTGTTGGTGTCGAAATCCTGTGTCGACAATCAACTTGAGAAGTGATTTGATTTGAGTTTATTCGATAGAAGATTCCACAATTGAGAAGATCAAATTGAAGAGGTCGACAATTAACCCCTTCTTGACAATGGCACGCTTATTGTCGAGAAGGGGCTATCTCTTGTTGCTCTACGGTGTCGACAATCATTTTGTCCCTTCATCTTCCTCACTGTTAACGGCAGAGCAAATGGATAATAAATCGGTGGAAATATCTTCAAAGTTTTCTGGAAAGTGATTTGAGTTAATTCGACAGAAGATTCCACAATTGAGAAGATCAAATTGAAGAGGTCGACAATTAACATGATATCGACAATGGTGGAATTGTTGGTGTCGAAATCCTGTGTCGACAATCAACTTGGAAGGGCTGTCTCTTGTTGCTCTACGGTGTCGACAATCATTTTGTCCCTTCATCTTCCTCATTGTTAACAGAGCAAATGGATAATAAGTCGGTGGAAATATCTTCAAAGTTTTCGGAAAGCGATTTGAGTTAATTCGACGTAAGATTCCACAATTGAGAAGATCAAATTGAAGAGGTCGACAATTAACATGATATCGACAATGGTGGAATTGTTGGTGTCGAAATCCTGTGTCGACAATCAACTTGGAAGGGGCTGTCTCTTGTTGCTCTACGGTGTCGACAATCATTTTGTCCCTTCATCTTCCTCATTGTTAACGATAGAGCAAATGGATAATAAATCGATGGAAATATCTTCAAAGTTTTCTGGAAAGTGATTTGAGTTAATTCGACAGAAGATTCCACAATTGAGAAGATCAAAGTGAAGAGGTCGACAATTAACGTGATGTCGACAATGGTGGAATTGTTGGTGTCGAAATCCTGTGTCGACAATCAACTTGAGAAGTGATTTGATTTGAGTTAATTCGATAGAAGATTCCACAATTGAGAATATCAAATTGAAGAGGTCGACAATTAACCCCTTCTCGACAATGGCACGCTTATTGTCGAGAAGGGGTCATCTTGTTGCTCTACTGTCGATAATCATTTTGTCCCTTCATCTTCCTCATTGTTAACTACAGAGCAAATGGATAATAAATCGGTGGAAATATCTTCAAAGTTTTCTCGAAAGTGATTTGAGTTAATTCGACGTAAGATTCCTGATTGAGAAGATCAAATTGAAGAGGTCGACAATTAACATGATATCGACAATGGTGGAATTGTTGGTGTCGAAATCCTGTGTCGACAATCAACTTGGAAGGGGTAGTCTCTTTGTTGCTCTACTGTCGATAATCATTTTGTCCCTTCATCTTCCTCATTGTTAACGAGCAAATGGATAAGTGATTTGTTTTGAGTTAATTCGATAGAAGATTCCACAATTGAGAAGATCAAATTGAAGAGGTCGACAATTAACATGATATCGACAATGGTGGAATTGTTGGTGTCGAAATCTGTGTCGACAATCAACTTGGAAGAGCATCTCTTGTTGCTCTACGGTGTCGACAATCATTTTGTCCCTTCATCTTCCTCATTGTTAATGACAAAGCAAATGGATAAGTGATTTGATTTGAGTTAATTCGATAGAAGATTCCACAATTGAGAAGATCAAATTGAAGAGGTCGACAATTAACATGATATCGACAATGGTGGAATTGTTGGTGTCGAAATCCTGTGTCGACAATCAACTTGGCACGCTTATTGTCGAGAAGGGGCTGTCTCTTGTTGCTCTACGGTGTCGACAATCACTTTGTCCCTTCATCTTCCTCATTGTTAACGACAGAGCAAATGGATAATAAATCGATGGAAATATCTTCAAAGGTTTCTGGAAAGTGATTTGCAGCAAACCGTGCCCTAAAAAGAAGAAACAGAGCAGATTCAAAATAGGGAGAAAAAAAAGGAACAATAAACTATGCTTCTTCATGTTCGCCATTGTTAACGACAGAGCAAATGGAAACTAACTCCATGGAAATACCTTCAAAGCTGGCTGGTTCATGATTCGCAGGAGCAGAAGAAGCGTGTAGAAATGGAGAAGAAGAGCTCTGTATTCTTTTGTTGCTTCTGAGCGAGCTTTGTTTTTTCGTGTTCTTCTGTTGCTTTTGAGCCAGCTTTTGCTCTGTGATGTCTTCTTTTAGTCCTCTCTTCATCCAAGTAGACAGGTTTTTGAGATTAAAGGAAGAAAATGAAAGATTTGATTGAATTGGGAGGAAATCCCCAAGATCCGCTCTGAAAGAGGAAGGGGATGGAGGAAAAAGGAAAGAAAGGGAGAGGGTTGTGGTTGATCCCTCTCTTTTAGGTTTAGGGTTGGTTTTTTGGAGAAAGGGATTAGAGGGAGAGAAGGCGACAAAGCAAGAAAGGAGAGAGAGAGATTCAAATTTTTTGAATCTGGCAGTGAAAGATGCATGAAAGAAGGAGAAGATGATGATGGAAATCTACTTTTAATATAAGAATTTTGATACCATTGGAAAAATCAAAACTACCCATTCCTAATAATTTGACACATGTCCAAAAATAAGGGCAATTTTGTATCTTTCATTTTTTATTTCTTCTTCAAATTTTTGTTCCCGATAAAGTGAAAGATGGTATCAAAATTCTTATATTAAAAGTAGATAGATCCTATTTTTTTCTGAATAATCAAATATAAATTTTACTTATTTAAGTTTTTTAATAAAGAAAGTGCGACCCCACCGAGTACGTGTTCTGTCCAATGAGAGAGGAGGAAAGCATGAACGTTCCTTACAATTACTACAAGAAACCGAGTCCAGATCTGCTCAAAAATACTGTGAGCAAATCTAGTTTACCACCAGTAGCGCTCTTTAACCCGTCTCTCTCTCGAGTTTCTTTTCTTTTTATCAAAACACGAGAGAGAGCAATCGAAGAAGAAACCCCAAAATACATTCATTCGATTCTGAGCCAACGCTTTGCTAACCTCGCCCATATCTGGCCCATATGTGCGCCATGGCCTCTCTCTCCGACACCCTCGCCTCCTCTCCCTCTCAAGGCAAGTCCAGGTCTCGCTCTCTCTTCTCTTCTCTTTTTACAGATCTGTCATTCAAGTAACTCTTGCAACCGTTTTAACTCGTGTTTACGTATGCAGATGTAGGTCTTGAACATCAACTGGTTTCGAAGCAGCCCAAAGAATGACGAGGTAATTCCTCGTTATTTTCTCACTTCATTGTTAAACCTCTTTAAGATTTTGGATCGTGTTTAGAAAATCTCTGATCAGTTCTTGATATTTTGTTGGATACAATTTATTTTTATTTATGTATGGCTTTTCTAAGAATACGAAGGTTTTTTAAGTTTCTATGACCCAATTGCAATTATAAGCTGTGTTAGTAGTATTTGTCCGTAAATTTTCACAATACAAAGGGTTTTGATATAATTTCAATTTAAAACCATGGTTATATGTTCCTTCTTATGGTATTAACTCAGTATGATGAGCCACTACGTCTCATCGCCAAAGACTCCACGGTATTTGTGGTGTTGACCTGTTACTCTGCGGCAAAGAATGGACACTCTTTTTGGAGTTCTTTCAAATTATGATAATTTTACTTGTGAATACCTCATTCCTCACCTGTTCTTAACTCACTCCTAAGTGGTACCCTCGTACAAAAGACAAGCATCGCATCCTCTTATAACGAAATAAAATGTTTTCTTTCCCATTAAAGTTGTTGCCCCGGCATAGGCCTTTCTTTCTAATAATAACCGCCTCATTTTCATTCTGCAATCAATTTTTCTCGGGATAGTCTAAGTGAGAAAGCAGTTAGTGGACTATGAAAAATTGAAAATGATATAGGTAGCATTTCATTTGTTAATATTAGGACAGATATGGAAGCATCATATTTAGGTAGTAGGTACCCAAAATATGATAAAACACATAGAGTCATAATAGATATCTGCTTTTGAACTCATACTGAGCTCAATAGTATCACGTAAGTAGGTCTTTAATTATTATGTTAAATAGCCTCATATTATAATAGCATCCAGAGAAGTGAGTGATTCTTTGGTTTGAGGACTCATTTACGAGTTGTGATGTGTTGCATGGATCCTCATCAAAATCTATCATGGTGCTAGTAAAAGAAGTGCCACCTCGAGGTCTTCAAGCGGTGGACGAAGATCAAAAGCTTCTTCCTTAAGGCAAGCATTCTCTTGAAGAAACCCGTCATGGGACTCGACACATGGTTCGATTTGTCAATAAGGTTGTGGTTCTCACCTGAGTCTAAGAACCTCGTGACAATAGTTCATCTATTTCTCATCCTTGATCTCTGTTAGATATCATTCGCCATTGTTTCCTTTCATCGATTACATTGAGTTGGTATATCACAATTTTTATCAGTTTTTCATTTATACCTGGTCACTTAATCAATGTTACGGATCATATTTAGTTGTGTTTCGTATTTGAGTGGTTACAAGCTCAAGACAAATGTTGCCGCTTAGGCAAATTTTATTCTGCATTTAGGTTTATGGTAATTGTCTCATGTGTCAAGCAACTTAAGTTGTTCTTTGACTTGCTATTAGTCCAGGCATTTGATGTAGGAAAGATCCGATTGATCCAACTTCCAACCTAGCCCTCAATACTTAAATATGGGTTAGTTATTATCACTGGAAAATCTTTGGTTTCAAACTTGCAAGGATTTGTAGTTAAAACATGGCATGCTATGGTTACTTTTCTTTGTATATTCTTATGTCACGTAGGAAAGACATGCATAAGTGAACTTTACTGAAATGAAATGAAGGAGAGTAAATGTATTCCACAGATTGAAGATGTTTAGGGGTAACAACCAGTCGAGTCAAGCTGTGTACTTCAAACTTAGGCTTCAATTGTGAAAACAAGATAATGCTCAAGCTTGGCTCATTTCTTTAAACAAGACATATTGAAAGCTTGAGTTTGACTTGAATAAAATTGTGAAGCTTAAGTTTGGCTTGTTTGTAATTTGACTATTTTCTTTCCATTTATCAAATCTCTTCTTAAAGTATTTTTAAGGTTAATAATCTAGTATTTAATAGATTTCATGCTAGAAGATAATGTAAAACTCTGAATAGAAAGAGAGTGAAATAATCTCTGGACATGGATGTTAGATAGTTATAATTCTCTAGATAGAATTACAATTCACAAAGTAGTACAAATATATAACTTTTATTTAATTATTTTCTATACCCTTTTGCTTATAAAAAAATTAAGTATACAATTCATGAGCTCTTAGCTTGAGCTTGACTTATTTATAAATTGAACCTAAAGCCAAGCTTGACAGTTTTACACCCCTAGATATACCATTTTCTTGTTTCAACTTTCAAGACTGTCAACTATACTTCTGATTCAAGGATTGTTTAAAGCATTTAAGGTATTATACTCTGGATGTGGAGGAGGACAGAACAGATTTGTGAATGTCTTCAATATATTTTTAATTGGAGAAATTTTCATAATAATGCTGAAGAAAACAAACTTTGTAGTCAATGTCTTCCAACATCATGCATAGGGTGGATATACTTGTGAAACCGTGACAAGAATGTATCTTTGTAGCAGTTTAATAAATAAGTTTTATTTAAGGATTGCTTTTTCTTGTGTATAGTCCTCTTGCTTTTAAATCTTACTAGGTTCAATCTGTTAGTTGTACTAGGAGCTTTGGCCAAAGGATGTCACGGGTGGAATCGTTCCTCATTAAATCATGGTAGGTTTTGATCTCACCTAGATGAGGCAAATAGCCAAGTTTTATGAATTTGTAAAACATACATACAATCCTAGGACAGTGAAATTTGTTTTTGCAACCATCGATAGTGAAATGGTCAACATATGTGATCATGATGACTTATAGGGTCGATAAAATTTCAAATTCTTTGATTTCTTATTCAGAGATTTTATGATTTAATTTGTTGATTTTTTTTAACCTGTATGTCTGTGAAATGAATGTTTTTTGATGAACTAGTCATGAAGTTGATAGGAAGTAGGAACTGAAATTTTATTAGAACAGGCTAGTGAAGAATTTCCTTGATTACAGTATAATTGCAAAACTTCGAGGGTCTATGCCTCCCTAGCCCAAGACCTCAACTCTCTTTCAAATGACAAGATATCCCTCTCTCTCGATCCCTCCTCTTATTTATGGGAAACATGCACTATTTCTTCTAACTATCTCCCTTACTAACTTGCTAAGGAGGTTACCTATTAGAAATCATCAAATTGCTTTCAAATTATTGGGCTCTCTATGTAATTGCTTCAGATACAACATATAAGGGATACTTATGTGTTGTTGAAACCGGTCAAGTTCAAAGCTAGAAATAATTGGAAACATCATGCTGGTTCTAGTCCATAGAATGAAATTTTAAACTGGCCTCATGGCAACATTTATAATTACTTGTATTGTAAATATATTTCTCTGCATATGCTCTAAATTTCAAACTGACCACATTATGATCTGAATACCATATTGTGTCTTATACCAGCTTGTTGGGATCCCTTTCTCGATATTAAAATGTCATCTTTATTTATTGTTCAATCAAGCGAGAGCCTTTCTATTCTTGCAGTTAGCATGACATCAATATATCGCCAGATTTACAATCCTTTTCACGTGGAACACAAAACAAAGTTCTTGACTTCAATTTGCTTTTTCATTCTTTTTGCATTTTCCTTCTAAAAAGTATAGATACTCTTAATGATAAGTTAAACATCGTGAATTTGGATGGGGAGGAATGAAAACTAATTTTGCATGGCTTGCCGCATTGTCAATTTAATATGTACTTCGGTTTCTCCCATCTTAATGTTTTGATGTTTAAGGTGGCTTACCTATTGTTCTATCTTATTTGATTTCGTTAAATATATATTTCTATTCTTGCCTTTTACATTTTTTGTTGCGTACAGCTTGTACTTCCGGTGTTGGAACTACGTAATATTACATACCCGCGGGATCCTAATTTTTAATCAATTATTCGAATCAGTATGGGAGCTAGAATTTCGGGTCATTCCATAACTTAGTTTTGCTTCTTTTGTATGCTTGCGAGGTTTTGTATTTTTAGTCTGAATATGAAACACCAAAGAATTTCTTGAATCAGTGCGATGTGGTTAGTTAGTTTGCATCTTCATTTGAAATATAAACACTTAAATTGCCAACTCCTTTTTATAAAGAAAGAATAAAAGGAAGCCATGGTAAAACTGGGTCGGTGGATCTCGAACGACGGCTTCAATGTTTGTTTATTTCATGATTTCATGTCACTCAGATAGCTGTGTCATTGCATGTTATGCTGCTTCTCTGTCATCTTCCGTATATGTTGTGTCACATATGTTGCTTAGGCTCTTGAGATGCCATTTTTGATTTTACATATATCCCTGTGGGATGGTATCATTCCTTCTAAAGATCATGCGAAGTTTTGGATTCACACATCAAATAAATACCGCTTCATTGATCAGGTATACAGCTCTTATGATCTCTTCCTGAACCAAACATGAATCTTTCAATTCATATGGCTCTCACACTCAATTCCTTATAGGAAACTTACCTGTCTTTATTATGGAATGAGCCTATCCTCATTACTCTATTTCTAGTTCTAAAAATCTTGAAAATGATTACCAATACAAGACCAAAATATTTGGAGGACTCTTCTGACCAAACAAATAATTGTCAGCAAAGTTGTTTTTTTTTTTTTTCAAGTCCAAAGAATTCTGATTAATTTATACGTAGGTCGTCGATTCCGCATTGTATAAAAGGAGGTGTTAATCAATTTTTATCGTAAAGAGAATTCAAGCCATTTTATCGACAAGGATATTGTGTCTAAGCTTAATTACTTGAGATTTCTTTAGGCCTTAATTTTGCCATTTTTTGTGTGTCCAGGGAAGCAATTTGCGTGGTAAAGAATATAACTTAACTTTGCACTGGCATGTTATGCCAAAGACTGGCAAAATGTTTGCAGATAAAATAGTCATGCCAGGTTACCGATTGCCCGAGGAATACAGATGATGCATTCTTGTCATGTAATGTTTTTGCTGTAACTTTAGCCTTTTCTATAGCAGACATAAAAGGTTCCTACAAGGAACTAGGATGAGGGAAAAGGAATTCGTGCTTTGGATAGTGGAAATGAATAGTGTTTAAATTCTCGAATATCCGAAATTTGCTTGTGGTGTGGTCTTCAATTGTCTCAAGTTTATTGTTTCGCCGATAAAAACATATCATGCCGTCGCCAATCCTTTGAGCTTTAGCTATGAAAAATTACTGGCCAGTTCACCTGGAAAAGTTTAAAATTGTGACCGAGCTTTCTGGTGATTAAAAGCGATGTCTCTCTTCACCTTGAAGAAAATAACAGCTTTATCCCCCCCCAACAAAATCCCACAAACTTGGCTCCTTTGGACCCGTCATGAGACTTATCTCCGAGTTGATAGTGGGACGTTTGGTTTTTTACACCCAAAATTAGACTACCTCTCAAATGGGCATTTTCATGAATCGAACCCGGGTTTTTTTTTGTTGTTGTTGAGAAAGAGCTATGTTATCAACTCTTCCAACACCACCTTGATAAATTACTTAAAAACTTGATAAAACTATAAAGGCTTCTAACCCAAATGTTAGGTGCGAGTGGTTAACGCACTTCATCTAAATGGACGGATTCGATTGCTATCCAAGTTTAACAGGCCAGACTTTACTTATTTCTCGGCCGAATTCTGGATTACTCAGACTTTTTTCTTTCTTTTTTTTTTTTTGGTATATAGTCAGGACCTTTTTTTCTAAACGCAATAGTGGAGTCAAAACCTCTGTAAAAGGGGGGGGGGAACTATAAAGGCTTCCAAAATAATTTATCTTGAATATCGTTTTATAGTTTTGGTTACTTTATAGCCTTTTGATCCCATGGACTTGGAAATGGAATAAGGAATCTAGTCAAATTAGGAGAGTGAAACTGAAAAACTAATCAAGGATTGACTTTTTTTTTTTCCTAAAACAAAACAAAATGATTATCTTCAAACTACTACAAAATTTATAATTTGTCATTTGAGATGGATAACTAATTATACTTTAATGAAAAAGGGCATGCTCATTTTTACAAGTTAAACCCAAAAAAAAAAAATCATGATTAATAATTGGCATGAATTCTTCGGAAAATGAAATAATTCTGATTAGCAGCTAAAGTTCAGTAACAATAAATTCTTAAAAAAAAAAGACAAACAAAAATGCCGATGGGCCAGCTGCAGAATGCAATTTGTTGAAGGTAATTGCTAAAGGCACCCAGCAAAACATTTGGGGGACTTGACTATTATACCCCTGGTAAAATTATCAAAAGTGATTTTTTTTTTACTTTCATTCTTTCCCTCACAATTTTTTAATTTCAGAGACTTGAAATTTTTCTCTGGTTACTTGCAAATAGCAATCTTTCACTCGTAAATTTAGTGTTCACTCACAAATTAGGTATTTGCGATTCCCACTCGCAAATACCATATTTGCGAGTTTGTTCAAGCACTCGCAAATACCAAATACCATATTTCCTTTTCTTTTTTTAATTAACTTTGTGATTTTAAATTTTTTGTTTTGTTTCAGTTATGCCACACATGAGAGGAGCGGGTTGGGTGGCTTATAGGGAGGCTGAGATGGAGGCTACTGCTCGGGAGGTTGAGTGCGCAAGAGCGGCTGCGCGAGAGCATCGGGAGGCCATGACTGTGTCACACCATCGGAGACTTGTTGACAGTAGACAGAGTGGCCCAAGCAGAGGGGGTAGACGACGTAGACAGCAACCTCAATACGAGGAACCTCAGTACGTAGAACCTCCGCATGAGGAACCTCAGCACGAGGGATATCAGCATGAGGTTCCTCACGAGGAACCAGTTGAGATGCATATAGATGCACTGGCAGAGGAGAGACCACTTCTTGGAGGACCTTCTGATACATCGCTGCTTAGATCATTTAGGGACCACATCGCTTACCACTTGTGGAGTGGAGAAGTAATTATTGTTTACTGTCTTAAAACATTTAAGGGTTTTCTTTTTAATTGTGTAATTCATGACAAATCTTTTATTTTTATGTGTGCAGGATCGGGTGGAAGCAAAAAGTGGCAGAAGTGGTTTAGGGATCGTCAGCCACTACCACTGCGATGCAGAGGAGCATGTTGATCGAGCTGGTCTTTCAACTCTGATGTATTACAGCTACAAGATGATTCACAACTCGCTGCTAACTGCGTTTGCTGAGAGGTGGCACGCAGAAACTAGCTTGTTCCACCTTCCAGTCGGAGAGATGACCATCACGTTGGATTATGTGTCATGCATACTGGGCACACCGGTCAGAGGCACCCTGTTCATAGCCACTCATATGGACACATATATTGCTATATTTGTTTTACATGGGTTAGCGGGCTACATGACACTCTTTCAGGTACCACTGTGTTATTAAATAAGAAAATTAAATTTACAATTGTTTTAACTCTAATACAATTTCGTAACTGATTCGTTATTATTATTTGTAACAGGCGTGGATCTACGAGTATTTTCCCACAACTATAGTAGATCAGAAGCTTGTTGACGGTTACACCGGTGAACGTGTACGCGCTAACTGCTGGACACCTAAGAGGGGTCAGGGGAAGATGCTTGTAACACCTGAGGACGAGATCGACATCGTATTAGGACGACGTATCGAGACCTCGACCAAGACCTTGTGTCGAGATCCCGTGACTAGATCGTTTGTCGAGATCATTTGTCGAGCTGATGAGACCACGTGCACTAGCCGGCCGAAATGAGGAGGTCGCGTGTCGAGTTGATGAAGTCGCGCATCGAAATGATGAGGACGCATGTCGAATGAGGAGACCGCGTTCACGAACTCGTGTTAGGACCTTGTACGCTTGCACGAGCACTCTTGTCGACATCGTGTCGAGATGATACCTCGTATTCTTTCGAACGTTATTCAGCGTTATTATTATATTGTTTGTAATTATTACATTGTCGGCTTGCCGTTGACCGACAGAGTAGAGGGTAATTATGAGAGGAACGATTAAACGGGTAGATGATTGATGGGATTGGCATCTTATAGCTGGAGTTACGATTATGCCCTTCTAGCTGTATTCACGATCGGTTTTCCCTCAAACACTCATTTCTCTTTTCTTCTTTCTTCTTCCTTCCTTCTGCTCTGTGTTTCGTTGTTTTCTTCAAAAATCTCCATCGATGAAACCGTGAGTTCCATCGAGATTCTGCACAAGCTTTCTTCATCAATCTTGTTCATCATCAACTTCTTGACCCATATCTCGTCTGCTCGATCACCGTTGAGGTATGAAGAACAGATTTTTCTTTTCATCTGTGCTACTGTTTAGCGCTAATTCTTCTTCCATTTTTAACCAGTTTTATGCTTCCAAATCATGTCAAATTGATGGGTTTTCTTCTTCACAATATTACCTATCTTTCTAACCGATTAATTGGGCTTGTAAAACAAATTTCTTCCTCTGTTTTTCTACAATCGGCAGTGCCCAGAAACCTCCATTTTTGATTCGTTTCGATTTTTTTTGTTTCTCATTCGTTGCTTCTGGTTATTGTTGTTGTCGATCTATCTGTTGAAGCATCAGATAACTTTTTCATGAAATTTTGATCGAAATCCCTAACTTTGTGTTAGAGGAAAAATATATTTCAGTTCTTGAGTTTTATATTTTTCTGGGTTGTGGTTGAGTTTGGGGATGTGAGAGCTAGATGTATTAGAACCCATGGATCGATCTGAGTTATGTTTGTTTTAGGAAGTCTGATTCCCGAGATCGAGTGATTTCCGAATCGAGGTGTACGGGAAAGCGAATCCAAGGACGCGGAAGCAGCAGAATCCAGATCGAGGACTGTACGTGTCGAGGTCGACTGAGAAGCGTACGTGTCGAAGTCGTTGTCGAGCAGCATTAACTTGGAGTTCGGTAAGGGCAACTCCTAGATATCTCTAAGGCTTTATTTTATAATTCCTTAAGTAAGGGCGCTTCACATTAATATTTTCGTAGTATGCTAGCGTAAGGGCATTTCATATTCTACGTGGTTATGTTATTGTGTATGGATTTCCTGATTTGTGTCGAGCTGAAATGTTGTGATATGATTGAGTTTTTGCATGTATTTAATATGTGATTGAATATATGTCGTGAATTGTGTATTGCATGTTGAATTGCATTTCTTCATGTCGAGCTTGCTCTTTTATTTGACATGCGGTTGAATATCTTGTGTTTAACTCTTTGAATATCGTGATGCGAATTGTTCATCGAGTGAGCGAGCTAGGTGAGTCGTATGACGCTTTTGAGCCGTGACCGGATAATCGAGGTGCTAGGTCCCCTTTTTGTTTACGGAGATTGACTAAACGCCGCCACGCTATGGGACCTGAGTTAGCGTCCTAGGGAGAGCGAGGATCCCAAGGCTTTCGCTGGACTTTCCGACATACGATGCAGCGTGTGCATTCCGGAAAATTATCGAGTCGAGAGAAAATGGATTTGCGAAGTTGTGTCGAGTTTAGAGTGAGATGGTCGAGTCACGTCGGTGAATGTTATACTTTCTTTGTTTGCTTATATTTTTATGTCGAGCTTATCTTGAATTGTTGAGAAGTTGACCGCTTTCCGTGGTGCCTTCAATCCATGACGGTTACCCGAGCGATGTCGAGGCGCGAGGAACTTCGGCGATGAAGACGATGCCGAGGAGGAGCTCGACGAGGACCCGAGTGGCGACCTCTATCCGCCGTGGATTGTTTATTTGTTGGATGTTTGTTTTTCGAGGGTGTGCCCGTTTTCTTTTTGTGTTCAAGTCGTGACCAGTTTGGGCGGTGTTGTTTTGATTGCTCTGAGGGTAGGTGGTGGTCTTACTTTTGGAGCGACCCTGCGTGGGAGTCTGGGAAGTACCCCAGGTATGATTGCTCTTTTGAAGTTGTCATTACCTTAGGTGTATTTTCTTTGCACATTTGCTACTCTGTATTTTGTATACATTATTATTTCGAGTGATATATATATATGTGTATGTTATGCATGTATGTTTTATTAGAATCTAAGTCTTGTGTCTTAGTTGCACCATGTTTCAAAAGTCAGTAATTACTCGATGTGCACGAAGTTGGTTTTATAAAAAAAAATATATATCGTATTTTTAAAAGGCACAAGAGTTTTGTTTTTTTAAAACACATCTCATATAGGTTTATGTTGAGCTTGGTGTGGTGAGCTCGGTAACTCGAGCTCGGTATATTGAGCTTCAGTGAGCGGTCCAAAAGCGGTCGTTACACTGTTGGTATCAGGCTTGATTCGAGCCGAGAAATGTGCATAAAATTTGACCGGTCACCGTGTCGGGTTATGTGTTGGGTACCTAGTTGTATTATGTTGATTGCTTTGTTTGATTAAGTGAAGCACTTATTGCTTGAGAAATTGTTTGAACTGTTTCTTGATTGAAGCGGTGTGTTTTAACACATCCTTGTTGTGAGATTCGACGGGGTTTTGAACTTTGTGGAATCTAATGCCACCTCGTAGGAATACGACATCTGCAACCGAGAACGCCGACATGGAACGAGCTATTCAAGCTATGACCGAGATGGCGGCAGCCATGGCTCAACAATCACCGCTGCGAACTCAACAGTTAACGCGATGGCTCAACAGACGGCGCTAACTCAGCCAGAACTTGCAGCAAAGAATGAAAGAACGAGCGTAACGAAATGCTCAAGCGAGAGGATTGGCGGACTTCAGGAAGCATGATCCAATCAAGTTCTACGGTGAGCCAAATCCGGATAAAGTCGATCTTTGGATGCAAGAGATCGAGAAGATCTTTGAGGCACTTCATTGCCGGGACAACGTGAAGGTCGACTATGCCACCTACTTCATCGCTGGAGACGCAGAGTATTGGTGGAGAGGAGTGAAGCAACGTTTATAGCGAACATCGCGAGATGACACGGGAGCTTTTTCGTGAAAGGTTCTTGGACAAGTACTTCCAGGATCTTGCGACGAGCCAGAAGGAGCGGGAATTTCTTCAATCAAGAAGAAGGAAACTTCGGCAGTGTCCGAGTATGCGCCAAGTTCGAGTCGTTGGCGAGGTATTTCAGTCCATTTCGTGAACGAGTTGACCAGAGATGGTTGAGTGAGAGATTCCAACGAGGATTGAGATTCGACATTCGTAAGTCGGTGGTCGTAGAGGATCGTAAATCTCCAAGAGCCGATTGATCGATGTGTCGAGGTAGAAGGAGTGAGGAGCCACAAGAAGAAGATCTGTGGGCGGACTGAGACCCAGTGAGGCGGGCGTAGATTTGCACGCAGAAGGAAACCACCGCAGAAGAGGCCTTACGACCGACCTCGGGGAACAACAACAGGGGCAGATGTCGTCCGATGACCCAAGTACCGAGGAGTGGAGGTCGGACCGGTGTCGAGGTGATTTGCTACCGATGTGGAAAGCGGGACATTACGCGAGTAATCGTACTCGAAGGAGGAGGTGTGTTTCAACCGCAAGAAGCCAGGGCATTTTGCTAAGGATTGTCCTACACCTAAAGCCGAACCGACTATGCTTGTGCAAAGGCCAAAGGAAAGCGTCAGTGGCTAAAGCGCGAGTTTTCTGCATGAGTGGCGAGGAAGTGAACGAGTGAAGATCTTATCCAAGGTGAATGTGAGATCGAGGGTAAATCCTTATCCGTTCTTTTTGATTCGTGCAACCCATTCCTTTATTTCTTGATTGTGTGAACCATTTGAACTTATTTGTGGCCCTTTACCGTTTAAATTAGTAGTTCTGACCCAATTTGCTAAAACCTTAGTCACAAACATCGCATGTCTTAATTGTGTAGTGATTATTCAGAGTAGAAAGTTTGTGGTCAATTTGGTTTGTTTGCCTCTTAAGGGCTTAGATGGTATCCTCGGGATGGATTGGTTGTCATACCACCATGTCCTTTTGGGTGTGCCGTGAAAGCGTAATTTTCCAGACCTTGGAGTCTCGATTATCTTTCTCGCCGAACGTATTGGAGTTTCTTTGAAAGAAGGAACTAGGGAATACATGTATCTAGCTAGTTCGGAAGTTTTCCAGCGGATCGACGTGAAGAATGTACCCGGTGGTGTGTGACTTTGAGGACGTTTTCAGAAGACGTGCGGGATTACCACCAGTGCGAGAGGTCGAGTTCTCCATCGACCTGATTCCAGGAACAGGACCGATTTCCAAAGCGCCATACAGGATGTCTCCTGCCGAGATGAAAGAACTGAAGTCCCAGATCGAACACTTGGAGTCGAAGCAATTCATACGACCGAGCGTGTCACCGTGGGGAGCTCCAGTGTTGTTGGTTAAGAAGAAGGATGGACGATCAAGACTGTGCGTAGATTATCGTGAGCTCAACAAGGTTACCGTGAAGAACCGTTATCCGTTACCACGTATTGACGACTTGATGGATCAACTTCGTGGAGCGGCGATCTTTTCCAAGATAGACTTGAAGTCGGGCTACCATCAGATTCGCGTGAAGGAGGAAGATGTCGCCAACGCTTCAGGACTAGATACGGTCACTACGAGTACTTGGTGATGCCGCTTGGAGTAATGAATCGCCCGGTGTGTTTATGGACTACATGAACAGGATTTTCCATTCGCTTTTGGATCGATTCGTTGTAGTGTTCATCGGCGACATATTGATTTACTCGAGGAACCGAGAAGAGCACGCAGAACACCTATGTCGAGTACTACGGATATTACGAGATAAGCAACTCTATGCCAACCGTCAAGTGTGAATTTTGGCTTGAAGAGGTGAATTTTCTTGGTCACGTAATTTCCAGAGAAGGGATAGGCGTGGATCCAACTAAGATTGAAGCCGTGCTAGCGTGGGAGCAATGAAGGCGATTCACGAGATCGGGAGTTTTGTCGCTTAGCGAGGATATTACCGAAGATTCATTGAAGGATTCTCGAAGATTGTCGCGCTCTTACACGATCGACGAGGAAGGATCAACCTTTTGCTTGGGACCGAGGAGTGTGAAGCCGATTTTCAACGATCAAGGAGCTTTTGGACGATACCAGGCTGATTTTGCCTCAACCGTAAGAGCGCTTTCGAGGTGTATTGTGATGCGTCACACCAGGGATTGGGATGCGTCTTTGATGCAACATCGGAAGGTGGTCGCGTATGCTTCAAGACGACTTAAGATCCACGAGAGGAACTACCCTACTCACGACTTGGAGCTAGCGGCAGATGGTTTTCTTTGAAGATATGGAGGCACTACCTTTACTGGAGCACTCTTCTGTTTCGGCGATCACAAGAGCTTGAAGTACTGTTCGACCGTAAAGAGCTCAACATGCGTCAACGTAGATGGGCGAATTTCTCAAGGACTACGACTTTACGTTGGAATACCATCCCGTGAAGGCTAACGTAGTAGCGGATGCGTTGAGCAGAAGAAGCGTTTTAACCTCGGTATTGATGATCAAGGAGTTGGAGATGCTCGAGAAGTTCCGAGACTTGAAGTTGAGTGTCGAAGTTTCAAGGAAAAGTCGAGATTTGGTATGCTTACCATTTCTAATGATTGTTGGACGAGATCCGAGACCAGCAAGTTCATGACGAGCTTCGCAAGAGAAGATTCAATTGATAAGCGCAAGGAAGGCGACGAATTTCAGGTCGAGCGACGACATCTTGAGGTGCAATGGCCGAGTGTGCGTGCTAACGTATCCGAGCCGAGGAAGTTGATTCTCGGCGAAGCGCGCATAAGAGCAACTTTAGTATTCATCCCTGAGTTACGAAGATGTATCAAGACTTGAAGAAGCATTTTTGGTGGTCCTAATGAAGAAGCAGTGACCGAGCACGTAGCTTCATGTTTAACGTGTCGAGCCGAAGGTGGAGCACCAACGACCTGCGGAATGCTACAATCGCTGACGTACCAGTTTGGAAATGGGACAGTATTTCCATGGACTTCGTTGTAGGTTTGCGAAGACGCAGAAGAAGAATGATTCGATTTGGGTGATCGTCGGACCGATTGACCAAATCTGCTCATTCTTGCCGGTGAGGTCGACATACAACGTGGAAAAGTCGACCGAGATCTACATCGCGGAGATAGTACGACTTCATGGAATACCCTCTTCGATCGTGTCGGACCGAGATCCGAAGTTCACGCCTCATTTTTGGAGGGAATTGCAAGGAGCGATGGGAACCGAAGCTCGAGCTTAGCTTCGGCATATCATCCACGCATCGACGGCCGATCGAGAGAACGATCCAATCGCTTGAAGATTTGTTACGAGCTTATGCGTTAGATCACCGAGGAAGTTGGGGACGACGCCTTACCATTGGTGGAGTTCACATACAATAACAGCTTCCATGCGAGTATTGGGATGGCACCTTTTGAAGCGCCGTATGGGCCGGAAATGTCGACGCCTCTTTGTTGGTACCAGGGCGGCGAGCGAACCGTCAGAGGACCAGATATGATCCAGCCAGACTACCGAGAAGATCCGCTTGATCGAGATCGGATGCGAACATCTCAAAGTCGATGTAAGAGTTATGCGGACCAACGACGTCGACCACTCGAGTTCGAGGAAGGAGAACATGTATTTCTTAGAGTCACCCCCACCATCGAGTTGGTCGAGCGATCAAATCCAAGAAACTTACCCCTAAATTCATTGGACCTTACAGATTCTTCGTCAGATTGGTCCAAAGGGCATATCAGTGCCTTACCCCCATTCTTGTCGAACATCCACGACGTCTTCCACGTCTCACAATTACGGAAGTATGTTTCCGACCCTTCTCATGTCGCCGAACCGATGTGATTCAACCAGGGCGACCTATCTTTTGAAGCATTACCAGCAAGGATCGTTGATCGGAAAGCCAAACGATTTGGAACAAAGAGATCCAACTTGTCAAAGTTGTGTGGGATCGAAGGACGGGAGATGCGACTTGGGGAGTGGAGGAGAAGATGAAGACTCGAAGACTCAACTTTTCCGAGGTAAGAATCTTATTTGCAATTTCGAGGACGAAATTTTTTAGAGGAGAGATTGTAACACCCGAGGGCGAGATCGACATCGTATTAGGACGACGTGATCGAGACCTCGACCAAGACCTTGTGTCGAGATCCCGTGACTAGATCGTTTGTCGAGATCATTTGTCGAGCTGATGAGACCACGTGCACTAGCTGCTGAGCTGAGGAGGTCGCGTGTCGAGTTGATGAAGTCGCGTCTGAGCCGATGAGGGCGCATGTCGGTGAGGAGACCAGCGTTCACGACCTCGTGTTAGGACCTTGTACGCTTGCCCGAGCACTCTTGTCGACATCGTGTCGAGATGATACCTCGTATTCTTTCGAACGTTATTCAGCATTATTATTATATTGTTTGTAATTATTACATTGTCGGCTTGCCGTTGACCAAACAGTAGAGGTAATTATGAGAGGAACGATTAAACCGGGTAGATAATTGATGGGATTGGCATCTTATAGCTGGAGTTACGATTATGCCCTTCCGGTGTATTCACGATCGGTTTCCTCAAACACTCATTTCTCTTTTCTTCTTTCTTCTTCCTTCCTTCTGCTCTGTGTTTCGTTGTTTTCTTCAAAAATCTCCATCGACAACCGTGAGTTCCATCGAGATTCGCACAAGCTTTCTTCATCAATCTTGTTCATCATCAACTTCTTGACCCATATCTCGCTGCATCGATCACCGTTGAGGTATGAAGAACAGATTTTTCTTTTCATCGTACTCTTTGTTTAGCGCTAATTCTTCTTCCATTTTTAACCGCTTTATGCTTCCAAATCATGTCAAATTGATGGGTTTTCTTCTTCACAATATTACCTATCTTTCTAACCGATTAATTGGGCTTGTAAAACAAATTTCTTCCTCTGTTTTTCTACAATCGGCGGTGCCCGAAACCTCCATTTTTGATTCGCTTTGATTTTTTGTTTCTCATTCGTTTGCTTCGGTTATTGTTGTTGTCGATCTATCTGTTGAAGCATCGATAACTTTTTCATGAAATTTTGATCGAAATCCCTAACTTTGTGTTAGAGGAAAAATATATTTCAGTTCTTGAGTTTTATATTTTTACGGGTTGTGGTTGAGTTTGGGGATGTGAGAGCTAGATGTATTAGAACCCATGGATCGATCGAGTTATGTTTGTTTTAGGAAGTCGATTCGAGATCGAGTGATTTCCGAATCGAGGTGTACGGAAAGCTAATCCAAGGACGCTGAAGCAAAGCAGAATCCAGATCGAGGATCAGACGCGGTCGAGGTCGATCGGAAGCGACGCGGTCGAAGTCGTTGTCGAGCAGCATTAACTTGGAGTTCGGTAAGGGCAACTCCTAGATATCTCTAAGGCTTTATTTTATAATTCCTTAAGTAAGGGCGCTTCACATTAATATTTTCGTAGTATGCTAGCGTAAGGGCATTTCATATTCTACGTGGTTATGTTATTGTGTATGGATTTCCTGATTTGTGTCGAGCTGAAATGTTGTGATATGATTGAGTTTTTGCATGTATTTAATATGTGATTGAATATATGTCGTGAATTGTGTATTGCATGTTGAATTGCGTTTCTTCATGTCGAGCTTGCTCTTTTATTTGACATGCGGTTGAATATCTTGTGTTTAACTCTTTGAATATCGTATGCGGCGAATTGTTCATCGAGTGAGCGAGCTAGGTGAGTCGTATGATGTTTTTGAGCCGTGACCCGGATAACTGAGGGTGCTAGGTCCCCTTTTTGTTTACGGGAGATTGACTAGACGTCGCCACGCTACGGGACCCGAAAGTTGGATCCTAGGGAGAGCGAGGATCCCAAGGCTTTCTGCTGGACTTTCCGACATACCAGACGCTGCGTGTGCATTCCGGAAAATTATCGAGTCGAGAGAAAATGGATTTGCGAGTTGTGTCGAGTTTAGAGTGAGATGGTCGAGTCACGTCGGTGAATGTTATACTTTCTTTGTTTGCTTATATTTTTATGTCGAGCTTATCTTGAATTGTTGAGAAGTTGACCACTTTCCCGTGGTGCCTTCAATCCATGACGGTTACCCAGGCGATGTCGAAGCGCGAGGAACTCGGCGATGAAGACGATGCCGAGGAGGAGCTCGACGAGGACCCGAGTGACGACCTCTATCCGTCGTGATTGTTTATTTGTTGGATGTTTGTTTTTCCGAGGACTGCATTTCGCTTTTCTTTTGTGTTCAAGTCGTGACCAGTTTAGGCGATGTTGTTTTGATTGCTCTGAGGGTAGACCGTGGTCTTACTTTTGGAGCAACCCCTGCGATGGAGTCTGGAAGTACCCCCAGGGTATGATTGCTCTTTTGAAGTTGTCGTACCTTAGGTGTATTTTCTTTGCATATTTGCTACTCTGTATTTTGTATACATTATTATTTCGAGTGATATATATATATGTGTATGTTATGCATGTATGTTTTATTAGAATTTAAGTCTTGTGTCTTAGTTGCACCATGTTTCGAAAAGCTGTAATTACTCTGATGTGCACGAGTTGGTTTTATAAAAAAAATATATATATCGTATTTTTAAAAGGCACAAGAGTTTTGTTTTTTTAAAACACATCTCATATAGGTTTATGTTGAGCTTGGTGTGTTGAGCTCGGTAACTCGAGCTCGGTATATTGAGCTCGGTAGCGGTCCGGAAACGGGTCGTTACAATGCTTCCATACAGGCAAGCACTAGATGCGCTGACCACTGATGATGTGTGTTGGACATCGTGGCCCCCTATAGGCAGCGCTGCCCACTCGCTGATGTGGCATTCTTTTCGGGGTACATCTGGTGTGGGAACACCATAGTGCCGTACTTGCTGTAGAGGGTACTGCGACAGTTCGGGTACAGGTAGGAGATTCGTCAAGAGCCACCACGACATCCCTCGACTAAGGATATTAGTCTTAACTGGATGTCATCTCACCTGTACTCTGTTAGATATAGGTTTCAGTTGAGGTAGGTCGCTCATCCAGCTGAGTGCGTCGAGGGATACATGGATTGGTACTACAGGGTCTCGCATCCACTGCTGATACCTCCACAGGCTCCACATGATCCACATGATGATGTTGTCCCTCGAGTAAGGAATAATAAGTTCTTGCACTGTATATATTAAGTCTATTCGTAATATTATCTAATTTTTTGCTATAATGTATTTATGTCATTTGTAGGCGGATTATGTTGATGCGATATGTAGGTTGGATAGAGTTGCCTCCATGCTGCATCAGGTCGTTGATTACGCACAGGAGGGAGATGAGATGTGTGACTACCTTCGGGAGGTGCTTCGGATAGCGGAGGTCAACTGCTAGCTTGCATTTTTATGTGAATATTTGTTTTTGATGAATGTAATTATTATTATTATTATTATTATTATTATTATTATTATTAGTGAGTTTAGAAATACAAAATAATAAAAACAAACTTAAACGTGACTATTTATAAAACGCAACTACTCATTCAACAACAACAAAACAACATTACATGATCATCAAATGTAACTACAACACCCAACTACAACATTAAAAAAACCAAACCCAACTATTTATTAAACGCAACTACTCATTCAACAACACAACACAACATTACATGAGATAGTCACCAGTGCTAATCCTTGGCTATGGTTGATGACATGGCTAGAATGATCACTGAATGTTTCCCTTATACTTTGCATATCGCCGTCGTTTAGAACTGTCATATTCATATACTAAACATGCCTACTACCTAACAAAACATGGCATCGATAGTAGAGATCTGTCACTCTACGTAATCCAGCTCCGAGCTTTTGCCGAATCCTTTACTTGAGTTCTTCAATGGTGACAGATGTCTTTAGCCTAAATATTTTTGGAACGTCACATTCAAAAACCACACCATCAGCACTTGTTGTGATTCTGCCATTGTAATAGACAATAGTAAGGCTCGAATCCATCGAGAATTGGGTTGACTGAGTGAGTGAGTGACTGAAGAGGTCGACAATTAACCTCTTCTCGACAATGGCATGCTTATTGTCGAGAAGGGGTTGTCTCTTGTTGCTCTACGGTGTCGACAATCATTTTGTCCCTTCATCTTCCTCATTGTTAACGACAGAGCAAATGGATAATAAATCGATGGAAATATCTTCAAAGTTTTCTGGAAAGTGATTTGAGTTAATTCGACAGAAGATTCCACAATTGAGAAGAGCAAAGTGAAGAGGTCGACAATTAACATGATGTCGACAATGGTGGAATTGTTGGTGTCGAAATCCTGTGTCGACAATCAACTTGAGAAGTGATTTGATTTGAGTTAATTCGACAGAAGATTCCACAATTGAGAAGATCAAATTGAAGAGGTCGACAATTAACCCCTTCTCGACAATGGCACGCTTATTGTCGAGAAGGGGCTGTCTCTTGTTGCTCTACGGTGTCGACAATCATTTTGTCCCTTCATCTTCCTCATTGTTAACGACAGAGCAAATGGATAATAAATCGGTGGAAATATCTTCAAAGTTTTTACGGAAAGTGATTTGAGTTAATTCGACGTAAGATTCCTGATTGAGAAGATCAAATTGAAGAGGTCGACAATTAACATGATATCGACAATAGTGGAATTGTTGGTGTCGAAATCCTGTGTCGACAATCAACTTGGAAGGGGCTATCTCTTGTTGCTCTACGGTGTCGACAATCATTTTGTCCCTTCATCTTCCTCATTGTTAACGACAGAGCAAATGGATAATAAATCGATGGAAATATCTTCAAAGTTTTCTGGAAAGGTATTTGAGTTAATTCGACAGAAGATTCCACAATTGAGAAGAGCAAAGTGAAGAGGTCGACAATTAACATGATGTCGACAATGGTGGAATTGTTGGTGTCGAAATCCTGTGTCGACAATCAACTTGAGAAGTGATTTGATTTGAGTTAATTCGATAGAAGATTCCACAATTGAGAAGATCAAATTGAAGAGGTCGACAATTAGCCCCTTCTCGACAATGGCACGCTTATTGTCGAGAAGGCGTTGTCTCTTGTTGCTCTACGGTGTCGACAATCATTTTGTCCCTTCATCTTCCTCATTGTTAACGACAAAGCAAATGGATAATAAATTGGTGGAAATATCTTCAAAGTTTTCTGGAAAGTGATTTGAGTTAATTCGACAGAAGATTCCACAATTGAGAAGATCAAAGTGAAGAGGTCGACAATTAACATGATGTCGACAATGGTGGAATTGTTGGTGTCGAAATGCTGTGTCGACAATCAACTTGAGAAGTGATTTGAGTTAATTCGATAGAAGATTCCACAATTGAGAAGATCAAATTGAAGAGGTCGACAATTAACCCCTTCTCGACAATGGCACGCTTATTGTCGAGAAGGGGCTGTCTCTTGTTGCTCTACGGTGTCGACAATCATTTTGTCCCTTCATCTTCCTCATTGTTAACGGCAGAGCAAATGGATAATAAATCGGTGGAAATATCTTCAAAGTTTTCTGGAAAGTGATTTGAGTTAATTCAACAGAAGATTCCAAAATTGAGAAGATCAAATTGAAGAGGTCGACAATTAACATGATATCGACAATAGTGGAATTGTTGGTGTCGAAATCCTGTGTCGACAATCAACTTGGAAGGGGCTGTCTCTTGTTGCTCTACGGTGTCGACAATCATTTTGTCCCTTCATCTTCCTCATTGTTAACGACAGAGCAAATGGATAATAAATCGATGGAAATATCTTCAAAGTTTTCTGGAAAGTGATTTGAGTTAATTCGACAGAAGATTCCACAATTGAGAAGAGCAAAGTGAAGAGGTCGACAATTAACATGATGTCGACAATGGTGGAATTGTTGGTGTCGAAATCCTGTGTCGACAATCAACTTGAGAAGTGATTTGATTTGAGTTAATTCGATAGAAGATTCCACAATTGAGAAGATCAAATTGAAGAGGTCGACAATTAACCCCTTCTTGACAATGGCACGCTTATTGTCGAGAAGGGGTTGTCTCTTGTTGCTCTACGGTGTCGACAATCATTTTGTCCCTTCATCTTCCTCATTGTTAATGACAGAGCAAATGGATAATAAATCGGTGGAAATATCTTCAAAGTTTTCTGGAAAGTGATTTGAGTTAATTCGACAGAAGATTCCAAAATTGAGAAGATCAAAGTGAAGAGGTCGACAATTAACATGATGTCGACAATGGTGGAATTGTTGGTGTCGTGTTGACAATCAACTTGAGAAGTGATTTGAGTTAATTCGATAGAAGATTCCACAATTGAGAAGATCAAATTGAAGAGGTCGACAATTAACCCCTTCTCGACAATGGCATGCTTATTGTCGAAAAGGGCCGTTTCTTGTTGCTCTACGGTGTCGACAATCATTTTGTCCCTTCATCTTCCTCATTGTTAACTACAGAGCAAATGGATAATAAATCGGTGGAAATATCTTCAAAGTTTTACGGAAAGTGATTTGAGTTAATTCAATGTAAGATTCCAAAATTGAGAAGATCAAATTGAAGAGGTCGACCAATTAACATGATATCGACAATAGTGGAATTGTTGGTGTCGAAATCTGTGTCGACAATCAACTTGGAAGAAATTTGTCTCTTGTTGCTCTACGGTGTTGACAATCATTTTGTCCCTTCATCTTCCTCATTGTTAACGACAGAGCAAATGGATAATAAAACAATGGAAATATCTTCAAAGTTTTCTGGAAAGTGATTTGAGTTAATTCGACCGAAGATTCCACAATTGAGAAGAGCAAAGTGAAGAGGTCGACAATTAACATGATGTCGACAATGGTGGAATTGTTGGTGTCGAAATCCTGTGTCGACAATCAACTTGAGAAGTGATTTGATTTGAGTTAATTCGATAGAAGATTCCACAATTGAGAAGATCAAATTGAAGAGGTCGACAATTAACCCCTTCTCGACAATGGCACGCTTATTGTCGAGAAGGGGTTGTCTCTTGTTGCTCTACGGTGTCGACAATCATTTTGTCCCTTCATCTTCCTCATTGTTAACGACAGAGCAAATGGATAATAAATCGGTGGAAATATCTTCAAAGTTTTCTGGAAAGTGATTTGAGTTAATTCGACAGAAGATTCCACAATTGAGAAGATCAAAGTGAAGAGGTCGACAATTAACATGATGTCGACAATGGTGGAATTGTTGGTGTCGAAATGCTGTGTCGACAATCAACTTGAGAAGTGATTTGAGTTAATTCGATAGAAGATTCCACAATTGAGAAGATCAAATTGAAGAGGTCGACAATTAACCCCTTCTCGACAATGGCACGCTTATTGTCGAGAAGGGGCTGTCTCTTGTTGCTCTACGGTGTCGACAATCATTTTGTCCCTTCATCTTCCTCATTGTTAACGGTAGAGCAAATGGATAATAAATCGGTGGAAATATCTTCAAAGTTTTCTGGAAAGTGATTTGAGTTAATTCGACAGAAGATTCCACAATTGAGAAGATCAAATTGAAGAGGTCGACAATTAACATGATATCGACAATAGTGGAATTGTTGGTGTCGAAATCCTGTGTCGACAATCAACTTGGAAGGGGCTGTCTCTTGTTGCTCTACGGTGTCGACAATCATTTTGTCCCTTCATCTTCCTCATTGTTAACGACAGAGCAAATGGATAATAAATCGATGGAAATATCTTCAAAGTTTTTACGGAAAGTGATTTGAGTTAATCGGGCAAAACATTCCCCAATTGAGAAGAGCAAAGTGAAGAGGTCGACAATTAACATGATGTCGACAATGGTGGAATTGTTGGTGTCGAAATCCTGTGTCGACAATCAACTTGAGAAGTGATTTGATTTGAGTTAATTCGATAGAAGATTCCACAATTGAGAAGATCAAATTGAAGAGGTCGACAATTAACCCCTTCTTGACAATGGCACGCTTATTGTCGAGAAGGGGTTGTCTCTTGTTGCTCTACGGTGTCGACAATCATTTTGTCCCTTCATCTTCCTCATTGTTAATGACAGAGCAAATGGATAATAAATCGGTGGAAATATCTTCAAAGTTTTCTGGAAAGTGATTTGAGTTAATTCGACAGAAGTTTCCTCAATTGAGAAGATCAAAGTGAAGAGGTCGACAATTAACATGATGTCGACAATGGTGGAATTGTTGGTGTCGAAATGCTGTGTCGACAATTGTAACGACCCGTTTCCGGACCGCTACCGAGCTCAATATACCGAGCTCGAGTTACCGAGCTCAACACACCAAGCTCAACATAAACCTATATGAGATGTGTTTTAAAAACAAAACTCTTGTGCCTTTTTAAAAATACGATATGTTTTTTTTTTAAAACCAACTCGTGCACATCAGAGTAATTACAGCTTTTCGAAACATGGTGCAACTAAGACACAAGACTTAAATTCAAATAAAACATACATGCATAACATACACATATATATCACTCGAAATAATAATGTATACAAAATACAGAGTAGCAAATGTGCAAAGAAAATACACCTAAGGTACGACAACTTCAAAAGAGTAATCATACCCTGGGGGTACTTCCGGCAGACTTATCAGCAGGGGTCGCCTCCAAAAGTAAGACCACCAGTCTACCTCAGAGCAACAAAATAACACCGCCCCAACTGGTCACGACCTCGAACACAAAAGAAAAAGCGGCAGTCCTCGTAAAAACAAACATCCAACAAATAAACAATCACGACAGATAGATGTCGTCACTCGGGTCCTCGTCGAGCTCCTCCTCGGCATCGTCTACTGTCGAGTTACCTGCGCCCTCGACATCGCCTGGGTAACCGTCATGGATTGAAGGCACCACGGGAAAGGGTCAACTTCTCAACAATTCAAGATAAGCTCGACATAAAAATATAAGCAAACAACAAAGTATAACATTCACCGACGTGACTCGACCATCTCACTCTAAGCTCGACACAACTCGCAAATCCATTTTCTCTCGACTCGACAATTTTCCGGAATGCACACGCTGCATCAGATGTCGGAAAGTCGGTAAGCCTTGGGATCCTCGCTCTCCCTAGGCCAGTCGGCTTCGAGGTCCCGTAGCGTGGCGGCGTCTAGTCAATCTCCCGTAAACAAAAAGGGGACCTAGCACCCTCGATTATCCGGTCACGGCTCAAAAGCGTCATACGACTCACCTAGCTCGCTCACTCGATGAACAATTCGCCGCATACGATATTCAAAGAGTTAAACACAAGATATTCAACCGCATGTCAAATAAAAGAGCAAGCTCGACATGAAGAAACGCAATTCAACATGCAATACACAATTCACGACATATATTCAATCACATATTAAACACATGCAAAAACTCAATCATATCACAACATTTCAATCCCGACACAAATCAGGAAAATCCATACACAATAACATAACCACGTAGAATATGAAATGCCCTTACTTAAGGACTTATAAAATAAAGCCTTAGAGATTTCTAGGAGTTGCCCTTACACTAGCATACTATAACAAGTATAAATGTGAAGCGCCCTTACATACTATGAAAATATTAATGTGAAGCGCCCTTACCGAACTCCCGTTAATCTTTGCCGACAACGACCTCGACAACCGTCTTCAAAGAGCTCGACAACGACTTCTCTTACTCGATCTCGACACGGTGTCTTCAACGAGCTCGACAACGACTTCGACACGTGACGCTTCTCGGTCGACCTCGACACGCATAATCCTCGATCTGGATTCACGCTTAGCGTCCTTGGATTCGCTTTCCGTACACCTTGATTCGAAATCACTCGATCTCTGAATCGACTTCCTAAAACAAACACAATTTAGATCGGTCTATGGGTTCTAATACATCTAGCTCTCTCTTCCCCAAACTCAACCACAACCCAGAAAAATATAAAACTCAAGAACTGAAATATATTTTTCCTCTAACACAAAGTTAGGGATTTCGATCAAAATTTCATGAAAAAGTTATCCGATGCTTCAATGTATAGATCGACAACAACAATAACCGTAACAACGAATGAAAAACAAGAAATCGAAACGAACCAAAAATGGAGGTTTCTGGCAATCGCTGCGTGCGAGAAAAAGCGAGAGGAAGAAAAATTTGTTTTACAAGCCCAATTAATCGGTTAAAAAGATAGGTAATATCGTGAATAAGAAAACCCATCAATTTGACATGATTTGGAAGCATAAAGCGGTTAAAAATGGAAGAAGAATTAGCGGCTAACAAGAGTACGGATGAAAAGAAAAATCGTTCTTCATACCTCAACGGTGATGGTCGATCGACGAGATATGGGTCGAGAAGTTGATGATGAACAAGATTGATGAAGAAAGCTTGCAGGCAGATCTCGATGGAACTCACGGTTTCGTCGATGGAGATTTTTGAAGAAAACCACGAAACACAGAGCAGAAGGAAGGAAGAAGAAAGAAGAAAAGAGAAATGAGTGTTTGAGGAAAATCGATCGTGGTATACAGCTGGCGAGAAAGGGGTATAAACGTAATTCCAGCTATAAGATGCCAATCCCAATAATCATCTACCCGTTAAATCGTTCCTCTCATAATTACCCTCTACTCAGCCGATTCCGGCAAGCCGACAATGTAATAATTACAAACAATATAATAATAACGCTGAATAACGCTCGAAAGAATACGAGGTATCATCTCGACACGATGTCGACAAAGTGCTCGTGCAAGCGCATAAGGTTCTAACACGAAGTTCGTGAACGCGGCCTCTCACCGACTTGCGTCCTCATCGCCGGACGCGACTTCATCAACTCGACACGCCGACCTCCTCACCACCGCTAGTGCATGTGGTCTCATCACCGACAAATGAGATGTTCGTGATCCGATCTCGATCAAACGGATCTTCGGTAGTCCACGGATCATATCTGGTCCTACGACGATTCGCTCGCCGATCTGGTACCAACAAAGAGGCGTCGACATTTCCGTCCATACGCTTCAAAGGTGCCATCCCAATACTCGCATGGAAATCGTTGTTGTTTGTGAACTCCACCAATGGTAAGACGTCGTCCCCAACTTCCTCGGTGATCTAACGCATAAGCTCGCAACAAATCTTCAAGCGATTGGATCGTTCTCTCGATCGGCCGTCGATGCGGGATGATATGCCGAAGCTAAGCTCGAGCTCTGCCTCCCATCGCCCTTGCAATTCCTCCAAAAATGAGACGTGAACTTTGATCTCGGTCCGACACGATCAAGAGGGTATTCCATGAAGTCGTACTATCTCGCGATGTAGATCTCGCCGCCTTTTTCCACGCTGTATGTCGACCACACCGGCAAGAATGAGCAGATTTGGTCAATCGGTCGACGATCACCCAAATCGAATCATTCTTCTTCTCGCCTTTGGCAAACCTACAACGAAATCCATGGAAATACCGTCCCATTTCCATACCGTACGCCGTTTATCAGTAGCATTCCCGCAGTCGTTGGTGCTCCACCTTCGCTTCGACACGTTAAACATGAAGCTACGTGCTCGGCCACTTGCTTCTTCATTCCTGACCACCAAAAATGCTTCTTCAAGTCTTGATACATCTTCGTGAACTGGATGAATACTAAAGTTGCTCTTGCGCGCTTCGTCGAGAATCAACTTCCTCACTGATACGTTAGGTACGCACACTCGGCCATTGCACCTCAAGATGTCGCCCGCCCGACCTGAAATTCGCCGCTTTCCTTGCGCTTATCAATCAATCTTCTTCTGCAGTAGCTCGTCATGAACTTGCTGGTCTCGGATCTCGTCCAACAATCTGTTAGAAATGGTAAGCATACCAAATCTCAGCTTCCCCGGTGAAACTTCGACACTCAACTTCAAGTCTCGGAACTTCTCGAGCATCTCCAACTCCTTGATCATCATTACCGAGGTTAAAACGCTCTTCCTGCTCAACGCATTCGCTACTACGTTAGCCTTACCGGATGGTATTCCAACGTAAAGTCGTAGTCCTTGAGAAATTACGCCCATCTACGCTGACACATGTTGAGCTCTTTCTGGTCGAACAGTACTTCAAGCTCTTGTGATCGCCGAAAATGAAGAGTGCTCCCGCAAAGGTAGTGCCTCCATATCTTCGGCGCAAAAACTACTGCCGCTAGCTCCAAGTCGTGAGTAGGGTAGTTCCTCGTGAATCTTAAGTCGCCTTGAAGCATACGCGACCACCTTCCGATGTTGCATCAAAGACGCATCCCAATCCCTGGTGTGACGCATCACAATACACCTCGAAAGGCTCTTCCGTTGAGGCAAAATCAGACAAAGCGCCGCTTGCCAAAAGCTCCTTCGGGCCGTTGAAAATCGGCTTCACACTCCTCGGTCAAGCAAAGGTTGATTCTTCCTCGCCGATCGTAAAGAGGCGCTGACAATCTTCGAGAAACCTTCAATGAATCTTCGTAATATCCTCGCTAAGCCGACAAAACTCCCGATCTCAGAACTGCCTTAGTCAGTTCCCACGCTATCACCGCCTCAATCTTAGTTGGATCCACGCCTATCCCTTCTCCTGGAAATCACGTGACCAAGAAAATTCACCTCTTCAAGCCAAAATTCACACTTCGGCTGATTGGCATAGAGTCGCTTATCTCGTAATATCTCGTAGTACTCGGCGATAGGTGTTCATGCGTGCTCTTCCTGCCTCGAGTAAATCAATATGTCGTCGATGAACACTACAACGAACTGATCCAAAACGAATGGAAAATCCTGTTCATGTAGTCCATAAACACACCGGGCGATTCGCTACTCCAAACGGCATCACCAAGTACTCGTAGTGACCGTATCTAGTCCCCAAAGTTGTTTTGGCGACATCTTCCTCCTTCACGCGAATCGATGGTAGCCCGACTTCAAGTCTATCTTGGAAAGATCGCCGCTCCACGAAGTTGGTCCATCAAGTCGCCAATACGTGGTAACGGATAATCTGGTTCTTCACGGTAACCTTGTTGAGTTCGCGATAGTCCACGCCGCGGCCTTGATCGTCCATCCTTCTTCTTAACTAACAACACCGAGCTCCCCACGGTGACACGCTCGGCCGTATGAATTGCCGACTCCAAGTGTTCGATCACGGGACTTCACTCTTTCATCTCTGGGCGGGAGACATCACATGCGGCGCTTTGGAAATCGGTCCTGCTCCTGGAATCGTGTCGATGGAGAACTCGACCTCTCGTCTTGGTGGTAATCCCGCACGCCTTCGGAAAAACGCCCTCAAAGTCACACACCACCGGAACATTCTTCACGCCGATCTGCTGGAAAACTTCCGAACTAGCTAGATACATGTATTCCCTAGTTCCTTCTTTTCAAAGAAACTCCAATACGTTCGGCAGAAAGATAATCGAGACTCCAAGGTCCGGAAAAATTACAGGTTTACGGCACACACAAAAGGACATGGTGGTGTGACAACCAATCCATCCCGAGGATGACATCTAAGCCCTTAAGAGGCAAACAAACCAAATTGACCACAAACTTTCTACTCAATAATCACTACACAATTAAGACATGCAAAGTGTTTGTGACTAAGGTTTTAGCAATTGGGTTGTAACTACTAATTTAAACGGTAAAGCGATCCGCAGTCGAAGTTCAAATGGTTCACACAATCGGAAGAAATAAAGGAATGGGTTGCACTCAATCAAAAAGAACGGATAAGGATTTACCCTCGATCTCACATTCACCTTGATAAGATCATCACTGCTCAGCCTTCCTCGCCACTCATGCGCGTAAAACTGCGCTTTAGCCACTTGACGCTTCCTTTGGCCTTTGCTCAAGCATAGTCGGTTGCCTTTAGGTGTAGGACAATCCCAGCAAAATGCCCTGGCTTCTTGCAAATGAAACACACCTCCTCCTTCGAGTACAATACTCGTAATGTCCCGCTTTCCACATCGGTAGCAAATCACCTCAACACCGGGTCCGACTCTCCACTCCTGCAGACTTGGGTCATCGGATGATACTGTCCCTGTTGTTGTTTCCCCGAGGTCGGGCCAGAAGGCCTCTTCTGCGATTGTTTCCCTTCAGGCAAATCTCTCCGCCTCGCACTCGGGTCTCACCGGTCGCCCACAACAGCCTTCTTCTTCTTGTGGCTCCTCACTCCTTCTACCTCGACACATCGATCAATCACTCTGAGATTTCGATCCTCAACGACACCATCGACTTCAATGTCGAATCTCAATCCCTCGCTGGAATCTCTCACTTAACCATCTCTGGTCAACTCGGTCCACTAAATGGATCAAAATACCTCGCCAACGATTCGAACTTGGTCGCATACTCGGACACTGGCCGAAGTTGCCTTGCCGGGCAGCTTGAAGAAATTCGCCCTTCCTTCTCTCGCCAGGCAGATCCGGGAAGTACTTGTCCAAAAACCTTTCACGAAAGCTCCCGTGTCATCTCGCGATGTTTTGCTATAAACGCTTGCTTTACCTCTCCACCAATACTCACCGTCTCCTAGCGTAAGCAGGTGGCATAGTCGACCTTCACGCTTGTCCGCAATGAAGCGCCTCAAAGATCTTCGATTCTTGCATCCAAAGATCGACTTTATCCGGATTTACTCACCGTAGAACCGGTGGATCATGCTCTCAAGTCACCCAATCCTCTCGCCAAAGATTTCGCTCGCTTCGCTGTCGCCGCAAGTTCCTCGCCGAGTTAACGCCGCCGCCTGGTTGAGCCATCGCGTTAGCCTGGCTGAGTTGCAGCAGCCTGATTGTTGAGCCATGGGCCGCCGCCATCTCGGCCATAGCTTGAATAGCTCGCTCCATGTCGACGCTTCGGTTGCGTATGTCGTATTCTCACGAGGTGGCATTAGATTCCACAAAGTTCAAAACCCGTCGAATCTCACAACAAGGATGTGTTAAAACACACCGCTTCAATCAAGAAACAGCCTCAAACAATTTCTCAAGCAATAAGTGCTTCACTTAATCAAACAAAGAATCAACATAATACAACTAGGTACCCAACACACAACCCTACATAGTGACCATCTAAATTCCTATGCACAGTTTCTACGAACCGAATCAAGCCTGATACGAAAGTCAGAACGACCCGCTTTCCTGACCGCTACCGAAGCTCAATATACCGAGCCTTCGGGAAAGCTACCGAAAGCTCAACACACCAAGCTCAACATAAACCTATATGAGATGTGTTTTAAAAACAAAACTCTTGTGCCTTTTTAAAATACGATATGTTTTTTTTTAAAACCAACTCGTGTAGCATCGAAATAATTACAATGCTTTTCAAACACGGTGCAACTAAGACACAAGACTTAAATTCAAATAAAACATACATGCATAACATACACATATATATCACTCAAATAATAATGTATACAAAATACAGAGTAGCAAATGTGCAAAGAAAATACACCTCTGGGTACGATAACTTCAAAAGAGAGTAATCATACCCTGGGGTACTTCCGGCAGACTTACTTGCAGGGGTCAGCCCAAAAGTAAGACCACCACCACCCTTCAGAGCAACAAAATAACATCGCCTAAACTGGTCACGACCTCGAACACAAAAGAAAACGGCACGGTACAGCCTCGTAAAAACAAACATCCAACAAATAAACAATCACGACAGATAAGAGGTCGTTACTCTGGTCCTCGCCGAGCCTCCTCCTCAAGATCGTTTCATCGCCGAGTTACCTCGCGCTTCTCGACATCGCCTGGGTAACCGCCATGGATTGAAGGCACCACGGAAAGTGGTCAACTTCTCAACAATTCAAGATAAGCTCGACATAAAAGATATAAGCAAACAACAAAGTATAACATTCACCGACGTGACTCGACCATCTCTCACTCTAAGCTCGACACAACTCAAGCAATCCATTTTCTCTCGACCGACAATTTTCCCATGCACACACCGTGCATCAGATGTCTGAAAGTCCACCTGGCTTTGGGATCCTCGCCTCCCTAGGATACCAACTCAGTCCCCGTAGCGTGGCGACGCCTAGTCAATCTCCGTAGAACAAAAAGGGGACCTGCACCTCGCTATCCGGTCACGGCTCAAAACGCCATACGACTTCACCTAGCTCAAGCCACTCGATGAACAATTCGGCCGTGATACGATATTCAAAGAGTTAAACACAAGATATTCAACCGCATGTCAAATAAAAGAGCAAGCTCGACATGAAGAAACGCGAATTCAACATGCAATACACCAATTCACGACATATATTCAATCACATATTAAACACATGCAAAAACTCAAACTCATATCACAACATTTCAATCTCGACACAAATCAGGAAAATCCATACACAATAACATAACCACGTAGAATATGAAATGCCCTTGCATTTAAGGACTTATAAAATAAAGCCTTAGAGAGATTTCTAGGAGTTGCCCTTACACTGGCATACTATAACAAGTATAAATGTAGCGCCACTTTACATACTATGAAAATATTAATGTGAAGCGCCTCACCGAACTCCAAGTTAATGCCGCCGACAACGACCTCGACACCATGCCTTCAAAGAAAGCTCAGCGACTTAACCACTTCTTACTTACTCGATCTGCGACATCTACCGGTCTTCAACGAGCTCGACAACGACTTCGACACGTGACGCTTCTCGATCGACCTCGACACGCATAACCTCGATCTGATTCTCACGCTCGCCCTCGATTCGCTTCCTGCACACCTTGATCTCTGGAATCACCGATCTCTAGAATCGCACTTCCTAAAACAAACACAATTTAGATCGGTCTATGGGTTCTAATACATCTAGCTCTCTCTTCCCAAACTCAATTCACAAACTAAAAATATAAAACTCAAGAACTTAAATATATTTTTCCTCTAACACAAAGTTGTGATTTCGATCAAAATTTCATGAAAAAGTTATCCTGATGCTTCAATGTATAGATCGACAACAACAATAACCAAGTAACAACGAATGAAAAACAAGAAATCGGAACGTAACCAAAAATGGAGGTTTCTCGGCA